>JBAIAA010001136.1:0-42147 GCA_037893245.1 Crossaster papposus
AAAGGGAAAGAAGTGTGCATAAGAAATATGTAAAGGGAAAGAAGTGTGCATAAGAAATATGTAAAGGGAAAGAAGTGTGCATAAGCAATATGTAAAGGGAAAGAAGTGTGCATAAGAAATATGTAAAGGGAAAGAAGTGTGCATAAGAAATATGTAAAGGGAAAGAAGTGTGCATAAGAAATAAACACATGATGTGGGAACAAGCCCTCGAGTTAAATATGTAAAGGGAAAGAAGTGTGCATAAGAAATATGTAAAGGGAAAGAAGTGTGCATAAGAAATATGTAAAGGAAAAGAAGTGTGCATAAGAAATATGTAAAGGGAAAGAAGTGTGCATAAGAAATATGTAAAGGAAAAGAAGTGTGCATAAGAAATATGTAAAGTGAAAGAAGTGTGCATAAGAAATATGTAAAGGGAAAGAAGTGTGCATAAGAAATATGTAAAGGGAAAGAAGTGTGCATAAGAAATATGTAAAGGGAATGAAGTGTGCATAAGAAATATGTAAAGGGAAAGAAGTGTGCATAAGAAATATGTAAAGGGAAAGAAGTGTGCATAAGAAATATGTAAAAGGAAAGAAGTGTGCATAAGAAATATGTAAAGGGAAAGAAGTGTGCATAAGAAATATGTAAAGGGAAAGAAGTGTGCATAAGAAATATGTAAAGGGAAAGAAGTGTGCATAAGAAATATGTAAAGGGAAAGAAGTGTGCATAAGAAATATGTAAAGGGAAAGAAGTGTGCATAAGAAATATGTAAAGGGAAAGAAGTGTGCATAAGAAATATGTAAAGGGAAAGAAGTGTGCATAAGAAATAAACACATGATGTGGGAACAAGCCCTCGAGTTAAATATGTTAAGGGAAAGAAGTGTGCATAAGAAATATGTAAAGGGAAAGAAGTGTGCATAAGAAATATGTAAAGGGAAAGAAGTGTGCATAAGAAATATGTAAAGGGAAAGAAGTGTGCATAAGAAATATGTAAAGGGAAAGAAGTGTGCATAAGAAATATGTAAAGGGAAAGAAGTGTGCATAAGAAATAAACACATGATGTGGGAACAAGCCCTCGAGTTAAATATGTAAAGGGAAAGAAGTGTGCATAAGAAATATGTAAAGGGAAAGAAGTGTGCATAAGAAATATGTAAAGGGAAAGAAGTGTGCATAAGAAATATGTAAAGGGAAAGAAGTGTGCATAAGAAATATGTAAAGGGAAAGAAGTGTGCATAAGAAATATGTAAAGGGAAAGAAGTGTGCATAAGAAATATGTAAAGGGAAAGAAGTGTGCATGAGAAATATGTAAAGGGAAAGAAGTGTGCATAAGAAATATGTAAAGGGAAAGAAGTGTGCATAAGAAATATGTAAAGGGAAAGAAGTGTGCATAAGAAATATGTAAAGGGAAAGAAGTGTGCATAAGAAATATGTAAAGGGAAAGAAGTGTGCATAAGAAATATGTAAAGGGAAAGAAGTGTGCATAAGAAATATGTAAAGGGAAAGAAGTGTGCATAAGAAATATGTAAAGGGAAAGAAGTGTGCATAAGAAATAAACACATGATGTGGGAACAAGCCCTCGAGTTAAATATGTAAAGGGAAAGAAGTGTGCATAAGAAATATGTAAAGGGAAAGAAGTGTGCATAAGAAATATGTAAAGGGAAAGAAGTGTGCATAAGAAATATGTAAAGGGAAAGAAGTGTGCATAAGAAATATGTAAAGGGAAAGAAGTGTGCATAAGAAATATGTAAAGGGAAAGAAGTGTGCATAAGAAATATGTAAAGGGAAAGAAGTGTGCATGAGAAATATGTAAAGGGAAAGAAGTGTGCATAAGAAATAAACACATGATGTGGGAACAAGCCCTCGAGTTAAATATGTAAAGGGAAAGAAGTGTGCATAAGAAATATGTAAAGGGAAAGAAGTGTGCATAAGAAATATGTAAAGGGAAAGAAGTGTGCATAAGAAATATGTAAAGGGAAAGAAGTGTGCATGAGAAATATGTAAAGGGAAAGAAGTGTGCATAAGAAATAAACACATGATGTGGGAACAAGCCCTCGAGTTAAATATGTAAAGGGAAAGAAGTGTGCATAAGAAATATGTAAAGGGAAAGAAGTGTGCATAAGAAATATGTAAAGGGAAAGAAGTGTGCATACGAAATATGTAAAGGGAAAGAAGTGTGCATAAGAAATATGTAAAGGGAAAGAAGTGTGCATAAGAAATATGTAAAGGGAAAGAAGTGTGCATAAGAAATATGTAAAGGGAAAGAAGTGTGCATGAGAAATATGTAAAGGGAAAGAAGTGTGCATAAGAAATATGTAAAGGGAAAGAAGTGTGCATAAGAAATATGTAAAGGGAAAGAAGTGTGCATAAGAAATATGTAAAGGGAAAGAAGTGTGCATAAGAAATATGTAAAGGGAAAGAAGTGTGCATAAGAAATATGTAAAGGGAAAGAATTGTGCATAAGAAATATGTAAAGGGAAAGAAGTGTGCATAAGAAATATGTAAAGGGAAAGAAGTGTGCATAAGAAATAAACACATGATGTGGGAACAAGCCCTCGAGTTAAATATGTAAAGGGAAAGAAGTGTGCATGAGAAATATGTAAAGGGAAAGAAGTGTGCATAAGAAATATGTAAAGGGAAAGAAGTGTGCATAAGAAATATGTAAAGGGAAAGAAGTGTGCATAAGAAATATGTAAAGGGAAAGAAGTGTGCATAAGAAATATGTAAAGGGAAAGAAGTGTGCATAAGAAATATGTAAAGGGAAATAAGTGTGCATAAGAAATATGTAAAGGGAAAGAAGTGTGCACAAGAAATATGTAAAGGGAAAGAAGTGTGCATAAGAAATAAACACATGATGTGGGAACAAGCCCTCGAGTTAAATATGTAAAGGGAAAGAAGTGTGCATAAGAAATATGTAAAGGGAAAGAAGTGTGCATAAGAAATATGTAAAGGGAAAGAAGTGTGCATAAGAAATATGTAAAGGGAAAGAAGTGTGCATAAGAAATATGTAAAGGGAAAGAAGTGTGCATAAGAAATATGTAAAGGGAAAGAAGTGTGCATAAGAAATATGTAAAGGGAAAGAAGTGTGCATAAGAAATATGTAAAGGGAAAGAAGTGTGCATAAGAAATATGTAAAGGGAAAGAAGTGTGCATAAGAAATATGTAAAGGGAAAGAAGTGTGCATAAGAAATATGTAAAGGGAAAGAAGTGTGCATAAGAAATATGTAAAGGGAAAGAAGTGTGCATAAGAAATATGTAAAGGGAAAGAAGTGTGCATAAGAAATATGTAAAGGGAAAGAAGTGTGCATAAGAAATATGTAAAGGGAAAGAAGTGTGCATAAGAAATATGTAAAGGGAAAGAAGTGTGCATAAGAAATATGTAAAGGGAAAGAAGTGTGCATAAGAAATATGTAAAGGGAAAGAAGTGTGCATAAGAAATATGTAAAGGGAAAGAAGTGTGCATAAGAAATATGTAAAGGGAAAGAAGTGTGCATAAGAAATATGTAAAGGGAAAGAAGTGTGCATAAGAAATATGTAAAGGGAAAGAAGTGTGCATAAGAAATATGTAAAGGGAAAGAAGTGTGCATAAGAAATATGTAAAGGGAAAGAAGTGTGCATAAGAAATATGTAAAGGGAAAGAAGTGTGCATAAGAAATATGTAAAGGGAAAGAAGTGTGCATAAGAAATATGTAAAGGGAAAGAAGTGTGCATAAGAAATATGTAAAGGGAAAGAAGTGTGCATAAGAAATATGTAAAGGGAAAGAAGTGTGCATAAGAAATATGTAAAGGGAAAGAAGTGTGCATAAGAAATATGTAAAGGGAAAGAAGTGTGCATAAGAAATATGTAAAGGGAAAGAAGTGTGCATAAGAAATATGTAAAGGGAAAGAAGTGTGCATAAGAAATATGTAAAGGGAAAGAAGTGTGCATAAGAAATATGTAAAGGGAAAGAAGTGTGCATAAGAAATATGTAAAGGGAAAGAAGTGTGCATAAGAAATATGTAAAGGGAAAGAAGTGTGCATAAGAAATATGTAAAGGGAAAGAAGTGTGCATAAGAAATATGTAAAGGGAAAGAAGTGTGCATAAGAAATATGTAGAGGGAAAGAAGTGTGCATAAGAAATATGTAGAGGGAAAGAAGTGTGCATAAGAAATATGTAAAGGGAAAGAAGTGTGCATAAGAAATATGTAAAGGGAAAGAAGTGTGCATAAGAAATATGTAAAGGGAAAGAAGTGTGCATAAGAAATATGTAAAGGGAAAGAAGTGTGCATAAGAAATATGTAAAGGGAAAGAAGTGTGCATAAGAAATATGTAAAGGGAAAGAAGTGTGCATAAGAAATATGTAAAGGGAAAGAAGTGTGCATAAGAAATATGTAAAGGGAAAGAAGTGTGCATAAGAAATATGTAAAGGGAAAGAAGTGTGCATAAGAAATATGTAAAGGGAAAGAAGTGTGCATAAGAAATATGTTAAGGGAAAGAAGTGTGCATACGAAATATGTAAAGGGAAAGAAGTGTGCATAAGAAATATGTAAAGGGAAAGAAGTGTGCATAAGAAATATGTAAAGGGAAAGAAGTGTGCATAAGAAATATGTAAAGGGAAAGAAGTGTGCATAAGAAATATGTAAAGGGAAAGAAGTGTGCATAAGAAATATGTAAAGGGAAAGAAGTGTGCATAAGAAATATGTAAAGGGAAAGAAGTGTGCATAAGAAATATGTAAAGGGAAAGAAGTGTGCATAAGAAATATGTAAAGGGAAAGAAGTGTGCATAAGAAATATGTAAAGGGAAAGAAGTGTGCATAAGAAATATGTAAAGGGAAATAAGTGTGCATAAGAAATATGTAAAGGGAAATAAGTGTGCATAAGAAATATGTAAAGGGAAAGAAGTGTGCATACGAAATATGTAAAGGGAAAGAAGTGTGCATAAGAAATATGTAAAGGGAAAGAAGTGTGCATAAGAAATATGTAAAGGGAAAGAAGTGTGCATAAGAAATATGTAAAGGGAAAGAAGTGTGCATAAGAAATATGTAAAGGGAAAGAAGTGTGCATAAGAAATATGTAAAGGGAAAGAAGTGTTCATAAGAAATATGTAAAGGGAAAGAAGTGTGCATAAGAAATATGTAAAGGGAAAGAAGTGTGCATAAGAAATATGTAAAGGGAAAGAAGTGTGCATAAGAAATATGTAAAGGGAAAGAAGTGTGCATAAGAAATATGTAAAGGGAAAGAAGTGTGCATAAGAAATATGTAAAGGGAAAGAAGTGTGCATAAGAAATATGTAAAGGGAAAGAAGTGTGCATAAGAAATATGTAAAGGGAAAGAAGTGTGCATAAGAAATATGTAAAGGGAAAGAAGTGTGCATAAGAAATATGTAAAGGGAAAGAAGTGTGCATAAGAAATATGTAAAGGGAAATAAGTGTGCATAAGAAATATGTAAAGGGAAAGAAGTGTGCATAAGAAATATGTAAAGGGAAAGAAGTGTGCATAAGAAATATGTAAAGGGAAAGAAGTGTGCATAAGAAATATGTAAAGGGAAAGAAGTGTGCATAAGAAATATGTAAAGGGAAAGAAGTGTGCATAAGAAATATGTAAAGGGAAAGAAGTGTGCATAAGAAATATGTAAAGGGAAAGAAGTGTGCATAAGAAATATGTAAAGGGAAAGAAGTGTGCATAAGAAATATGTAAAGGGAAAGAAGTGTGCATAAGAAATATGTAAAGGGAAAGAAGTGTGCATAAGAAGTATGTAAAGGGAAAGAAGTGTGCATAAGAAATATGTAAAGGGAAAGAAGTGTGCATAAGAAATATGTAAAGGGAAAGAAGTGTGCATAAGAAATATGTAAAGGGAAAGAAGTGTGCATAAGAAATATGTAAAGGGAAAGAAGTGTGCATAAGAAATATGTAAAGGGGAAGAAGTGTGCATAAGAAATATGTAAAGGGAAAGAAGTGTGCATAAGAAATATGTAAAGGGAAAGAAGTGTGCATAAGAAATATGTAAAGGGAAAGAAGTGTGCATAAGAAATATGTAAAGGGAAAGAAGTGTGCATAAGAAATATGTAAAGGGTAAGAAGTGTGCATAAGAAATATGTAAAGGGAAAGAAGTGTGCATAAGACATATGTAAAGGGAAAGAAGTGTGCATAAGAAATAAACACATGATGTCGGGACAAGCCCTCGAGTTAAATATGTAAAGGGAAAGAAGTGTGCATAAGAAATAAACACATGATGTGGGAACAAGCCCTCGAGTTAAATATGTAAAGGGAAAGAAGTGTGCATAAGAAATAAACACATGATGTGGGAACAAGCCCTCGAGTTAAATATGTAAAGGAAAAGAAGTGTGCATAAGAAATAAACACATGATGTGGGAACAAGCCCTCGAGTTAAATATGTAAAGGGAAAGAAGTGTGCATAAGAAATAAACACATGATGTGGGAACAAGCCCTCGAGTTAAATATGTAAAGGGAAAGAAGTGTGCATAAGAAATATGTCAAGGGAAAGAAGTGTGCATAAGAAATATGTAAAGGGAAAGAAGTGTGCATAAGAAATATGTAAAGGGAAAGAAGTGTGCATAAGAAATATGTAAAGGGAAAGAAGTGTGCATAAGAAATATGTAAAGGGAAAGAAGTGTGCATAAGAAATATGTAAAGGGAAAGAAGTGTGCATAAGAAATATGTAAAGGGAAAGAAGTGTGCATAAGAAATATGTAAAGGGAAAGAAGTGTGCATAAGAAATATGTAAAGGGAAAGAAGTGTGCATAAGAAATATGTAAAGGGAAAGAAGTGTGCATAAGAAATATGTAAAGGGAAAGAAGTGTGCATAAGAAATATGTAAAGGGAAAGAAGTGTGCATAAGAAATATGTAAAGGGAAAGAAGTGTGCATAAGAAATATGTAAAGGGAAAGAAGTGTGCATAAGAAATAAACACATGATGTGGGAACAAGCCCTCGAGTTAAATATGTAAAGGGAAAGAAGTGTGCATAAGAAATAAACACATGATGTGGGAACAAGCCCTCGAGTTAAATATGTAAAGGGAAAGAAGTGTGCATACGAAATATGTAAAGGGAAAGAAGTGTGCATAAGAAATATGTAAAGGGAAAGAAGTGTGCATACGAAATATGTAAAGGGAAAGAAGTGTGCATAAGAAATATGTAAAGGGAAAGAAGTGTGCATAAGAAATATGTAAAGGGAAAGAAGTGTGCATAAGAAATATGTAAAGGGAAAGAAGTGTGCATAAGAAATATGTAAAGGGAAAGAAGTGTGCATAAGAAAAATGTAAAGGGAAAGAAGTGTGCATAAGAAATATGTAAAGGGAAAGAAGTGTGCATAAGAAATATGTAAAGGGAAAGAAGTGTGCATACGAAATATGTAAAGGGAAAGAAGTGTGCATAAGAAATATGTAAAGGGAAAGAAGTGTGCATAAGAAATATGTAAAGGGAAAGAAGTGTGCATAAGAAATATGTAAAGGGAAAGAAGTGTGCATAAGAAATATGTAAAGGGAAAGAAGTGTGCATAAGAAATATGTAAAGGGAAAGAAGTGTGCATAAGAAATATGTAAAGGGAAAGAAGTGTGCATAAGAAATATGTAAAGGGAAAGAAGTGTGCATAAGAAATATGTAAAGGGAAAGAAGTGTGCATAAGAAATATGTAAAGGGAAAGAAGTGTGCATAAGAAATATGTAAAGGGAAAGAAGTGTGCATAAGAAATATGTAAAGGGAAAGAAGTGTGCATAAGAAATATGTAAAGGGAAAGAAGTGTGCATAAGAAATATGTAAAGGGAAAGAAGTGTGCATAAGAAATATGTAAAGGGAAAGAAGTGTGCATAAGAAATATGTAAAGGGAAAGAAGTGTGCATAATAAATATGTAAAGGGAAAGAAGTGTGCATAAGAAATATGTAAAGGGAAAGAAGTGTGCATAAGAAATATGTAAAGGGAAAGAAGTGTGCATAAGAAATAAACACATGATGTGGGAACAAGCCCTCGAGTTAAATATGTAAAGGGAAAGAAGTGTGCATAAGAAATATGTAAAGGGAAAGAAGTGTGCATAATAAATATGTAAAGGGAAAGAAGTGTGCATAAGAAATATGTAAAGGGAAAGAAGTGTGCATAAGAAATATGTAAAGGGGAAGAAGTGTGCATAATAAATATGTAAAGGAAAAGAAGTGTGCATAAGAAATATGTAAAGGAAAAGAAGTGTGCATAAGAAATATGTAAAGGGAAAGAAGTGTGCATAAGAAATATGTAAAGGGAAAGAAGTGTGCATAAGAAATAAACACATGATGTGGGAACAAGCCCTCGAGTTAAATATGTAAAGGGAAAGCAGTGTGCATAAGAAATATGTAAAGGGAAAGAAGTGTACATAAGAAATATGTAAAGGGAAAGAAGTGTGCATAAGAAATATGTAAAGGGAAAGAAGTGTGCATAAGAAATATGTAAAGAGAAAGAAGTGTGCATAAGAAATATGTAAAGGGAAAGAAGTGTGCATAAGAAATATGTAAAGGGAAAGAAGTGTGCATAAGAAATATGTAAAGGGAAAGAAGTGTGCATAAGAATAATGTAAAGGGAAAGAAGTGTGCATAAGAAATATGTAAAGGGAAAGAAGTGTGCATAAGAAATATGTAAATGGAAAGAAGTGTGCATAACTTATATGTAAAGGGAAAGAAGTGTGCATAAGAAATATGTAAAGGGAAAGAAGTGTGCATAAGAAATATGTAAAGGGAAAGAAGTGTGCATAAGAAATATGTAAAGGGAAAGAAGTGTGCATAAAAAATATGTAAAGGGAAAGAAGTGTGCATAAAAAATATGTAAAGGGAAAGAAGTGTGCATAAGAAATATGTAAAGGGAAAGAAGTGTGCATAAGAAATATGTAAAGGGAAAGAAGTGTGCATAAGAAATATGTAAAGGGAAAGAAGTGTGCATAAGAAATATGTAAAGGGAAAGAAGTGTGCATACAAAATATGTAAAGGGAAAGAAGTGTGCATAAGAAATATGTAAAGGGAAAGAAGTGTGCATAAGAAATATGTAAAGGGAAAGAAGTGTGCATAAGAAATATGTAAAGGGAAAGAAGTGTGCATAAGAAATATGTAAAGGGAAAGAAGTGTGCATAAGAAATATGTAAAGGGAAAAAAGTGTGCATAAGAAATATGTAAAGGGAAAGAAGTGTGCATAAGAAATATGTAAAGGGAAAGAAGTGTGCAAGAAATATGTAAAGGGAAAGAAGTGTGCATAAGAAATATGTAAAGGGAAAGAAGTGTGCATAAGAAACATGTAAAGGGAAAGAAGTGTGCATAAGAAATATGTAAAGGGAAAGAAGTGTGCATAAGAAATATGTAAAGGGAAAGAAGTGTGCATAAGAAATATGTAAAGGGAAAGAAGTGTGCATAAGAAATAAACACATGATGTCGGGACAAGCCCTCGAGTTAAATATGTAAAGGGAAAGAAGTGTGCATAAGAAATAAACACATGATGTGGGAACAAGCCCTCGAGTTAAATATGTAAAGGGAAAGAAGTGTGCATAAGAAATAAACACATGATGTGGGAACAAGCCCTCGAGTTAAATATGTAAAGGGAAAGAAGTGTGCATAAGAAATAAACACATGATGTGGGAACAAGCCCTCGAGTTAAATATGTAAAGGGAAAGAAGTGTGCATAAGAAATAAACACATGATGTGGGAACAAGCCCTCGAGTTAAATATGTAAAGGGAAAGAAGTGTGCATAAGAAATATGTAAAGGGAAAGAAGTGTGCATAAGAAATATGTAAAGGGAAAGAAGTGTGCATAAGAAATATGTAAAGGGAAAGAAGTGTGCATAAGAAATATGTAAAGGGAAAGAAGTGTGCATAAGAAATATGTAAAGGGAAAGAAGTGTGCATAAGAAATAGGTAAAGGGAAAGAAGTGTGCATAAGAAATATGTAAAGGGAAAGAAGTGTGCATAAGAAATATGTAAAGGGAAAGAAGTGTGCATAAGAAATATGTAAAGGGAAAGAAGTGTGCATAAGAAATATGTAAAGGGAAAGAAGTGTGCATAAGAAATATGTAAAGGGAAAGAAGTGTGCATAAGAAATATGTAAAGGGAAAGAAGTGTGCATAAGAAATATGTAAAGGGAAAGAAGTGTGCATAAGAAATATGTAAAGGGAAAGAAGTGTGCATAAGAAATATGTAAAGGGAAAGAAGTGTGCATAAGAAATATGTAAAGGGAAAGAAGTGTGCATAAGAAATATGTAAAGGGAAAGAAGTGTGCATAACAAATATGTAAAGGGAAAGAAGTGTGCATAAGAAATAAACACACGATGTGGGAACAAGCCCTCGAGTTAAATATGTAAAGGGAAAGAAGTGTGCATAAGAAATAAACACATGATGTGGGAACAAGCCCTCGAGTTAAATATGTAAAGGGAAAGAAGTGTGCATAAGAAATATGTAAAGGGAAAGAAGTGTGCATAAGAAATATGTAAAGGGAAAGAAGTGTGCATAAGAAATATGTAAAGGGAAAGAAGTGTGCATAAGAAATATGTAAAGGGAAAGAAGTGTGCATAAGAAATATGTAAAGGGAAAGAAGTGTGCATAAGAAATATGTAAAGGGAAAGAAGTGTGCATAAGAAATATGTAAAGGGAAAGAAGTGTGCATAAGAAATATGTAAAGGGAAAGAAGTGTGCATAAGAAATATGTAAAGGGAAAGAAGTGTGCATAAGAAATATGTAAAGGGAAAGAAGTGTGCATAAGAAATATGTAAAGGGAAAGAAGTGTGCATAAGAAATAAACACATGATGTCGGGACAAGCCCTCGAGTTAAATATGTAAAGGGAAAGAAGTGTGCATAAGAAATAAACACATGATGTGGGAACAAGCCCTCGAGTTAAACATGTAAAGGGAAAGAAGTGTGCATAAGAAATAAACACATGATGTGGGAACAAGCCCTCGAGTTAAATATGTAAAGGGAAAGAAGTGTGCATAAGAAATAAACACATGATGTGGGAACAAGCCCTCGAGTTAAATATGTAAAGGGAAAGAAGTGTGCATAAGAAATAAACACATGATGTGGGAACAAGCCCTCGAGTTAAATATGTAAAGGGAAAGAAGTGTGCATAAGAAATATGTAAAGGGAAAGAAGTGTGCATAAGAAATATGTAAAGGGAAAGAAGTGTGCATAAGAAATATGTAAAGGGAAAGAAGTGTGCATAAGAAATATGTAAAGGGAAAGAAGTGTGCATAAGAAATATGTAAAGGGAAAGAAGTGTGCATAAGAAATATGTAAAGGGAAAGAAGTGTGCATAAGAAATATGTAAAGGGAAAGAAGTGTGCATAAGAAATATGTAAAGGGGAAAGAAGTGTGCATAAGAAATATGTAAAGGGGAAGAAGTGTGCATAAGAAATATGTAAAGGGAAAGAAGTGTGCATAAGAAATATGTAAAGGGAAAGAAGTGTGCATAAGAAATATGTAAAGGGAAAGAAGTGTGCATAAGAAATATGTAAAGGGAAAGAAGTGTGCATAAGAAATATGTAAAGGGAAAGAAGTGTGCATAAGAAATATGTAAAGGGAAAGAAGTGTGCATAAGAAATATGTAAAGGGAAAGAAGTGTGCATAAGAAATATGTAAAGGGAAAGAAGTGTGCATAAGAAATATGTAAAGGGAAAGAAGTGTGCATAACTTATATGTAAATGGAAAGAAGTGTGCATAACTTATATGTAAAGGGAAAGAAGTGTGCATAAGAAATATGTAAAGGGAAAGAAGTGTGCATAAGAAATATGTAAAGGGAAAGAAGTGTGCATAAGAAATATGTAACGGGAAAGAAGTGTGCATAAGAAATATGTAAAGGGAAAGAAGTGTGCATAAGAAATATGTAAAGGGAAAGAAGTGTGCATAAGAAATATGTAAAGGGAAAGAAGTGTGCATAAGAAATATGTAAAGGGAAAGAAGTGTGCATAAGAAATAAACACATGATGTCGGGACAAGCCCTCGAGTTAAATATGTAAAGGGAAAGAAGTGTGCATAAGAAATAAACACATGATGTGGGAACAAGCCCTCGAGTTAAATATGTAAAGGGAAAGAAGTGTGCATAAGAAATAAACACATGATGTGGGAACAAGCCCTCGAGTTAAATATGTAAAGGGAAAGAAGTGTGCATAAGAAATAAACACATGATGTGGGAACAAGCCCTCGAGTTAAATATGTAAAGGGAAAGAAGTGTGCATAAGAAATAAACTCATGATGTGGGAACAAGCCCTCGAGTTAAATATGTAAAGGGAAAGAAGTGTGCATAAGAAATATGTAAAGGGAAAGAAGTGTGCATAAGAAATATGTAAAGGGAAAGAAGTGTGCATAAGAAATATGTAAAGGGAAAGAAGTGTGCATAAGAAATATGTAAAGGGAAAGAAGTGTGCATAAGAAATATGTAAAGGGAAAGAAGTGTGCATAAGAAATATGTAAAGGGAAAGAAGTGTGCATAAGAAATATGTAAAGGGAAAGAAGTGTGCATAAGAAATATGTAAAGGGAAAGAAGTGTGCATAAGAAATATGTAAAGGGAAAGAAGTGTGCATAAGAAATATGTAAAGGGAAAGAAGTGTGCATAAGAAATATGTAAAGGGAAAGAAGTGTGCATAAGAAATATGTAAAGGGAAAGAAGTGTGCATAAGAAATATGTAAAGGGAAAGAAGTGTGCATAAGAAATATGTAAAGGGAAAGAAGTGTGCATAAGAAATATGTAAAGGGAAAGAAGTGTGCATAAGAAATAAACACATGATGTGGGAACAAGCCCTCGAGTTAAATATGTAAAGGGAAAGAAGTGTGCATAAGAAAGATGTAAAGGGAAAGAAGTGTGCATAAGAAATATGTAAAGGGAAAGAAGTGTGCATAAGAAATATGTACAGGGAAAGAAGTGTGCATAAGAAATATGTAAAGGGAAAGAAGTGTGCATAAGAAATATGTAAAGGGAAAGAAGTGTGCATAAGAAATATGTAAAGGGAAAGAAGTGTGCATAAGAAATATGTAAAGGGAAAGAAGTGTGCATAAGAAATATGTAAAGGGAAAGAAGTGTGCATAAGAAATATGTAAAGGGAAAGAAGTGTGCATAAGAAATATGTAAAGGGAAAGAAGTGTGCATAAGAAATATGTAAAGGGAAAGAAGTGTGCATAAGAAATATGTAAAGGGAAAGAAGTGTGCATAAGAAATATGTAAAGGGAAAGAAGTGTGCATAAGAAATATGTAAAGGGAAAGAAGTGTGCATAAGAAATATGTAAAGGGAAAGAAGTGTGCATAAGAAATATGTAAAGGGAAAGAAGTGTGCATAAGAAATATGTAAAGGGAAAGAAGTGTGCATAAGAAATATGTAAAGGGAAAGAAGTGTGCATAAGAAATATGTAAATGGAAAGAAGTGTGCATAACTTATATGTAAAGGGAAAGAAGTGTGCATAAGAAATATGTAAAGGGAAAGAAGTGTGCATACGAAATATGTAAAGGGAAAGAAGTGTGCATAAGAAATATGTAAAGGGAAAGAAGTGTGCATAAGAAATATGTAAAGGGAAAGAAGTGTGCATAAGAAATATGTAAAGGGAAAGAAGTGTGCATAAGAAATATGTAAAGGGAAAGAAGTGTGCATAAGAAATATGTAAAGGGAAAGAAGTGTGCATAAGAAATATGTAAAGGGAAAGAAGTGTGCATAAGAAATATTTAAAGGGAAAGAAGTGTGCATAAGAAATATGTAAAGGGAAAGAAGTGTGCATAAAAAATATGTAAAGGGAAAGAAGTGTGCATAAGAAATATGTAAAGGGAAAGAAGTGTGCATAAGAAATATGTAAAGGGAAAGAAGTGTGCATAAGAAATATGTAAAGGGAAAGAGGTGTGCATAAGAAATATGTAAAGGGAAAGAAGTGTGCATAAGAAATATGTAAAGGGAAAAAAGTGTGCATAAGAAATATGTAAAGGGAAAGAAGTGTGCATAAGAAATATGTAAAGGGAAAGAAGTGTGCATAAGAAATATGTAAAGGGAAAGAAGTGTGCATAAGAAATATGTAAAGGGAAAGAAGTGTGCATAAGAAATATGTAAAGGGAAAGAAGTGTGCATAAGAAATATGTAAAGGGAAAGAAGTGTGCATAAGAAATATGTAAAGGGAAAGAAGTGTGCATAAGAAATAAACACATGATGTCGGGACAAGCCCTCGAGTTAAATATGTAAAGGGAAAGAAGTGTGCATAAGAAATAAACACATGATGTGGGAACAAGCCCTCGAGTTAAATATGTAAAGGGAAAGAAGTGTGCATAAGAAATAAACACATGATGTGGGAACAAGCCCTCGAGTTAAATATGTAAAGGGAAAGAAGTGTGCATAAGAAAGAAACACATGATGTGGGAACAAGCCCTCGAGTTAAATATGTAAAGGGAAAGAAGTGTGCATAAGAAATAAACTCATGATGTGGGAACAAGCCCTCGAGTTAAATATGTAAAGGGAAAGAAGTGTGCATAAGAAATATGTAAAGGGAAAGAAGTGTGCATAAGAAATATGCAAAGGGAAAGAAGTGTGCATAAGAAATATGTAAAGGGAAAGAAGTGTGCATAAGAAATATGTAAAGGGAAAGAAGTGTGCATAAGAAATATGTAAAGGGAAAGAAGTGTGCATAAGAAATATGTAAAGGGAAAGAAGTGTGCATAAGAAATATGTAAAGGGAAAGAAGTGTGCATAAGAAATATGTAAAGGGAAAGAAGTGTGCATAAGAAATATGTAAAGGGAAAGAAGTGTGCATAAGAAATATGTAAAGGGAAAGAAGTGTGCATAAGAAATATGTAAAGGGAAAGAAGTGTGCATAAGAAATATGTAAAGGGAAAGAAGTGTGCATAAGAAATATGTAAAGGGAAAGAAGTGTGCATAAGAAATATGTAAAGGGAAAGAAGTGTGCATAAGAAATATGTAAAGGGAAAGAAGTGTGCATAAGAAATAAACACACGATGTGGGAACAAGCCCTCGAGTTAAATATGTAAAGGGAAAGAAGTGTGCATAAGAAATAAACACATGATGTGGGAACAAGCCCTCGAGTTAAATATGTAAAGGGAAAGAAGTGTGCATAAGAAATATGTAAAGGGAAAGAAGTGTGCATAAGAAATATGTAAAGGGAAAGAAGTGTGCATAAGAAATATGTAAAGGGAAAGAAGTGTGCATAAGAAATATGTAAAGGGAAAGAAGTGTGCATAAGAAATATGTAAAGGGAAATAAGTGTGCATAAGAAATATGTAAAGGGAAAGAAGTGTGCATAAGAAATATGTAAAGGGAAAGAAGTGTGCATAAGAAATATGTAAAGGGAAATAAGTGTGCATAAGAAATATGTAAAGGGAAAGAAGTGTGCATAAGAAATATGTAAAGGGAAAGAAGTGTGCATAAGAAATATGTAAAGGGAAAGAAGTGTGCATAAGAAATATGTAAATGGAAAGAAGTGTGCATAACTTATATGTAAAGGGAAAGAAGTGTGCATAAGAAATATGTAAAGGGAAAGAAGTGTGCATAAGAAATATGTAAAGGGAAAGAAGTGTGCATAAGAAATATGTAAAGGGAAAGAAGTGTGCATAAGAAATATGTAAAGGGAAAGAAGTGTGCATAAGAAATATGTAAAGGGAAAGAAGTGTGCATAAGAAATATGTAAAGGGAAAGAAGTGTGCATAAGAAATATGTAAAGGGAAAGAAGTGTGCATGAGAAATAAACACATGATGTGGGAACAAGCCCTCGAGTTAAATATGTAAAGGGAAAGAAGTGTGCATAAGAAATATGTAAAGGGAAAGAAGTGTGCATAAGAAATATGTAAAGGGAAAGAAGTGTGCATAAGAAATATGTAAAGGGAAAGAAGTGTGCATAAGAAATATGTAAAGGGAAAGAAGTGTGCATAAGAAATATGTAAAGGGAAAGAAGTGTGCATAAGAAATATGTAAAGGGAAAGAAGTGTGCATAAGAAATATGTAAAGGGAAAGAAGTGTGCATAAGAAATATGTAAAGGGAAAGAAGTGTGCATAAGAAATATGTAAAGGGAAAGAAGTGTGCATAAGAAATATGTAAAGGGAAAGAAGTGTGCATAAGAAATATGTAAAGGGAAAGAAGTGTGCATAAGAAATATGTAAAGGGAAAGAAGTGTGCATAAGAAATATGTAAAGGGAAAGAAGTGTGCATAAGAATAATGTAAAGGGAAAGAAGTGTGCATAAGAAATATGTAAAGGGAAAGAAGTGTGCATAAGAAATATGTAAATGGAAAGAAGTGTGCATAACTTATATGTAAAGGGAAAGAAGTGTGCATAAGAAATATGTAAAGGGAAAGAAGTGTGCATAAGAAATATGTAAAGGGAAAGAAGTGTGCATAAGAAATATGTAAAGGGAAAGAAGTGTGCATACAAAATATGTAAAGGGAAAGAAGTGTGCATAAGAAATATGTAAAGGGAAAGAAGTGTGCATAAGAAATATGTAAAGGGAAAGAAGTGTGCATAAGAAATATGTAAAGGGAAAGAAGTGTGCATAAGAAATATGTAAAGGGAAAGAAGTGTGCATAAGAAATATGTAAAGGGAAAGAAGTGTGCATAAAAAATATGTAAAGGGAAAGAAGTGTGCATAAGAAATATGTAAAGGGAAAGAAGTGTGCATAAGAAATATGTAAAGGGAAAGAAGTGTGCATAAGAAATATGTAAAGGGAAAGAAGGGTGCATAAGAAATATGTAAAGGGAAAGAAGTGTGCATAAGAAATATGTAAAGGGAAAGAAGTGTGCATAAGAAATATGTAAAGGGAAAAAAGTGTGCATAAGAAATATGTAAAGGGAAAGAAGTGTGCATAAGAAATATGTAAAGGGAAAGAAGTGTGCAAGAAATATGTAAAGGGAAAGAAGTGTGCATAAGAAATATGTAAAGGGAAAGAAGTGTGCATAAGAAATATGTAAAGGGAAAGAAGTGTGCATAAGAAATATGTAAAGGGAAAGAAGTGTGCATAAGAAATATGTAAAGGGAAAGAAGTGTGCATAAGAAATATGTAAAGGGAAAGAAGTGTGCATAAGAAATAAACACATGATGTCGGGACAAGCCCTCGAGTTAAATATGTAAAGGGAAAGAAGTGTGCATAAGAAATAAACACATGATGTGGGAACAAGCCCTCGAGTTAAATATGTAAAGGGAAAGAAGTGTGCATAAGAAATAAACACATGATGTGGGAACAAGCCCTCGAGTTAAATATGTAAAGGGAAAGAAGTGTGCATAAGAAATAAACACATGATGTGGGAACAAGCCCTCGAGTTAAATATGTAAAGGGAAAGAAGTGTGCATAAGAAATAAACACATGATGTGGGAACAAGCCCTCGAGTTAAATATGTAAAGGGAAAGAAGTGTGCATAAGAAATATGTAAAGGGAAAGAAGTGTGCATAAGAAATATGTAAAGGGAAAGAAGTGTGCATAAGAAATATGTAAAGGGAAAGAAGTGTGCATAAGAAATATGTAAAGGGAAAGAAGTGTGCATAAGAAATATGTAAAGGGAAAGAAGTGTGCATAAGAAATAGGTAAAGGGAAAGAAGTGTGCATAAGAAATATGTAAAGGGAAAGAAGTGTGCATAAGAAATATGTAAAGGGAAAGAAGTGTGCATAA
This sequence comes from Crossaster papposus, assembly GCA_037893245.1. Taxonomy (NCBI): domain Eukaryota; kingdom Metazoa; phylum Echinodermata; class Asteroidea; order Velatida; family Solasteridae; genus Crossaster; species Crossaster papposus. Next base: position 17,558 of record JBAIAA010001136.1, read on the forward strand.
GAAATATGTAAAGGGAAAGAAGTGTGCATAAGAAATATGTAAAGGGAAAGAAGTGTGCATAAGAAATATGTAAAGGGAAAGAAGTGTGCATAAGAAATATGTAAAGGGAAAGAAGTGTGCATAAGAAATATGTAAAGGGAAAGAAGTGTGCATAAGAAATATGTAAAGGGAAATAAGTGTGCATAAGAAATATGTAAAGGGAAAGAAGTGTGCATAAGAAATAAACACACGATGTGGGAACAAGCCCTCGAGTTAAATATGTAAAGGGAAAGAAGTGTGCATAAGAAATAAACACATGATGTGGGAACAAGCCCTCGAGTTAAATATGTAAAGGGAAAGAAGTGTGCATAAGAAATATGTAAAGGGAAAGAAGTGTGCATAAGAAATATGTAAAGGGAAAGAAGTGTGCATAAGAAATATGTAAAGGGAAAGAAGTGTGCATAAGAAATATGTAAAGGGAAAGAAGTGTGCATAAGAAATATGTAAAGGGAAAGAAGTGTGCATAAGAAATATGTAAAGGGAAAGAAGTGTGCATAAGGAATATGTAAAGGGAAAGAAGTGTGCATAAGAAATATGTAAAGGGAAAGAAGTGTGCATAAGAAATATGTAAAGGGAAAGAAGTGTGCATAAGAAATATGTAAAGGGAAAGAAGTGTGCATAAGAAATATGTAAAGGGAAAGAAGTGTGCATAAGAAATATGTAAAGGGAAAGAAGTGTGCATAAGAAATATGTAAAGGGAAAGAAGTGTGCATAAGAAATATGTAAAGGGAAAGAAGTGTGCATAAGAAATATGTAAAGGGAAAGAAGTGTGCATAAGAAATAAACACATGATGTCGGGACAAGCCCTCGAGTTAAATATGTAAAGGGAAAGAAGTGTGCATAAGAAATAAACACATGATGTGGGAACAAGCCCTCGAGTTAAATATGTAAAGGGAAAGAAGTGTGCATAAGAAATAAACACATGATGTGGGAACAAGCCCTCGAGTTAAATATGTAAAGGGAAAGAAGTGTGCATAAGAAAGAAACACATGATGTGGGAACAAGCCCTCGAGTTAAATATGTAAAGGGAAAGAAGTGTGCATAAGAAATAAACTCATGATGTGGGAACAAGCCCTCGAGTTAAATATGTAAAGGGAAAGAAGTGTGCATAAGAAATATGTAAAGGGAAAGAAGTGTGCATAAGAAATATGCAAAGGGAAAGAAGTGTGCATAAGAAATATGTAAAGGGAAAGAAGTGTGCATAAGAAATATGTAAAGGGAAAGAAGTGTGCATAAGAAATATGTAAAGGGAAAGAAGTGTGCATAAGAAATATGTAAAGGGAAAGAAGTGTGCATAAGAAATATGTAAAGGGAAAGAAGTGTGCATAAGAAATATGTAAAGGGAAAGAAGTGTGCATAAGAAATATGTAAAGGGAAAGAAGTGTGCATAAGAAATATGTAAAGGGAAAGAAGTGTGCATAAGAAATATGTAAAGGGAAAGAAGTGTGCATAAGAAATATGTAAAGGGAAAGAAGTGTGCATAAGAAATATGTAAAGGGAAAGAAGTGTGCATAAGAAATATGTAAAGGGAAAGAAGTGTGCATAAGAAATATGTAAAGGGAAAGAAGTGTGCATAAGAAATAAACACACGATGTGGGAACAAGCCCTCGAGTTAAATATGTAAAGGGAAAGAAGTGTGCATAAGAAATAAACACATGATGTGGGAACAAGCCCTCGAGTTAAATATGTAAAGGGAAAGAAGTGTGCATAAGAAATATGTAAAGGGAAAGAAGTGTGCATAAGAAATATGTAAAGGGAAAGAAGTGTGCATAAGAAATATGTAAAGGGAAAGAAGTGTGCATAAGAAATATGTAAAGGGAAAGAAGTGTGCATAAGAAATATGTAAAGGGAAATAAGTGTGCATAAGAAATATGTAAAGGGAAAGAAGTGTGCATAAGAAATATGTAAAGGGAAAGAAGTGTGCATAAGAAATATGTAAAGGGAAATAAGTGTGCATAAGAAATATGTAAAGGGAAAGAAGTGTGCATAAGAAATATGTAAAGGGAAAGAAGTGTGCATAAGAAATATGTAAAGGGAAAGAAGTGTGCATAAGAAATATGTAAATGGAAAGAAGTGTGCATAACTTATATGTAAAGGGAAAGAAGTGTGAAAGAAGTGTGCATAAGAAATATGTAAAGGGAAAGAAGTGTGCATAAGAAATATGTAAAGGGAAAGAAGTGTGCATAAGAAATATGTAAAGGGAAAGAAGTGTGCATAAGAAATATGTAAAGGGAAAGAAGTGTGCATAAGAAATATGTAAAGGGAAAGAAGTGTGCATAAGAAATATGTAAAGGGAAAGAAGTGTGAATAAGAAATATGTATAGGGAAAGAAGTGTGCATAAGAAATATGTAAAGGGAAAGAAGTGTGCATAAGAAATATGTAAAGGGAAAGAAGTGTGCATAAGAAATATGTAAAGGGAAAGAAGTGTGCATAAGAAATATGTAAAGGGAAAGAAGTGTGCATAAGAAATATGTAAAGGGAAAGAAGTGTGCATAAGAAATATGTAAAGGGAAAGAAGTGTGCATAAGAAATATGTAAAGGGAAAGAAGTGTGCATAAGAAATATGTAAAGGGAAAGAAGTGTGCATAAGAAATATGTAAAGGGAAAGAAGTGTGCATCAGAAATATGTAAAGGGAAAGAAGTGTGCATAAGAAATATGTAAAGGGAAAGAAGTGTGCATACGAAATATGTAAAGGGAAAGAAGTGTGCATAAGAAATATGTAAAGGGAAAGAAGTGTGCATAAGAAATATGTAAAGGGAAAGAAGTGTGCATAAGAAATATGTAAAGGGAAAGAAGTGTGCATAAGAAATAAACACATGATGTGGGAACAAGCCCTCGAGTTAAATATGTAAAGGGAAAGAAGTGTGCATAAGAAATATGTAAAGGGAAAGAAGTGTGCATAAGAAATATGTAAAGGGAAAGAAGTGTGCATAAGAAATATGTAAAGGGAAAGAAGTGTGCATAAGAAATATGTAAAGGGAAAGAAGTGTGCATAAGAAATATGTAAAGGGAAAGAAGTGTGCATAAGAAATATGTAAAGGGAAAGAAGTGTGCATAAGAAATATGTAAAGGGAAAGAAGTGTGCATAAGAAATATGTAAAGGGAAAGAAGTGTGCATAAGAAATATGTAAAGGGAAAGAAGTGTGCATAAGAAATGTGTAAAGGGAAAGAAGTGTGCATAAGAAATATTTAAAGGGAAAGAAGTGTGCATAAGAAATATGTAAAGGGAAAGAAGTGTGCATAAGAAATATGTAAAGGGAAAGAAGTGTGCATAAGAAATATGTAAAGGGAAAGAAGTGTGCATAAGAAATATGTAAAGGGAAGGGAAAGAAGTGTGCATAAGAAATATGTAAAGGGAAAGAAGTGTGCATAAGAAATATGTAAAGGGAAAGAAGTGTGCATAAGAAATATGTAAAGGGAAAGAAGTGTGCATAAGAAATATGTAAAGGGAAAGAAGTGTGCATAAGAAATATGTAAAGGGAAAGAAGTGTGCATAAGAAATATGTAAAGGGAAAGAAGTGTGCATAAGAAATATGTAAAGGGAAAGAAGTGTGCATAAGAAATATGTAAAGGGAAAGAAGTGTGCATAAGAAATATGTAAAGGGAAAGAAGTGTGCATAAGAAATATGTAAAGGGAAAGAAGTGTGCATAAGAAATATGTAAAGGGAAAGAAGTGTGCATAAGAAATATGTAAAGGGAAAGAAGTGTGCATAAGAAATATGTAAAGGGAAAGAAGTGTGCATAAGAAATATGTAAAGGGAAAGAAGTGTGCATAAGAAATATGTAAAGGGAAAGAAGTGTGCATAAGAAATATGTAAAGGGAAAGAAGTGTGCATAAGAAATATGTAAAGGGAAAGAAGTGTGCATAAGAAATATGTAAAGGGAAAGAAGTGTGCATAAGAAATATGTAAAGGGAAAGAAGTGTGCATAAGAAATATGTAAAGGGAAAGAAGTGTGCATAAGAAATATGTAAAGGGAAAGAAGTGTGCATAAGAAATATGTAAAGGGAAAGAAGTGTGCATAAGAAATATGTAAAGGGAAAGAAGTGTGCATAAGAAATATGTAAAGGGAAAGAAGTGTGCATAAGAAATATGTAAAGGGAAAGAAGTGTGCATAAGAAATATGTAAAGGGAAAGAAGTGTGCATAAGAAATATGTAAAGGGAAAGAAGTGTGCATAAGAAATAAATGAAGTGGGAAAGCCGTGAATAAATATGTAAAGGGAAAGAAGTGTGCATAAGAAATATGTAAAGGGAAAGAAGTGTGCATAAGAAATATGTAAAGGGAAAGAAGTGTGCATAAGAAATATGTAAAGGGAAAGAAGTGTGCATAAGAAATATGTAAAGGGAAAGAAGTGTGCATAAGAAATATGTAAAGGGAAAGAAGTGTGCATAAGAAATATGTAAAGGGAAAGAAGTGTGCATAAGAAATATGTAAAGGGAAAGAAGTGTGCATAAGAAATATGTAAAGGGAAAGAAGTGTGCATAAGAAATATGTAAAGGGAAAGAAGTGTGCATAAGAAATATGTAAAGGGAAAGAAGTGTGCATAAGAAATATGTAAAGGGAAAGAAGTGTGCATAAGAAATATGTAAAGGGAAAGAAGTGTGCATAAGAAATATGTAAAGGGAAAGAAGTGTGCATAAGAAATATGTAAAGGGAAAGAAGTGTGCATAAGAAATATGTAAAGGGAAAGAAGTGTGCATAAGAAATATGTAAAGGGAAAGAAGTGTGCATAAGAAATATGTAAAGGGAAAGAAGTGTGCATAAGAAATATGTAAAGGGAAAGAAGTGTGCATAAGAAATATGTAAAGGGAAAGAAGTGTGCATAAGAAATATGTAAAGGGAAAGAAGTGTGCATAAGAAATATGTAAAGGGAAAGAAGTGTGCATAAGAAATATGTAAAGGGAAAGAAGTGTGCATAAGAAATATGTAAAGGGAAAGAAGTGTGCATAAGAAATATGTAAAGGGAAAGAAGTGTGCATAAGAAATATGTAAAGGGAAAGAAGTGTGCATAAGAAATATGTAAAGGGAAAGAAGTGTGCATAAGAAATATGTAAAGGGAAAGAAGTGTGCATAAGAAATATGTAAAGGGAAAGAAGTGTGCATAAGAAATATGTAAAGGGAAAGAAGTGTGCATAAGAAATATGTAAAGGGAAAGAAGTGTGCATAAGAAATATGTAAAGGGAAAGAAGTGTGCATAAGAAATATGTAAAGGGAAAGAAGTGTGCATAAGAAATATGTAAAGGGAAAGAAGTGTGCATAAGAAATATGTAAAGGGAAAGAAGTGTGCATAAGAAATATGTAAAGGGAAAGAAGTGTGCATAAGAAATATGTAAAGGGAAAGAAGTGTGCATAAGAAATATGTAAAGGGAAAGAAGTGTGCATAAGAAATATGTAAAGGGAAAGAAGTGTGCATAAGAAATATGTAAAGGGAAAGAAGTGTGCATAAGAAATATGTAAAGGGAAAGAAGTGTGCATAAGAAATATGTAAAGGGAAAGAAGTGTGCATAAGAAATATGTAAAGGGAAAGAAGTGTGCATAAGAAATATGTAAAGGGAAAGAAGTGTGCATAAGAAATATGTAAAGGGAAAGAAGTGTGCATAAGAAATATGTAAAGGGAAAGAAGTGTGCATAAGAAATATGTAAAGGGAAAGAAGTGTGCATAAGAAATATGTAAAGGGAAAGAAGTGTGCATAAGAAATATGTAAAGGGAAAGAAGTGTGCATAAGAAATATGTAAAGGGAAAGAAGTGTGCATAAGAAATATGTAAAGGGAAAGAAGTGTGCATAAGAAATATGTAAAGGGAAAGAAGTGTGCATAAGAAATATGTAAAGGGAAAGAAGTGTGCATAAGAAATATGTAAAGGGAAAGAAGTGTGCATAAGAAATAAACAATGATGTCGGGACAAGCCCTCGAGTTAAATATGTAAAGGGAAAGAAGTGTGCATAAGAAATATGTAAAGGGAAAGAAGTGTGCATAAGAAATATGTAAAGGGAAAGAAGTGTGCATAAGAAATATGTAAAGGGAAAGAAGTGTGCATAAGAAATATGTAAAGGGAAAGAAGTGTGCATAAGAAATATGTAAAGGGAAAGAAGTGTGCATAAGAAATATGTAAAGGAAAAGAAGTGTGCATAAGAAATATGTAAAGGGAAAGAAGTGTGCATAAGAAATATGTAAAGGGAAAGAAGTGTGCATAAGAAATATGTAAAGGGAAAGAAGTGTGCATAAGAAATATGTAAAGGGAAAGAAGTGTGCATAAGAAATATGTAAAGGGAAAGAAGTGTGCATACGAAATATGTAAAGGGAAAGAAGTGTGCATAAGAAATATGTAAAGGGAAAGAAGTGTGCATAAGAAATATGTAAAGGGAAAGAAGTGTGCATAAGAAATATGTAAAGGGAAAGAAGTGTGCATAAGAAATATGTAAAGGGAAAGAAGTGTGCATAAGAAATATGTAAAGGGAAAGAAGTGTGCATAAGCAATATGTAAAGGGAAAGAAGTGTGCATAAGAAATATGTAAAGGGAAAGAAGTGTGCATAAGAAATATGTAAAGGGAAAGAAGTGTGCATAAGAAATATGTAAAGGGAAAGAAGTGTGCATAAGCAATATGTAAAGGGAAAGAAGTGTGCATAAGAAATAAACACATGATGTCGGGACAAGCCCTCGAGTTAAATATGTAAAGGGAAAGAAGTGTGCATAAGAAATATGTAAAGGGAAAGAAGTGTGCATAAGAAATATGTAAAGGGAAAGAAGTGTGCATAAGAAATATGTAAAGGGAAAGAAGTGTGCATAAGAAATATGTAAAGGGAAAGAAGTGTGCATAAGAAATATGTAAAGGGAAAGAAGTGTGCATAAGAAATATGTAAAGGGAAAGAAGTGTGCATAAGAAATATGTAAAGGGAAAGAAGTGTGCATAAGAAATATGTAAAGGGAAAGAAGTGTGCATAAGAAATATGTAAAGGGAAAGAAGTGTGCATAAGAAATATGTAAAGGGAAAGAAGTGTGCATAAGAAATATGTAAAGGGAAAGAAGTGTGCATAAGAAATATGTAAAGGGAAAGAAGTGTGCATAAGCAATATGTAAAGGGAAAGAAGTGTGCATAAGAAATAAACACATGATGTCGGGACAAGCCCTCGAGTTAAATATGTAAAGGGAAAGAAGTGTGCATAAGAAATATGTAAAGGGAAAGAAGTGTGCATAAGAAATATGTAAAGGGAAAGAAGTGTGCATAAGAAATATGTAAAGGGAAAGAAGTGTGCATAAGAAATATGTAAAGGGAAAGAAGTGTGCATAAGAAATATGTAAAGGGAAAGAAGTGTGCATAAGAAATATGTAAAGGAAAAGAAGTGTGCATAAGAAATATGTAAAGGGAAAGAAGTGTGCATAAGAAATATGTAAAGGGAAAGAAGTGTGCATAAGAAATATGTAAAGGGAAAGAAGTGTGCATAAGAAATATGTAAAGGGAAAGAAGTGTGCATAAGAAATATGTAAAGGGAAAGAAGTGTGCATAAGAAATATGTAAAGGGAAAGAAGTGTGCATAAGAAATATGTAAAGGGAAAGAAGTGTGCATAAGAAATATGTAAAGGGAAAGAAGTGTGCATAAGAAATATGTAAAGGGAAAGAAGTGTGCATAAGAAATATGTAAAGGGAAAGAAGTGTGCATAAGAAATATGTAAAGGGAAAGAAGTGTGCATAAGAAATATGTAAAGGGAAAGAAGTGTGCATACTAAATATGTAAAGGGAAAGAAGTGTGCATAAGAAATATGTAAAGGGAAAGAAGTGTGCATAAGAAATATGTAAAGGGAAAGAAGTGTGCATAAGAAATATGTAAAGGGAAAGAAGTGTGCATAAGCAATATGTAAAGGGAAAGAAGTGTGCATAAGAAATAAACACATGATGTCGGGACAAGCCCTCGAGTTAAATATGTAAAGGGAAAGAAGTGTGCATAAGAAATATGTAAAGGGGAAGTGTGCATAAGAAATATGTAAAGGGAAAGAAGTGTGCATAAGAAATATGTAAAGGGAAAGAAGTGTGCATAAGAAATATGTAAAGGGAAAGAAGTGTGCATAAGAAATATGTAAAGGGAAAGAAGTGTGCATAAGAAATATGTAAAGGGAAAGAAGTGTGCATAAGAAATATGTAAAGGGAAAGAAGTGTGCATAAGAAATATGTAAAGGGAAAGAAGTGTGCATAAGAAATATGTAAAGGGAAAGAAGTGTGCATAAGAAATATGTAAAGGGAAAGAAGTGTGCATAAGAAATATGTAAAGGGAAAGAAGTGTGCATAAGAAATATGTAAAGGGAAAGAAGTGTGCATAAGAAATATGTAAAGGGAAAGAAGTGTGCATAAGAAATATGTAAAGGGAAAGAAGTGTGCATAAGAAATATGTAAAGGGAAAGAAGTGTGCATAAGAAATATGTAAAGGGAAAGAAGTGTGCATAAGAAATATGTAAAGGGAAAGAAGTGTGCATAAGAAATATGTAAAGGGAAAGAAGTGTGCATAAGAAATATGTAAAGGGAAAGAAGTGTGCATAAGAAATATGTAAAGGGAAAGAAGTGTGCATAAGAAATAAATGATGTGGAAAGCAGTAAATATGTAAAGGGAAAGAAGTGTGCATAAGAAATATGTAAAGGGAAAGAAGTGTGCATAAGAAATATGTAAAGGGAAAGAAGTGTGCATAAGAAATATGTAAAGGGAAAGAAGTGTGCATAAGAAATATGTAAAGGGAAAGAAGTGTGCATAAGAAATATGTAAAGGGAAAGAAGTGTGCATAAGAAATATGTAAAGGGAAAGAAGTGTGCATAAGAAATATGTAAAGGGAAAGAAGTGTGCATAAGAAATATGTAAAGGGAAAGAAGTGTGCATAAGAAATATGTAAAGGGAAAGAAGTGTGCATAAGAAATATGTAAAGGGAAAGAAGTGTGCATAAGAAATATGTAAAGGGAAAGAAGTGTGCATAAGAAATATGTAAAGGGAAAGAAGTGTGCATAAGAAATATGTAAAGGGAAAGAAGTGTGCATAAGAAATATGTAAAGGGAAAGAAGTGTGCATAAGAAATATGTAAAGGGAAAGAAGTGTGCATAAGAAATATGTAAAGGGAAAGAAGTGTGCATAAGAAATATGTAAAGGGAAAGAAGTGTGCATAAGAAATATGTAAAGGGAAAGAAGTGTGCATAAGAAATATGTAAAGGGAAAGAAGTGTGCATAAGAAATATGTAAAGGGAAAGAAGTGTGCATAAGAAATATGTAAAGGGAAAGAAGTGTGCATAAGAAATATGTAAAGGGAAAGAAGTGTGCATAAGAAATATGTAAAGGGAAAGAAGTGTGCATAAGAAATATGTAAAGGGAAAGAAGTGTGCATAAGAAATATGTAAAGGGAAAGAAGTGTGCATAAGAAATATGTAAAGGGAAAGAAGTGTGCATAAGAAATATGTAAAGGGAAAGAAGTGTGCATAAGAAATATGTAAAGGGAAAGAAGTGTGCATAAGAAATATGTAAAGGGAAAGAAGTGTGCATAAGAAATATGTAAAGGGAAAGAAGTGTGCATAAGAAATATGTAAAGGGAAAGAAGTGTGCATAAGAAATATGTAAAGGGAAAGAAGTGTGCATAAGAAATATGTAAAGGGAAAGAAGTGTGCATAAGAAATATGTAAAGGGAAAGAAGTGTGCATAAGAAATATGTAAAGGGAAAGAAGTGTGCATAAGAAATATGTAAAGGGAAAGAAGTGTGCATAAGAAATATGTAAAGGGAAAGAAGTGTGCATAAGAAATATGTAAAGGGAAAGAAGTGTGCATAAGAAATATGTAAAGGGAAAGAAGTGTGCATAAGAAATATGTAAAGGGAAAGAAGTGTGCATAAGAAATATGTAAAGGGAAAGAAGTGTGCATAAGAAATATGTAAAGGGAAAGAAGTGTGCATAAGAAATAAACACATGATGTGGGAACAAGCCCTCGAGTTAAATTTGTAAAGGGAAAGAAGTGTGCATAAGAAATATGTAAAGGGAAAGAAGTGTGCATAAGAAATATGTAAAGGGAAAGAAGTGTGCATAAGAAATATGTAAAGGTAAAGAAGTGTGCATAAGAAATATGTAAAGGGAAAGAAGTGTGCATAAGAAATATGTAAAGGGAAAGAAGTGTGCATAAGAAATATGTAAAGGGAAAGAAGTGTGCATAAGAAATATGTAAAGGGAAAGAAGTGTGCATAAGAAATATGTAAAGGGAAAGAAGTGTGCATAAGAAATATGTAAAGGGAAAGAAGTGTGCATAAGAAATAAACACATGATGTCGGGACAAGCCCTCGAGTTAAATATGTAAAGGGAAAGAAGTGTGCATAAGAAATATGTAAAGGGAAAGAAGTGTGCATAAGAAATATGTAAAGGGAAAGAAGTGTGCATAAGAAATATGTAAAGGGAAAGAAGTGTGCATAAGAAATATGTAAAGGGAAAGAAGTGTGCATAAGAAATATGTAAAGGGAAAGAAGTGTGCATAAGAAATATGTAAAGGGAAATAAGTGTGCATAAGAAATATGTAAAGGGAAAGAAGTGTGCATAAGAAATATGTAAAGGGAAAGAAGTGTGCATAAGAAATATGTAAAGGGAAAGAAGTGTGCATAAGAAATATGTAATGGGAAAGAAGTGTGCATAAGAAATATGTAAAGGGAAAGAAGTGTGCATAAGAAATATGTAAAGGGAAAGAAGTGTGCATAAGAAATATGTAAAGGGAAAGAAGTGTGCATAAGAAATATGTAAAGGGAAAGAAGTGTGCATAAGAAATATGTAAAGGGAAGGAAGTGTGCATAAGAAATATGTAAAGGGAAAGAAGTGTGCATAAGAAATATGTAAAGGGAAAGAAGTGTGCATAAGAAATATGTAAAGGGAAAGAAGTGTGCAAAAGAAATATGTAAAGGGAAAGAAGTGTGCATAAGAAATATGTAAAGGGAAAGAAGTGTGCATAAGAAATATGTAAAGGGAAAGAAGTGTGCATAAGAAATATGTAAAGGGAAAGAAGTGTGCATAAGAAATATGTAAAGGGAAAGAAGTGTGCATAAGAAATATGTAAAGGGAAAGAAGTGTGCATAAGAAATATGTAAAGGGAAAGAAGTGTGCATAAGAAATATGTAAAGGGAAAGAAGTGTGCATAAGAAATATGTAAAGGGAAAGAAGTGTGCATAAGAAATATGTAAAGGGAAAGAAGTGTGCATAAGAAATATGTAAAGGGAAAGAAGTGTGCATAAGAAATATGTAAAGGGAAAGAAGTGTGCATAAGAAATATGTAAAGGGAAAGAAGTGTGCATAAGAAATATGTAAAGGGAAAGAAGTGTGCATAAGAAATATGTAAAGGGAAAGAAGTGTGCATAAGAAATATGTAAAGGGAAAGAAGTGTTCATAAGAAATATGTAAAGGGAAAGAAGTGTGCATAAGAAATATGTAAAGGGAAAGAAGTGTGCATAAGAAATATGTAAAGGGAAAGAAGTGTGCATAAGAAATATGTAAAGGGAAAGAAGTGTGCATAAGAAATATGTAAAGGGAAAGAAGTGTGCATAAGAAATATGTAAAGGGAAAGAAGTGTGCATAAGAAATATGTAAAGGGAAAGAAGTGTGCATAAGAAATATGTAAAGGGAAAGAAGTGTGCATAAGAAATATGTAAAGGGAAAGAAGTGTGCATAAGAAATATGTAAAGGGAAAGAAGTGTGCATAAGAAATATGTAAAGGGAAAGAAGTGTGCATAAGAAATATGTAAAGGGAAAGAAGTGTGCATAAGAAATATGTAAAGGGAAAGAAGTGTGCATAAGAAATATGTAAAGGGAAAGAAGTGTGCATAAGAAATAAACACATGATGTCGGGACAAGCCCTCGAGTTAAATATGTAAAGGGAAAGAAGTGTGCATAAGAAATATGTAAAGGGAAAGAAGTGTGCATAAGAAATATGTAAAGGGAAAGAAGTGTGCATAAGAAATATGTAAAGGGAAATAAGTGTGCATAAGAAATATGTAAAGGGAAAGAAGTGTGCATAAGAAATATGTAAAGGGAAAGAAGTGTGCATAAGAAATATGTAAAGGGAAAGAAGTGTGCATAAGAAATATGTAAAGGGAAAGAAGTGTGCATAAGAAATATGTAAAGGGAAAGAAGTGTGCATAAGAAATATGTAAAGGGAAAGAAGTGTGCATAAGAAATATGTAAAGGGAAAGAAGTGTGCATAAGAAATATGTAAAGGGAAAGAAGTGTGCATAAGAAATATGTAAAGGGAAAGAAGTGTGCATAAGAAATATGTAAAGGGAAAGAAGTGTGCATAAGAAATATGTAAAGGGAAAGAAGTGTGCATAAGAAATATGTAAAGGGAAAGAAGTGTGCATAAGAAATATGTAAAGGGAAAGAACTGTGCATAAGAAATATGTAAAGGGAAAGAAGTGTGCATAAGAAATATGTAATGGGAAAGAAGTGTGCATAAGAAATATGTAAAGGGAAAGAAGTGTGCATAAGAAATATGTAAAGGGAAAGAAGTGTGCATAAGAAATATGTAAAGAGAAAGAAGTGTGCATAAGAAATATGTAAAGGGAAAGAAGTGTGCATAAGAAATATGTAAAGGGAAAGAAGTGTGCATAAGAAATATGTAAAGGGAAAGAAGTGTGCATAAGAAATATGTAAAGGGAAAGAAGTGTGCATAAGAAATATGTAAAGGGAAAGAAGTGTGCATAAGAAATATGTAAAGGGAAAGAAGTGTGCATAAGAAATATGTAAAGGGAAAGAAGTGTGCATAAGAAATATGTAAAGGGAAAGAAGTGTGCATAAGAAATATGTAAAGGGAAAGAAGTGTGCATAAGAAATATGTAAAGGGAAAGAAGTGTGCATAAGAAATATGTAAAGGGAAAGAAGTGTGCATAAGAAATATGTAAAGGGAAAGAAGTGTGCATAAGAAATATGTAAAGGGAAAGAAGTGTGCATAAGAAATATGTAAAGGGAAAGAAGTGTGCATAATAAATATGTAAAGGGAAAGAAGTGTGCATAATACATATGTAAAGGGAAAGAAGTGTGCATAATAAATATGTAAAGGGAAAGAAGTGTGCATAAGAAATATGTAAAGGGAAAGAAGTGTGCATAATAAATATGTAAAGGGAAAGAAGTGTGCATAAGAAATATGTAAAGGGAAAGAAGTGTGCATAAGAAATATGTAAAGGGAAAGAAGTGTGCATAAGAAATATGTAAAGGGAAAGAAGTGTGCATAAGAAATATGTAAAGGGAAAGAAGTGTGCATAAGAAATATGTAAAGGGAAAGAAGTGTGCATAAGAAATATGTAAAGGGAAAGAAGTGTGCATAAGAAATATGTAAAGGGAAAGAAGTGTGCATAAGAAATATGTAAAGGGAAAGAAGTGTGCATAAGAAATATGTAAAGGGAAAGAAGTGTGCATAAGAAATATGTAAAGGGAAAGAAGTGTGCATAAGAAATATGTAAAGGGAAAGAAGTGTGCATAAGAAATATGTAAAGGGAAAGAAGTGTGCATAAGAAATATGTAAAGGGAAAGAAGTGTTCATAAGAAATATGTAAAGGGAAAGAAGTGTGCATAAGAAATATGTAAAGGGAAAGAAGTGTGCATAAGAAATATGTAAAGGGAAAGAAGTGTGCATAAGAAATATGTAAAGGGAAAGAAGTGTGCATAAGAAATATGTAAAGGGAAAGAAGTGTGCATAAGAAATATGTAAAGGGAAAGAAGTGTGCATAAGAAATATGTAAAGGGAAAGAAGTGTGCATAAGAAATATGTAAAGGGAAAGAAGTGTGCATAAGAAATATGTAAAGGGAAAGAAGTGTGCATAAGAAATATGTAAAGGGAAAGAAGTGTGCATAAGAAATATGTAAAGGGAAAGAAGTGTGCATAAGAAATATGTAAAGGGAAAGAAGTGTGCATAAGAAATATGTAAAGGGAAAGAAGTGTGCATAAGAAATATGTAAAGGGAAAGAAGTGTGCATAAGAAATAAACACATGATGTCGGGACAAGCCCTCGAGTTAAATATGTAAAGGGAAAGAAGTGTGCATAAGAAATATGTAAAGGGAAAGAAGTGTGCATAAGAAATATGTAAAGGGAAAGAAGTGTGCATAAGAAATATGTAAAGGGAAAGAAGTGTGCAAAAGAAATATGTAAAGGGAAAGAAGTGTGCATAAGAAATATGTAAAGGGAAAGAAGTGTGCATAAGAAATATGTAAAGGGAAAGAAGTGTGCATAAGAAATATGTAAAGGGAAAGAAGTGTGCATAAGAAATATGTAAAGGGAAAGAAGTGTGCATAAGAAATATGTAAAGGGAAAGAAGTGTGCATAAGAAATATGTAAAGGGAAAGAAGTGTGCATAAGAAATATGTAAAGGGAAAGAAGTGTGCATAAGAAATATGTAAAGGGAAAGAAGTGTGCATAAGAAATATGTAAAGGGAAAGAAGTGTGCATAAGAAATATGTAAAGGGAAAGAAGTGTGCATAAGAAATATGTAAAGGGAAAGAAGTGTGCATAAGAAATATGTAAAGGGAAAGAAGTGTGCATAAGAAATATGTAAAGGGAAAGAAGTGTGCATAAGAAATATGTAAAGGGAAAGAAGTGTGCATAAGAAATATGTAAAGGGAAAGAAGTGTTCATAAGAAATATGTAAAGGGAAAGAAGTGTGCATAAGAAATATGTAAAGGGAAAGAAGTGTGCATAAGAAATATGTAAAGGGAAAGAAGTGTGCATAAGAAATATGTAAAGGGAAAGAAGTGTGCATAAGAAATATGTAAAGGGAAAGAAGTGTGCATAAGAAATATGTAAAGGGAAAGAAGTGTGCATAAGAAATATGTAAAGGGAAAGAAGTGTGCATAAGAAATATGTAAAGGGAAAGAAGTGTGCATAAGAAATATGTAAAGGGAAAGAAGTGTGCATAAGAAATATGTAAAGGGAAAGAAGTGTGCATAAGAAATATGTAAAGGGAAAGAAGTGTGCATAAGAAATATGTAAAGGGAAAGAAGTGTGCATAAGAAATATGTAAAGGGAAAGAAGTGTGCATAAGAAATATGTAAAGGGAAAGAAGTGTGCATAAGAAATAAACACATGATGTCGGGACAAGCCCTCGAGTTAAATATGTAAAGGGAAAGAAGTGTGCATAAGAAATATGTAAAGGGAAAGAAGTGTGCATAAGAAATATGTAAAGGGAAAGAAGTGTGCATAAGAAATATGTAAAGGGAAATAAGTGTGCATAAGAAATATGTAAAGGGAAAGAAGTGTGCATAAGAAATATGTAAAGGGAAAGAAGTGTGCATAAGAAATATGTAAAGGGAAAGAAGTGTGCATAAGAAATATGTAAAGGGAAAGAAGTGTGCATAAGAAATATGTAAAGGGAAAGAAGTGTGCATAAGAAATATGTAAAGGGAAAGAAGTGTGCATAAGAAATATGTAAAGGGAAAGAAGTGTGCATAAGAAATATGTAAAGGGAAAGAAGTGTGCATAAGAAATATGTAAAGGGAAAGAAGTGTGCATAAGAAATATGTAAAGGGAAAGAAGTGTGCATAAGAAATATGTAAAGGGAAAGAAGTGTGCATAAGAAATATGTAAAGGGAAAGAAGTGTGCATAAGAAATATGTAAAGGGAAAGAACTGTGCATAAGAAATATGTAAAGGGAAAGAAGTGTGCATAAGAAATATGTAATGGGAAAGAAGTGTGCATAAGAAATATGTAAAGGGAAAGAAGTGTGCATAAAAAATATGTAAAGGGAAAGAAGTGTGCATAAGAAATATGTAAAGAGAAAGAAGTGTGCATAGGAAATATGTAAAGGGAAAGAAGTGTGCATAAGAAATATGTAAAGGGAAAGAAGTGTGCATAAGAAATATGTAAAGGGAAAGAAGTGTGCATAAGAAATATGTAAAGGGAAAGAAGTGTGCATAAGAAATATGTAAAGGGAAAGAAGTGTGCATAAGAAATATGTAAAGGGAAAGAAGTGTGCATAAGAAATATGTAAAGGGAAAGAAGTGTGCATAAGAAATATGTAAAGGGAAAGAAGTGTGCATAAGAAATATGTAAAGGGAAAGAAGTGTGCATAAGAAATATGTAAAGGGAAAGAAGTGTGCATAAGAAATATGTAAAGGGAAAGAAGTGTGCATAAGAAATATGTAAAGGGAAAGAAGTGTGCATAAGAAATATGTAAAGGGAAAGAAGTGTGCATAAGAAATATGTAAAGGGAAAGAAGTGTGCATAAGAAATATGTAAAGAGAAAGAAGTGTGCATAAGAAATATGTAAAGGGAAAGAAGTGTGCATAAGAAATATGTAAAGGGAAAGAAGTGTGCATAAGAAATATGTAAAGGGAAAGAAGTGTGCATAAGAAATATGTAAAGGGAAAGAAGTGTGCATAAGAAATATGTAAAGGGAAAGAAGTGTGCATAAGAAATATGTAAAGGGAAAGAAGTGTGCATAAGAAATAAACACATGATGTGGGAACAAGCCCTCGAGTTAAATTTGTAAAGGGAAAGAAGTGTGCATAAGAAATATGTAAAGGGAAAGAAGTGTGCATAAGAAATATGTAAAGGGAAAGAAGTGTGCATAAGAAATATGTAAAGGTAAAGAAGTGTGCATAAGAAATATGTAAAGGGAAAGAAGTGTGCATAAGAAATATGTAAAGGGAAAGAAGTGTGCATAAGAAATATGTAAAGGGAAAGAAGTGTACATAAGAAATATGTAAAGGGAAAGAAGTGTGCATAAGAAATATGTAAAGGGAAAGAAGTGTGCATAAGAAATATGTAAAGGGAAAGAAGTGTGCATAAGAAATAAACACATGATGTCGGGACAAGCCCTCGAGTTAAATATGTAAAGGGAAAGAAGTGTGCATAAGAAATATGTAAAGGGAAAGAAGTGTGCATAAGAAATATGTAAAGGGAAAGAAGTGTGCATAAGAAATATGTAAAGGGAAAGAAGTGTGCATAAGAAATATGTAAAGGGAAAGAAGTGTGCATAAGAAATATGTAAAGGGAAAGAAGTGTGCATAAGAAATATGTAAAGGGAAATAAGTGTGCATAAGAAATATGTAAAGGGAAAGAAGTGTGCATAAGAAATATGTAAAGGGAAAGAAGTGTGCATAAGAAATATGTAAAGGGAAAGAAGTGTGCATAAGAAATATGTAATGGGAAAGAAGTGTGCATAAGAAATATGTAAAGGGAAAGAAGTGTGCATAAGAAATATGTAAAGGGAAAGAAGTGTGCATAAGAAATATGTAAAGGGAAAGAAGTGTGCATAAGAAATATGTAAAGGGAAAGAAGTGTGCATAAGAAATATGTAAAGGGAAAGAAGTGTGCATAAGAAATATGTAAAGGGAAAGAAGTGTGCATAAGAAATATGTAAAGGGAAAGAAGTGTGCATAAGAAATATGTAAAGGGAAAGAAGTGTGCAAAAGAAATATGTAAAGGGAAAGAAGTGTGCATAAGAAATATGTAAAGGGAAAGAAGTGTGCATAAGAAATATGTAAAGGGAAAGAAGTGTGCATAAGAAATATGTAAAGGGAAAGAAGTGTGCATAAGAAATATGTAAAGGGAAAGAAGTGTGCATAAGAAATATGTAAAGGGAAAGAAGTGTGCATAAGAAATATGTAAAGGGAAAGAAGTGTGCATAAGAAATATGTAAAGGGAAAGAAGTGTGCATAAGAAATATGTAAAGGGAAAGAAGTGTGCATAAGAAATATGTAAAGGGAAAGAAGTGTGCATAAGAAATATGTAAAGGGAAAGAAGTGTGCATAAGAAATATGTAAAGGGAAAGAAGTGTGCATAAGAAATATGTAAAGGGAAAGAAGTGTGCATAAGACATATGTAAAGGGAAAGAAGTGTGCATAAGAAATATGTAAAGGGAAAGAAGTGTTCATAAGAAATATGTAAAGGGAAAGAAGTGTGCATAAGAAATATGTAAAGGGAAAGAAGTGTGCATAAGAAATATGTAAAGGGAAAGAAGTGTGCATAAGAAATATGTAAAGGGAAAGAAGTGTGCATAAGAAATATGTAAAGGGAAAGAAGTGTGCATAAGAAATATGTAAAGGGAAAGAAGTGTGCATAAGAAATAAACACATGATGTGGGAACAAGCCCTCGAGTTAAATATGTAAAGGGAAAGAAGTGTGCATAAGAAATATGTAAAGGGGAAGAAGTGTTCATAAGAAATATGTAAAGGGAAAGAAGTGTGCATAAGAAATATGTAAAGGGAAAGAAGTGTGCATAAGAAATATGTAAAGGGAAAGAAGTGTGCATAAGAAATATGTAAAGGGAAAGAAGTGTGCATAAGAAATATGTAAAGGGGAAGAAGTGTTCATAAGAAATATGTAAAGGGAAAGAAGTGTGCATAAGAAATATGTAAAGGGAAAGAAGTGTGCATAAGAAATATGTAAAGGGAAAGAAGTGTGCATAAGAAATATGTAAAGGGAAAGAAGTGTGCATAAGAAATATGTAAAGGGAAAGAAGTGTGCATAAGAAATATGTAAAGGGAAAGAAGTGTGCATAAGAAATATGTAAAGGAAAAGAAGTGTGCATAAGAAATATGTAAAGGGAAAGAAGTGTGCATAATAAATATGTAAAGGGAAAGAAGTGTGCATAAGAAATATGTAAAAGGAAAGAAGTGTGCATAAGAAATATGTAAAGGGAAAGAAGTGTGTATAAGAAATATGTAAAGGGAAAGAAGTGTGCATAAGAAATAAACACATGATGTGGGAACAAGCCCTCGAGTTAAATATGTAAAGGGAAAGAAGTGTGCATAAGAAATATGTAAAGGGAAAGAAGTGTGCATAAGAAATATGTAAAGGGAAAGAAGTGTGCATAAGAAATATGTAAAGGGAAAGAAGTGTGCATAAGAAATATGTAAAGGGAAAGAAGTGTGCATAAGAAATATGTAAAGGGAAAGAAGTGTGCATAAGAAATATGTAAAGGGAAAGAAGTGTGCATAAGAAATATGTAAAGGGAAAGAAGTGTGCCTAAGAAATATGTAAAGGGAAAGAAGTGTGCATAAGAAATATGTAAAGGGAAAGAAGTGTGCATAATAAATATGTAAAGGGAAAGAAGTGTGCATAAGAAATATGTAAAAGGAAAGAAGTGTGCATAAGAAATATGTAAAGGGAAAGAAGTGTGCATAAGAAATATGTAAAGGGAAAGAAGTGTGCATACGAAATAAACACATGATGTGGGAACAAGCCCTCGAGTTAAATATGTAAAGGGAAAGAAGTGTGCATAAGAAATATGTAAAGGGAAAGAAGTGTGCATAAGAAATATGTAAAGGGAAAGAAGTGTGCATAAGAAATATGTAAAGGGAAAGAAGTGTGCATAAGAAATATGTAAAGGGAAAGAAGTGTGCATAAGAAATATGTAAAGGGAAAGAAGTGTGCATAATAAATATGTAAAGGGAAAGAAGTGTGCATAAGAAATATGTAAAGGAAAAGAAGTGTGCATAAGAAATATGTAAAGGGAAAGAAGTGTGCCTAAGAAATATGTAAAGGGAAAGAAGTGTGCATAAGAAATATGTAAAGGGAAAGAAGTGTGCATACGAAATATGTAAAGGGAAAGAAGTGTGCATACGAAATATGTAAAGGGAAAGAAGTGTGCATAAGAAATAAACACATGATGTCGGGACAAGCCCTCGAGTTAAATATGTAAAGGGAAAGAAGTGTGCATAAGAAATATGTAAAGGGAAAGAAGTGTGCATAAGAAATATGTAAAGGGAAAGAA
Organism: Crossaster papposus; assembly: GCA_037893245.1. NCBI lineage: Eukaryota > Metazoa > Echinodermata > Asteroidea > Velatida > Solasteridae > Crossaster > Crossaster papposus. The sequence goes on from JBAIAA010001136.1 coordinate 37,297, forward strand.
GTGTGCATAAGAAATATGTAAAGGGAAAGAAGTGTGCATAAGAAATATGTAGAGGGAAAGAAGTGTGCATAAGAAATATGTAAAGGGAAAGAAGTGTGCATAAGAAATATGTAAAGGGAAAGAAGTGTGCATAAGAAATATGTAAAGGGAAAGAAGTGTGCATAAGAAATATGTAAAGGGAAAGAAGTGTGCATAAGAAATATGTAAAGGGAAAGAAGTGTGCATAAGAAATATGTAAAGGGAAAGAAGTGTGCATAAGAAATATGTAAAGGGAAAGAAGTGTGCATAAGAAATATGTAAAGGGAAAGAAGTGTGCATAAGAAATATGTAAAGGGAAAGAAGTGTGCATAAGAAATATGTAAAGGGAAAGAAGTGTGCATAAGAAATATGTAAAGGGGAAGAAGTGTTCATAAGAAATATGTAAAGGGAAAGAAGTGTGCATAAGAAATATGTAAAGGGAAAGAAGTGTGCATAAGAAATATGTAAAGGGAAAGAAGTGTGCATAAGAAATATGTAAAGGGAAAGAAGTGTGCATAAGAAATATGTAAAGGGAAAGAAGTGTGCATAAGAAATATGTAAAGGGAAAGAAGTGTGCATAAGAAATATGTAAAGGAAAAGAAGTGTGCATAAGAAATATGTAAAGGGAAAGAAGTGTGCATAATAAATATGTAAAGGGAAAGAAGTGTGCATAAGAAATATGTAAAAGGAAAGAAGTGTGCATAAGAAATATGTAAAGGGAAAGAAGTGTGTATAAGAAATATGTAAAGGGAAAGAAGTGTGCATAAGAAATAAACACATGATGTGGGAACAAGCCCTCGAGTTAAATATGTAAAGGGAAAGAAGTGTGCATAAGAAATATGTAAAGGGAAAGAAGTGTGCATAAGAAATATGTAAAGGGAAAGAAGTGTGCATAAGAAATATGTAAAGGGAAAGAAGTGTGCATAAGAAATATGTAAAGGGAAAGAAGTGTGCATAAGAAATATGTAAAGGGAAAGAAGTGTGCATAAGAAATATGTAAAGGGAAAGAAGTGTGCATAAGAAATATGTAAAGGGAAAGAAGTGTGCCTAAGAAATATGTAAAGGGAAAGAAGTGTGCATACGAAATATGTAAAGGGAAAGAAGTGTGCATAATAAATATGTAAAGGGAAAGAAGTGTGCATAAGAAATATGTAAAAGGAAAGAAGTGTGCATAAGAAATATGTAAAGGGAAAGAAGTGTGCATAAGAAATATGTAAAGGGAAAGAAGTGTGCATACGAAATAAACACATGATGTGGGAACAAGCCCTCGAGTTAAATATGTAAAGGGAAAGAAGTGTGCATAAGAAATATGTAAAGGGAAAGAAGTGTGCATAAGAAATATGTAAAGGGAAAGAAGTGTGCATAAGAAATATGTAAAGGGAAAGAAGTGTGCATAAGAAATATGTAAAGGGAAAGAAGTGTGCATAAGAAATATGTAAAGGGAAAGAAGTGTGCATAATAAATATGTAAAGGGAAAGAAGTGTGCATAAGAAATATGTAAAGGAAAAGAAGTGTGCATAAGAAATATGTAAAGGGAAAGAAGTGTGCCTAAGAAATATGTAAAGGGAAAGAAGTGTGCATAAGAAATATGTAAAGGGAAAGAAGTGTGCATACGAAATATGTAAAGGGAAAGAAGTGTGCATACGAAATATGTAAAGGGAAAGAAGTGTGCATAAGAAATAAACACATGATGTCGGGACAAGCCCTCGAGTTAAATATGTAAAGGGAAAGAAGTGTGCATAAGAAATATGTAAAGGGAAAGAAGTGTGCATAAGAAATATGTAAAGGGAAAGAAGTGTGCATAAGAAATATGTAAAGGGAAAGAAGTGTGCATAAGAAATATGTAAAGGGAAAGAAGTGTGCATAAGAAATATGTAAAGGGAAAGAAGTGTGCATAAGAAATATGTAAAGGGAAAGAAGTGTGCATAAGAAATATGTAAAGGGAAAGAAGTGTGCATAAGAAATATGTAAAGGGAAAGAAGTGTGCCTAAGAAATATGTAAAGGGAAAGAAGTGTGCATAAGAAATATGTAAAGGGAAAGAAGTGTGCATAATAAATATGTAAAGGGAAAGAAGTGTGCATAAGAAATATGTAAAAGGAAAGAAGTGTGCATAAGAAATATGTAAAGGGAAAGAAGTGTGCATAAGAAATATGTAAAGGGAAAGAAGTGTGCATACGAAATAAACACATGATGTGGGAACAAGCCCTCGAGTTAAATATGTAAAGGGAAAGAAGTGTGCATAAGAAATATGTAAAGGGAAAGAAGTGTGCATAAGAAATATGTAAAGGGAAAGAAGTGTGCATAAGAAATATGTAAAGGGAAAGAAGTGTGCATAAGAAATATGTAAAGGGAAAGAAGTGTGCATAAGAAATATGTAAAGGGAAAGAAGTGTGCATAATAAATATGTAAAGGGAAAGAAGTGTGCATAAGAAATATGTAAAGGAAAAGAAGTGTGCATAAGAAATATGTAAAGGGAAAGAAGTGTGCCTAAGAAATATGTAAAGGGAAAGAAGTGTGCATAAGAAATATGTAAAGGGAAAGAAGTGTGCATACGAAATATGTAAAGGGAAAGAAGTGTGCATAGGAAATATGTAAAGGGAAAGAAGTGTGCATAAGAAATAAACACATGATGTCGGGACAAGCCCTCGAGTTAAATATGTAAAGGGAAAGAAGTGTGCATAAGAAATATGTAAAGGGAAAGAAGTGTGCATAAGAAATATGTAAAGGGAAAGAAGTGTGCATAAGAAATATGTAAAGGGAAAGAAGTGTGCATAAGAAATATGTAGAGGGAAAGAAGTGTGCATAAGAAATATGTAAAGGGAAAGAAGTGTGCATAAGAAATATGTAAAGGGAAAGAAGTGTGCATAAGAAATATGTAAAGGGAAAGAAGTGTGCATAAGAAATATGTAAAGGGAAAGAAGTGTGCATAAGAAATATGTAAAGGGAAAGAAGTGTGCATAAGAAATATGTAAAGGGAAAGAAGTGTGCATAAGAAATATGTAAAGGGAAAGAAGTGTGCATAAGAAATATGTAAAGGGAAAGAAGTGTGCATAAGAAATATGTAAAGGGAAAGAAGTGTGCATAAGAAATATGTAAAGGGAAAGAAGTGTGCATAAGAAATATGTATAGGGAAAGAAGTGTGCATAAGAAATATGTAAAGGGAAAGAAGTGTGCATAAGAAATATGTAAAGGGAAAGAAGTGTGCATAAGAAATATGTAAAGGGAAAGAAGTGTGCATAAGAAATATGTAAAGGGAAAGAAGTGTGCATAAGAAATATGTAAAGGGAAAGAAGTGTGCATAAGAAATATGTAAATGGAAAGAAGTGTGCATAAGAAATATGTAAAGGGAAAGAAGTGTGCATAAGAAATATGTAAAGGGAAAGAAGTGTGCATAAGAAATATGTAAAGGGAAAGAAGTGTGCATAAGAAATATGTAAAGGGAAAGAAGTGTGCATAAGAAATATGTAAAGGGAAAGAAGTGTGCATAAGAAATATGTAAAGGGAAAGAAGTGTGCATAAGAAATATGTAAAGGGAAAGAAGTGTGCATAAGAAATATGTAAAGGGAAAGAAGTGTGCATAAGAAATATGTAAAGGGAAAGAAGTGTGCATAAGAAATATGTAAATGGAAAGAAGTGTGCATAAGAAATATGTAAAGGGAAAGAAGTGTGCATAAGAAATATGTAAAGGGAAAGAAGTGTGCATAAGAAATATGTAAAGGGAAAGAAGTGTGCATAAGAAATATGTAAAGGGAAAGAAGTGTGCATAAGAAATATGTAAAGGGAAAGAAGTGTGCATACAAAATATGTAAAGGGAAAGAAGTGTGCATAAGAAATATGTAAAGGGAAAGAAGTGTGCATAAGAAATATGTAAAGGGAAAGAAGTGTGCATAAGAAATATGTAAAGGGAAAGAAGTGTGCATAAGAAATATGTAAAGGGAAAGAAGTGTGCATAAGAAATATGTAAATGGAAAGAAGTGTGCATAAGAAATATGTAAAGGGAAAGAAGTGTGCATAAGAAATATGTAAAGGGAAAGAAGTGTGCATAAGAAATATGTAAAGGGAAAGAAGTGTGCATAAGAAATATGTAAAGGGAAAGAAGTGTACATAAGAAATATGTAAAGGGAAAGAAGTGGGCATAAGAAATATGTAAAGGGAAAGAAGTGTGCATAAGAAATATGTAAAGGGAAAGAAGTGTGCATAAGAAATATGTAAAGGGAAAGAAGTGTGCAAAAGAAATATGTAAAGGGAAAGAAGTGTGCATAAGAAATATGTAAAGGGAAAGAAGTGTGCATAAGAAATATGTAAAGGGAAAGAAGTGTGCATAAGAAATATGTAAAGGGAAAGAAGTGTGCATAAGAAATATGTAAAGGGAAAGAAGTGTGCATAAGAAATATATAAAGGGAAAGAAGTGTGCATAAGAAATATGTAAAGGGAAAGAAGTGTGCATAAGAAATAAACACATGATGTGGGAACAAGCCCTCGAGTTAAATATGTAAAGGGAAAGAAGTGTGCATAAGAAATATGTAAAGGGGAAGAAGTGTGCATAAGAAATATGTAAAGGGGAAGAAGTGTGCATAAGAAATATGTAAAGGGAAAGAAGTGTGCATAAGAAATATGTAAAGGGAAAGAAGTGTGCATAAGAAATATGTAAAGGGAAACAAGTGTGCATAAGAAATATGTAAAGGGAAAGAAGTGTGCATAGGAAATATGTAAAGGGAAAGAAGTGTGCATAAGAAATATGTAAAGGGAAAGAAGTGTGCATAAGAAATATGTAAAGGGAAAGAAGTGTGCATAATAAATATGTAAAGGGAAAGAAGTGTGCATAAGAAATA
>JBAIAA010001137.1:0-515584 GCA_037893245.1 Crossaster papposus
AAGAGAAAGAGTATCCACGTGTCTGATCTACACCTCACTCAGCCTGATCAGAAGGAACAGCAGAGGTAGAAGACAGAGATAGAGTATATCCACGTGTCTGATCTACACCTCACTCAGCCTGCTCAGAAGGAACAGCAGAGGTAGAAGACAGAGATAGAGTATATCCACGTGTCTCACTCAGCCTGCTCAGAAGGAACAGCAGAGTTAGAAGACAGAGATAGAGTATATTCACGTATCTCACTCAGCCTGCTCATAAGGAACAGCAGAGGTAGAAGACAGATATAGAGTATATCCACGTGTCTCATTCAGCCTGCTCAGAAGGAACAGCAGAGGTAGACGTCAGATATAGAGTATATCCACGTGTCTGATCTACACCTCACTAGGCCTGCTCATAAGGAACAGCAGAGGTAGAAGACATATATAGAGTATATCCACGTGTCTCACTCAGCCTGCTCAGAAGGAACAGCAGAAGTAGAAGACAGATATATAGTATATCCACGTGTCTGATCTACACGTCACTCAGCCTGCTCAGAAGGAACAGTAGATGTAGAAGACAGAGATAGAGTATATCCACGTGTCTCACTCAGCCTGCTCAGAAGGAACAGCAGAGGTAGAAGACAGAGATAGAGTATATTCACGTATCTCACTCAGCCTGCTCATAAGGAACAGCAGAGGTAGAAGACAGATATAGAGTATATCCACGTGTCTCACTCAGCCTGCTCATAAGGAACAGCAGAGGTAGAAGACAGATATAGAGTATATCCACGTGTCTGATCTACACCTCACTCAGCCTGCTTAGAAGGAACAGCAGATGTAGAAGACAGAGATAGAGTATATCCACGTGTCTCACTCAGCCTGCTCAGAAGGAACAGCAGAGGTAGAAGACAGAGATAGAGTATATCCACGTGTCTCACTCAGCCTGCTCAGAAGGAACAGCAGAGGTAGAAGGCAGAGATATAGTATATCCAAGTGTCTGATCTACACCTCACTCAGCCTGCTCAGAAGGAACAGCAGAGGTAGAAGGCAGAGATAGAGTATATCCAAGTGTCTGATCTACAGCTCACCCAGCCTGCTCAGAAGGAACAGCAGAGGTAGAAGACAGAGATAGAGTATATCCACGTGTCTCACTCAGCCTGCTCAGAAGGAACAGCAGAGGTAAAAGAAAGAGAAAGAGTATCCACGTGTCTGATCTACACCTCACTCAGCCTGATCAGAAGGAACAGCAGAGGTAGAAGACAGAGATAGAGTATATCCACGTGTCTGATCTACACCTCACTCAGCCTGCTCAGAAGGAACAGCAGAGGTAGAAGACAGAGATAGAGTATATCCACGTGTCTCACTCAGCCTGCTCAGAAGGAACAGCAGAGGTAGAAGACAGATATAGAGTATATCCACGTGTCTCATTCAGCCTGCTCAGAAGGAACAGCAGAGGTACAAGAAAGAGAAAGAGTATCCACGTGTCTGATCTACACCTCACTCAGCCTGATCAGAAGGAACAGCAGAGGTAGAAGACAGAGATAGAGTATATCCACGTGTCTGATCTACACCTCACTCAGCCTGCTCAGAAGGAACAGCACAGGTAGAAGACAGAGATAGAGTATATCCACGTGTCTGATCTACACCTCAATCAGCCTGCTCAGAAGGAACAGCAGAGGTAGAAGACAGAGATAGAGTATATCCACGTGTCTCACTCAGCCTGCTCAGAAGGAACAGCAGAGGTAAAAGAAAGAGAAAGAGTATCCACGTGTCTGATCTACACCTCACTCAGCCTGATCAGAAGGAACAGCAGAGGTAGAATACAGATATAGAGTATATCCACGTGTCTGATCTACACCTCACTCAGCCTGCTCAGAAGGAACAGCAGATGTAGAAGACAGAGATAGAGTATATCCACGTGTCTCACTCAGCCTGCTCAGAAGGAACAGCAGAGGTAGAAGACAGAGATAGAGTATATCCACGTGTCTCACTCAGCCTCCTCAGAAGGAACAGCAGAGGCAGAAGGCAGAGATATAGTATATCCAAGTGTCTGATCTACACCTCACTCAGCCTGCTCAGAAGGAACAGCAGAGGTAGAAGGCAGAGATAGAGTATATCCACGTGTCTCACTCAGCCTGCTCAGAAAGAACAGCAGAGGTACAAGAAAGAGAAAGAGTATCCACGTGTCTGATCTACACCTCACTCAGCCTGCTCAGAAGGAACAGCACAGGTAGAAGACAGAGATAGAGTATATCCACGTGTCTGATCTACACCTCAATCAGCCTGCTCAAAAGGAACAGCAGAGGTAGAAGACAGAGATAGAGTATATCCACGTGTCTCACTCAGCCTGCTCAGAAGGAACAGCAGAGGTAAAAGAAAGAGAAAGAGTATCCACGTGTCTGATCTACACCTCACTCAGCCTGATCAGAAGGAACAGCAGAGGTAGAAGACAAAGATAGAGTATATCCACGTGTCTGATCTACACCTCACTCAGCCTGCTCAGAAGGAACAGCAGAGGTAGAAGACAGAGATAGAGTATATCCACGTGTCTCACTCAGCCTGCTCAGAAGGAACAGCAGAGGTAGAAGACAGAGATAGAGTATATTCACGTATCTCACTCGGCCTGCTCATAAGGAACAGCAGAGGTAGAAGACAGATATAGAGTAGATCCACGTGTCTCATTCAGCCTGCTCAGAAGGAACAGCAGAGGTAGACGTCAGATATAGAGTATATCCACGTGTCTGATCTACACCTCACTCAGCCTGCTCATAAGGAACAGCAGAGGTAGAAGACATATATAGAGTATATCCACGTGTCTCACTCAGCCTGCTCAGAAGGAACAGCAGAAGTAGAAGACAGATATATAGTATATCCACGTGTCTGATCTACACGTCACTCAGCCTGCTCAGAAGGAACAGTAGATGTAGAAGACAGAGATAGAGTATATCCACGTGTCTCACTCAGCCTGCTCAGAAGGAACAGCAGAGGTAGAAGACAGAGATAGAGTATATTCACGTATCTCACTCAGCCTGCTCATAAGGAACAGCAGAGGTAGAAGACAGATATAGAGTATATCCACGTGTCTCACTCAGCCTGCCCATAAGGAACAGCAGAGGTAGAAGACAGATATAGAGTATATCCACGTGTCTGATCTACACCTCACTCAGCCTGCTTAGAAGGAACAGCAGATGTAGAAGACAGAGATAGAGTATATCCACGTGTCTCACTCAGCCTGCTCAGAAGGAACAGTAGATGTAGAAGACAGAGATAGAGTATATCCACGTGTCTCACTCAGCCTGCTCTGAAGGAACAGCAGAGGTAGAAGACAGAGATAGAGTATATTCACGTATCTCACTCAGCCTGCTCATAAGGAACAGCAGAGGTAGAAGACAGATATAGAGTATATCCACGTGTCTCACTCAGCCTGCTCAGAAGGAACAGCAGAGGTAGAAGGCAGAGATAGAGTATATCCAAGTGTCTGATCTACAGCTCACCCAGCCTGCTCAGAAGGAACAGCAGAGGTAGAAGACAGAGATAGAGTATATCCACGTGTCTCACTCAGCCTGCTCAGAAGGAACAGCAGAGGTAAAAGAAAGAGAAAGAGTATCCACGTGTCTGATCTACACCTCACTCAGCCTGATCAGAAGGAACAGCAGAGGTAGAAGACAGAGATAGAGTATATCCACGTGTCTGATCTACACCTCACTCAGCCTGCTCAGAAGGAACAGCAGAGGTAGAAGACAGAGATAGAGTATATCCACGTGTCTCACTCAGCCTGCTCAGAAGGAACAGCAGAGTTAGAAGACAGAGATAGAGTATATTCACGTATCTCACTCAGCCTGCTCATAAGGAACAGCAGAGGTAGAAGACAGATATAGAGTATATCCACGTGTCTCATTCAGCCTGCTCAGAAGGAACAGCAGAGGTAGACGTCAGATATAGAGTATATCCACGTGTCTGATCTACACCTCACTAGGCCTGCTCATAAGGAACAGCAGAGGTAGAAGACATATATAGAGTATATCCACGTGTCTCACTCAGCCTGCTCAGAAGGAACAGCAGAAGTAGAAGACAGATATATAGTATATCCACGTGTCTGATCTACACGTCACTCAGCCTGCTCAGAAGGAACAGTAGATGTAGAAGACAGAGATAGAGTATATCCACGTGTCTCACTCAGCCTGCTCAGAAGGAACAGCAGAGGTAGAAGACAGAGATAGAGTATATTCACGTATCTCACTCAGCCTGCTCATAAGGAACAGCAGAGGTAGAAGACAGATATAGAGTATATCCACGTGTCTCACTCAGCCTGCTCATAAGGAACAGCAGAGGTAGAAGACAGATATAGAGTATATCCACGTGTCTGATCTACACCTCACTCAGCCTGCTTAGAAGGAACAGCAGATGTAGAAGACAGAGATAGAGTATATCCACGTGTCTCACTCAGCCTGCTCAGAAGGAACAGCAGAGGTAGAAGACAGAGATAGAGTATATCCACGTGTCTCACTCAGCCTGCTCAGAAGGAACAGCAGAGGTAGAAGGCAGAGATATAGTATATCCAAGTGTCTGATCTACACCTCACTCAGCCTGCTCAGAAGGAACAGCAGAGGTAGAAGGCAGAGATAGAGTATATCCAAGTGTCTGATCTACAGCTCACCCAGCCTGCTCAGAAGGAACAGCAGAGGTAGAAGACAGAGATAGAGTATATCCACGTGTCTCACTCAGCCTGCTCAGAAGGAACAGCAGAGGTAAAAGAAAGAGAAAGAGTATCCACGTGTCTGATCTACACCTCACTCAGCCTGATCAGAAGGAACAGCAGAGGTAGAAGACAGAGATAGAGTATATCCACGTGCCTGATCTACACCTCACTCAGCCTGCTCAGAAGGAACAGCAGAGGTAGAAGACAGAGATAGAGTATATCCACGTGTCTCACTCAGCCTGCTCAGAAGGAACAGCAGAGGTAGAAGACAGATATAGAGTATATCCACGTGTCTCATTCAGCCTGCTCAGAAGGAACAGCAGAGGTACAAGAAAGAGAAAGAGTATCCACGTGTCTGATCTACACCTCACTCAGCCTGATCAGAAGGAACAGCAGAGGTAGAAGACAGAGATAGAGTATATCCACGTGTCTGATCTACACCTCACTCAGCCTGCTCAGAAGGAACAGCACAGGTAGAAGACAGAGATAGAGTATATCCACGTGTCTGATCTACACCTCAATCAGCCTGCTCAGAAGGAACAGCAGAGGTAGAAGACAGAGATAGAGTATATCCACGTGTCTCACTCAGCCTGCTCAGAAGGAACAGCAGAGGTAAAAGAAAGATAAAGAGTATCCACGTGTCTGATCTACACCTCACTCAGCCTGATCAGAAGGAACAGCAGAGGTAGAAGACAGAGATAGAGTATATCCACGTGTCTGATCTACACCTCACTCAGCCTGCTCAGAAGGAACAGCAGAGGTAGAAGACAGAGATAGAGTATATCCACGTGTCTCACTCAGCCTGCTCAGAAGGAACAGCAGAGGTAGAAGACAGAGATAGAGTATATTCACGTATCTCACTCAGCCTGCTCATAAGGAACAGCAGAGGTAGAAGACAGATATAGAGTATATCCACGTGTCTCATTCAGCCTGCTCAGAAGGAACAGCAGAGGTAGACGTCAGATATAGAGTATATCCACGTGTCTGATCTACACCTCACTCAGCCTGCTCATAAGGAACAGCAGAGGTAGAAGACATATATAGAGTATATCCACGTGTCTCACTCAGCCTGCTCAGAAGGAACAGCAGAAGTAGAAGACAGATATATAGTATATCCACGTGTCTGATCTACACGTCACTCAGCCTGCTCAGAAGGAACAGTAGATGTAGAAGACAGAGATAGAGTATATCCACGTGTCTCACTCAGCCTGCTCAGAAGGAACAGCAGAGGTAGAAGACAGAGATAGAGTATATTCACGTATCTCACTCAGCCTGCTCATAAGGAACAGCAGAGGTAGAAGACAGATATAGAGTATATCCACGTGTCTCACTCAGCCTGCCCATAAGGAACAGCAGAGGTAGAAGACAGATATAGAGTATATCCACGTGTCTGATCTACACCTCACTCAGCCTGCTTAGAAGGAACAGCAGATGTAGAAGACAGAGATAGAGTATATCCACGTGTCTCACTCAGCCTGCTCAGAAGGAACAGTAGATGTAGAAGACAGAGATAGAGTATATCCACGTGTCTCACTCAGCCTGCTCTGAAGGAACAGCAGAGGTAGAAGACAGAGATAGAGTATATTCACGTATCTCACTCAGCCTGCTCATAAGGAACAGCAGAGGTAGAAGACAGATATAGAGTATATCCACGTGTCTCACTCAGACTGCTCAGAAGGAACAGCAGAGGTAGAAGGCAGAGATAGAGTATATCCAAGTGTCTGATCTACAGCTCACCCAGCCTGCTCAGAAGGAACAGCAGAGGTAGAAGACAGAGATAGAGTATATCCACGTGTCTCACTCAGCCTGCTCAGAAGGAACAGCAGAGGTAAAAGAAAGAGAAAGAGTATCCACGTGTCTGATCTACACCTCACTCAGCCTGATCAGAAGGAACAGCAGAGGTAGAAGACAGAGATAGAGTATATCCACGTGTCTGATCTACACCTCACTCAGCCTGCTCAGAAGGAACAGCAGAGGTAGAAGACAGAGATAGAGTATATTCACGTATCTCACTCAGCCTGCTCATAAGGAACAGCAGAGGTAGAAGACAGATATAGAGTATATCCACGTGTCTCATTCAGCCTGCTCAGAAGGAACAGCAGAGGTAGACGTCAGATATAGAGTATATCCACGTGTCTGATCTACACCTCACTAGGCCTGCTCATAAGGAACAGCAGAGGTAGAAGACATATATAGAGTATATCCACGTGTCTCACTCAGCCTGCTCAGAAGGAACAGCAGAAGTAGAAGACAGATATATAGTATATCCACGTGTCTGATCTACACGTCACTCAGCCTGCTCAGAAGGAACAGTAGATGTAGAAGACAGAGATAGAGTATATCCACGTGTCTCACTCAGCCTGCTCAGAAGGAACAGCAGAGGTAGAAGACAGAGATAGAGTATATTCACGTATCTCACTCAGCCTGCTCATAAGGAACAGCAGAGGTAGAAGACAGATATAGAGTATATCCACGTGTCTCACTCAGCCTGCTCATAAGGAACAGCAGAGGTAGAAGACAGATATAGAGTATATCCACGTGTCTGATCTACACCTCACTCAGCCTGCTTAGAAGGAACAGCAGATGTAGAAGACAGAGATAGAGTATATCCACGTGTCTCACTCAGCCTGCTCAGAAGGAACAGCAGAGGTAGAAGACAGAGATAGAGTATATCCACGTGTCTCACTCAGCCTGCTCAGAAGGAACAGCAGAGGTAGAAGGCAGAGATATAGTATATCCAAGTGTCTGATCTACACCTCACTCAGCCTGCTCAGAAGGAACAGCAGAGGTAGAAGGCAGAGATAGAGTATATCCAAGTGTCTGATCTACAGCTAACCCAGCCTGCTCAGAAGGAACAGCAGAGGTAGAAGACAGAGATAGAGTATATCCACGTGTCTCACTCAGCCTGCTCAGAAGGAACAGCAGAGGTAAAAGAAAGAGAAAGAGTATCCACGTGTCTGATCTACACCTCACTCAGCCTGATCAGAAGGAACAGCAGAGGTAGAAGACAGAGATAGAGTATATCCACGTGTCTGATCTACACCTCACTCAGCCTGCTCAGAAGGAACAGCAGAGGTAGAAGACAGAGATAGAGTATATCCACGTGTCTCACTCAGCCTGCTCTATCCAGGTGTCTAATCTACACCTCACTCAGCCTGCTCAGAAGGAACAGCAGAGGTAGAAGACAGATATAGAGTATATCCACGTATCTGATATACATCTCACTCAGCCTGCTCAGAAGGAACAGCAGAGGTAGAAGACAGAGATAGAGTATATCCACGTGTCTGATCTACACCTCACTCAACCTGCTCAGAAGGAACAGCAGAGGTAGAAAACAGAGATAGAGTATATCCACGTGTCTGATCTACACCTCCTTCAGCCTGCTCAGAAGGAACAGCAGAGGTAGAAGACAGAGATAGGGTATATCCACGTGTCTGATTTACACCTCACTCAGCCTGCTCAGAAGGAACAGCAGAGGTAGAAGACAGAGATAGAGTATATACACGTGTCCCACTCAGCCTGCTCAGAAGGAACAGCAGAGGTAGAAGACAGAGATAAAGTATATCCACGTGTCTGATCTACACCTCACTTAGCCTGCTCAGAAGGAACAACAGAGGTAGAAGACAGAGATAGAGTATATCCACGTGTCTCACTCAGCCTGCTCAGAAGGAACAGCAGATGTATAAGACCGAGACAGAGTATATCCACGTGTCTAATCTACACCTCACTCAGCCTGCTCAGAAGGAACAGCAGAGGTAGAAGACAGATATAGAGTATATCCACGTATCTGACATACACCTCACTCAGCCTGCTCAGAAGGAACAGCAGAGGTAGAAGACAGAGATAGAGTATATCCACGTGTCTGATCTACACCTCACTCAACCTGCTCAGAAGGAACAGCAGAGGTAGAAGACAGAGATAGAGTATATCCACGTGTCTGATATACACCTCCTTCAGCCTGCAAAGAAGGAACAGCAGAGGTAGAAGACAGGGATAGAGTATATCCACGTGTCTCACTCAGCCTGCTCAGAAGGAACAGCAGAGGTAGAAGACAGAGATAGGGTATATCCACGTGTCTGATTTACACCTCACTCAGCCTGCTCAGAAGGAACAGCAGAGGTAGAAGACAGAGATAGAGTATATACACGTGTCCCACTCAGCCTGCTCAGAAGGAACAGCAGAGGTAGAAGACAGAGATAAAGTATATCCACGTGTCTGATCTACACCTCACTTAGCCTGCTCAGAAGGAACAGCAGAGGTAGAAGACAGAGATAGAGTATATACACGTGTCCCACTCAGCTTGCTCAGAAGGAACAGCAGAGGTAGAAGACAGAGATAAAGTATATCCACGTGTCTGATCTACACCTCACTCAGCCTGCTCAGAAGGAACAGCAGAGGTAGAAGACAGAGATAGATTATATCCACGTGTCTGATCTACACCTCACTCAGCCTGCTCAGAAGGAACAGCAGAGGGAGAAGACGGAGATAGGGTATATCAACGTGTCTCGCTCAGCCTGCTCAGAAGGAACAGCAGAGGTAGTAGACAGAGATAGAGTATATCCCCGTGTCTCACTCAGCCTGCTCAGAAGGAACAGCAGAGGTAGAAGGCAGAGATAGAGTATATCCACGTGTCTCAATCAGCCTGCTCAGAAGGAACAGCAGAGGTAGAAGACAAAGATAGAGTATATCCACGTGTCTCACTCAGCCTGCTCAGAAGGAACAGCAGAGGTAGAAGACAGAGATAGAGTATATCCACGTGTCTCACTCAGACTGCTCAGAAGGAACAGCAGAGGTAGAAGACAGCGATAGAGCATATCCAAGTGTCTCACTCAGCCTGCTCAGAAGGAACAGCAGAGGTAGAAGACAAAGATAGAGTATATCCACGTGTCTCACTCAGCCTGCTCAGAAGGAACAGCAGAGGTAGAAGACAGAGATAGAGTATATCCACGTGTCTCACTCAGCCTGCTCAGAAGGAACAGCAGAGGTAGAAGACAGAGATAGAGTACATCCACGTGTCTGATCTACACCTCACTCAACCTGCTCAGAAGGAACAGCAGAGGTAGAAGACAGAGATAGAGTATATCCACGTGTCTCACTCAGCCTGCTCAGAAGGAACAGCAGAGGTAGAAGGCAGAGATAGAGTATATCCACGTGTCTCACTCAGCCTGCTCAGAAGGAACATCAGAGGTAGAAGACAGAGATGGAGTATATCCACGTGTCTGATAAACACCTCACTCAACCTGCTCAAAAGGAACAGCAGAGGTAGAAGACACAGATAGAGTATATCCACGTGTCTCACTCAGCCTGCTCAGAAGGAACAGCAGAGGTAGGAGACAGAGATAGAGTATATCCACGTGTCTGATCTACACCTCACTCAGACTGCTCAGAAGGAACAGCAGAGGTAGAAGACAGAGATAGAGTATATCCACGTGTCTGATATACACCTCACTCAGCCTGCTCAGAAGGAACAGCACAGGTAGAAGACAGAGATAGAGTATATCCACGTGTCTGATCTACACCTCACTCAGCCTGCTCAGAAGGAACAGCAGAGGTAGAAGACAGAGATAGAGTATATCCACATGTCTCACTCAGCCTGCTCAGAAGGAACAGCAGAGTTAGAAGACAGAGATAGAGTATATCCACGTGTCTGATCTACACCTCACTCAGCCTGCTCAGAAGGAACAGCAGAGGTAGAAGACAGATATAGAGTATATCCACGTGTCTGATCTACACCTCACTCAACCTGCTCAGAAGGAACAGCAGAGGTAGAAGACAGAGATAGAGTATATCCACGTGTCTGATCTACACCTCACTCAGCCTGCTCAGAAGGACCAGCAGAGGTAGAAGACAGAGATAGAGTATATTCACGTGTCTCACTCAGCCTGCTCAGAAGGAACAGCAGAGGTAGAAGACAGAGATAGGGTATATCCACGTGTCTGATTTACACCTCACTCAGCCTGCTCAGAAGGAACAGCAGAGGTAGAAGACAGAGATAGAGTATATACACGTGTCCCACTCAGCCTGCTCAAAAGGAACAGCAGAGGTAGAAGACAGAGATAAAGTATATCCACGTGTCTGATATACACCTCACTTAGCCTGCTCAGAAGGAACAGCAGAGGTAGAAGACAGAGATAGAGTATATCCACGTGTCTCACTCAGCCTGCTCAGAAGGAACAGCAGATGTAGAAGACCGAGACAGAGTATATCCAGGTGTCTAATCTACACCTCACTCAGCCTGCTCAGAAGGAACAGCAGAGGTAGAAGACAGATATAGAGTATATCCACGTATCTGATATACACCTCACTCAGCCTGCTCAGAAGGAACAGCAGAGGTAGAAGACAGAGATAGAGTATATCCACGTGTCTGATCTACACCTCACTCAACCTGCTCAGAAGGAACAGCAGAGGTAGAAAACAGAGATAGAGTATATCCACGTGTCTGATCTACACCTCCTTCAGCCTGCTCAGAAGGAACAGCAGAGGTAGAAGACAGAGATAGGGTATATCCACGTGTCTGATTTACACCTCACTCAGCCTGCTCAGAAGGAACAGCAGAGGTAGAAGACAGAGATAGAGTATATACACGTGTCCCACTCAGCCTGCTCAGAAGGAACAGCAGAGGTAGAAGACAGAGATAAAGTATATCCACGTGTCTGATCTACACCTCACTTAGCCTGCTCAGAAGGAACAGCAGATGTAGAATACAGAGATAGAGTATATCCACGTGTCTCACTCAGCCTGCTCAGAAGGAACAACAGATGTAGAAGACCGAGACAGAGTATATCCACGTGTCTAATCTACACCCCACTCAGCCTGCTCCGAAGGAACAGCAGAGGTAGAAGACAGAGATAAAGTATATCCACGTGTCTGATCTACACCTCACTCAGCCTGCTCAGAAGGAACAGCAGAGGTAGAAGACAGAGATAGATTATATCCACGTGTTTGATCTACACCTCACTCAGCCTGCTCAGAAGGAACAGCAGAGGTAGAAGACAGAGATAAAGTATATCCACGTGTCTGATCTACACCTCACTTAGCCTGCTCAGAAGGAACAGCAGAGGTAGAAGACAGAGATAGAGTATATCCACGTGTCTCACTCAGCCTGCTCAGAAGGAACAGCAGATGTATAAGACCGAGACAGAGTATATCCACGTGTCTAATCTACACCTCACTCAGCCTGCTCAGAAGGAACAGCAAAGGTAGAAGACAGAGATAGAGTATATCCACGTGTCTGATCTACACCTCACTCAACCTGCTCAGAAGGAACAGCAGAGGTAGAAGACAGAGATAGAGTATATCCACGTGTCTGATATACACTTCCTTCAGCCTGCTCAGAAGGAACAGCAGAGGTAGAAGACGGGGATAGAGTATATCCACGTGTCTCACTCAGCCTGCTCAGAAGGAACAGCAGAGGTAGAAGACAGAGATAGGGTATATCCACGTGTCTGATTTACACCTCACTCAGCCTGCTCAGAAGGAACAGCAGAGGTAGAAGACAGAGATAGAGTATATACACGTGTCCCACTCAGCCTGCTCAGAAGGAACAGCAGAGGTAGAAGACAGAGATAAAGTATATCCACGTGTCTGATCTACACCTCACTTAGCCTGCTCAGAAGGAACAGCAGAGGTAGAAGACAGAGATAGAGTATATACACGTGTCCCACTCAGCTTGCTCAGAAGGAACAGCAGAGGTAGAAGACAGAGATAAAGTATATCCACGTGTCTGATCTACACCTCACTCAGCCTGCTCAGAAGGAACAGCAGAGGTAGAAGACAGAGATAGATTATATCCACGTGTTTGATCTACACCTCACTCAGCCTGCTCAGAAGGAACAGCAGAGGTAGAAGACAGAGATAAAGTATATCCACGTGTCTGATCTACACCTCACTTAGCCTGCTCAGAAGGAACAGCAGAGGTAGAAGACAGAGATAGAGTATATCCACGTGTCTGATCTACACCTCACTCAGCCTGCTCAGAAGGAACAGCAGAGGTAGAAGACAGATATAGAGTATATCCACGTGTCTGATCTACACCTCACTCAACCTGCTCAGAAGGAACAGCAGAGGTAGAAGACAGAGATAGAGTATATCCACGTGTCTGATCTACACCTCACTCAGCCTGCTCAGAAGGACCAGCAGAGGTAGAAGACAGAGATAGAGTATATCCACGTGTCTCACTCAGCCTGCTCAGAAGGAACAGCAGAGGTAGAAGACAGAGATAGGGTATATCCACGTGTCTGATTTACACCTCACTCAGCCTGCTCAGAAGGAACAGCAGAGGTAGAAGACAGAGATAGAGTATATACACGTGTCCCACTCAGCCTGCTCAAAAGGAACAGCAGAGGTAGAAGACAGAGATAAAGTATATCCACGTGTCTGATCTACACCTCACTCAACCTGCTCAGAAGGAACAGCAGAGGTAGAAAACAGAGATAGAGTATATCCACGTGTCTGATCTACACCTCCTTCAGCCTGCTCAGAAGGAACAGCAGAGGTAGAAGACAGAGATAGAGTATATCCACGTGTCTCACTCAGCCTGCTCAGAAGGAACAGCAGATGTAGAAGACCGAGACAGAGTATATCCAGGTGTCTAATCTACACCTCACTCAGCCTGCTCAGAAGGAACAGCAGAGGTAGAAGACAGATATAGAGTATATCCACGTATCTGATATACACCTCACTCAGCCTGCTCAGAAGGAACAGCAGAGGTAGAAGACAGAGATAGAGTATATCCACGTGTCTGATCTACACCTCACTCAACCTGCTCAGAAGGAACAGCAGAGGTAGAAAACAGAGATAGAGTATATCCACGTGTCTGATCTACACCTCCTTCAGCCTGCTCAGAAGGAACAGCAGAGGTAGAAGACAGAGATAGGGTATATCCACGTGTCTGATTTACACCTCACTCAGCCTGCTCAGAAGGAACAGCAGAGGTAGAAGACAGAGATAGAGTATATACACGTGTCCCACTCAGCCTGCTCAGAAGGAACAGCAGAGGTAGAAGACAGAGATAAAGTATATCCACGTGTCTGATCTACACCTCACTTAGCCTGCTCAGAAGGAACAGCAGATGTAGAATACAGAGATAGAGTATATCCACGTGTCTCACTCAGCCTGCTCAGAAGGAACAACAGATGTAGAAGACCGAGACAGAGTATATCCACGTGTCTAATCTACACCCCACTCAGCCTGCTCCGAAGGAACAGCAGAGGTAGAAGACAGAGATAAAGTATATCCACGTGTCTGATCTACACCTCACTCAGCCTGCTCAGAAGGAACAGCAGAGGTAGAAGACAGAGATAGATTATATCCACGTGTTTGATCTACACCTCACTCAGCCTGCTCAGAAGGAACAGCAGAGGTAGAAGACAGAGATAAAGTATATCCACGTGTCTGATCTACACCTCTCTTAGCCTGCTCAGAAGGAACAGCAGAGGTAGAAGACAGAGATAGAGTATATCCACGTGTCTCACTCAGCCTGCTCAGAAGGAACAGCAGATGTATAAGACCGAGACAGAGTATATCCACGTGTCTAATCTACACCTCACTCAGCCTGCTCAGAAGGAACAGCAAAGGTAGAAGACAGAGATAGAGTATATCCACGTGTCTGATCTACACCTCACTCAACCTGCTCAGAAGGAACAGCAGAGGTAGAAGACAGAGATAGAGTATATCCACGTGTCTGATATACACCTCCTTCAGCCTGCTCAGAAGGAACAGCAGAGGTAGAAGACAGGGATAGAGTATATCCACGTGTCTCACTCAGCCTGCTCAGAAGGAACAGCAGAGGTAGAAGACAGAGATAGGGTATATCCACGTGTCTGATTTACACCTCACTCAGCCTGCTCAGAAGGAACAGCAGAGGTAGAAGACAGAGATAGAGTATATACACGTGTCCCACTCAGCCTGCTCAGAAGGAACAGCAGAGGTAGAAGACAGAGATAAAGTATATCCACGTGTCTGATCTACACCTCACTTAGCCTGCTCAGAAGGAACAGCAGAGGTAGAATACAGAGATAGAGTATATACACGTGTCCCACTCAGCTTGCTCAGAAGGAACAGCAGAGGTAGAAGACAGAGATAAAGTATATCCACGTGTCTGATCTACACCTCACTCAGCCTGCTCAGAAGGAACAGCAGAGGTAGAAGACAGAGATAGATTATATCCACGTGTTTGATCTACACCTCACTCAGCCTGCTCAGAAGGAACAGCAGAGGTAGAAGACAGAGATAAAGTATATCCACGTGTCTGATCTACACCTCACTTAGCCTGCTCAGAAGGAACAGCAGAGGTAGAAGACAGAGATAGAGTATATCCACGTGTCTCACTCAGCCTGCTCAGAAGGAACAGCAGATGTATAAGACCGAGACAGAGTATATCCACGTGTCTAATCTACACCTCACTCAGCCTGCTCAGAAGGAACAGCAAAGGTAGAAGACAGAGATAGAGTATATCCACGTGTCTGATCTACACCTCACTCAACCTGCTCAGAAGGAACAGCAGAGGTAGAAGACAGAGATAGAGTATATCCACGTGTCTGATATACACCTCCTTCAGCCTGCTCAGAAGGAACAGCAGAGGTAGAAGACAGAGATAGGGTATATCCACGTGTCTGATTTACACCTCACTCAGCCTGCTCAGAAGGAACAGCAGAGGTAGAAGACAGAGATAGAGTATATACACGTGTCCCACTCAGCCTGCTCAGAAGGAACAGCAGAGGTAGAAGACAGAGATAAAGTATATCCACGTGTCTGATCTACACCTCACTTAGCCTGCTCAGAAGGAACAGCAGAGGTAGAAGACAGAGATAGAGTATATACACGTGTCCCACTCAGCTTGCTCAGAAGGAACAGCAGAGGTAGAAGACAGAGATAAAGTATATCCACGTGTCTGATCTACACCTCACTCAGCCTGCTCAGAAGGAACAGCAGAGGTAGAAGACAGAGATAGATTATATCCACGTGTCTGATCTACACCTCACTCAGCCTGCTCAGAAGGAACAGCAGAGGGAGAAGACGGAGATAGGGTATATCCACGTGTCTCGCTCAGCCTGCTCAGAAGGAACAGCAGAGGTAGTAGACAGAGATAGAGTATATCCACGTGTCTCACTCAGCCTGCTCAGAAGGAACAGCAGAGGTAGAAGGCAGAGATAGAGTATATCCACGTGTCTCACTCAGCCTGCTCAGAAGGAACAGCAGAGGTAGAAGACAAAGATAGAGTATATCCACGTGTCTCACTCAGCCTGCTCAGAAGGAACAGCAGAGGTAGAAGACAGATATAGAGTATATCCACGTATCTGACATACACCTCACTCAGCCTGCTCAGAAGGAACAGCAGAGGTAGAAGACAGAGATAGAGTATATCCACGTGTCTGATCTACACCTCACTCAACCTGCTCAGAAGGAACAGCAGAGGTAGAAGACAGAGATAGAGTATATCCACGTGTCTGATATACACCTCCTTCAGCCTGCAAAGAAGGAACAGCAGAGGTAGAAGACAGGGATAGAGTATATCCACGTGTCTCACTCAGCCTGCTCAGAAGGAACAGCAGAGGTAGAAGACAGAGATAGGGTATATCCACGTGTCTGATTTACACCTCACTCAGCCTGCTCAGAAGGAACAGCAGAGGTAGAAGACAGAGATAGAGTATATACACGTGTCCCACTCAGCCTGCTCAGAAGGAACAGCAGAGGTAGAAGACAGAGATAGAGTATATACACGTGTCCCACTCAGCTTGCTCAGAAGGAACAGCAGAGGTAGAAGACAGAGATAAAGTATATCCACGTGTCTGATCTACACCTCACTCAGCCTGCTCAGAAGGAACAGCAGAGGTAGAAGACAGAGATAGATTATATCCACGTGTCTGATCTACACCTCACTCAGCCTGCTCAGAAGGAACAGCAGAGGGAGAAGACGGAGATAGGGTATATCAACGTGTCTCGCTCAGCCTGCTCAGAAGGAACAGCAGAGGTAGTAGACAGAGATAGAGTATATCCCCGTGTCTCACTCAGCCTGCTCAGAAGGAACAGCAGAGGTAGAAGGCAGAGATAGAGTATATCCACGTGTCTCAATCAGCCTGCTCAGAAGGAACAGCAGAGGTAGAAGACAAAGATAGAGTATATCCACGTGTCTCACTCAGCCTGCTCAGAAGGAACAGCAGAGGTAGAAGACAGAGATAGAGTATATCCACGTGTCTCACTCAGACTGCTCAGAAGGAACAGCAGAGGTAGAAGACAGCGATAGAGCATATCCAAGTGTCTCACTCAGCCTGCTCAGAAGGAACAGCAGAGGTAGAAGACAAAGATAGAGTATATCCACGTGTCTCACTCAGCCTGCTCAGAAGGAACAGCAGAGGTAGAAGACAGAGATAGAGTATATCCACGTGTCTCACTCAGCCTGCTCAGAAGGAACAGCAGAGGTAGAAGACAGAGATAGAGTATATCCACGTGTCTGATCTACACCTCACTCAACCTGCTCAGAAGGAACAGCAGAGGTAGAAGACAGAGATAGAGTATATCCACGTGTCTCACTCAGCCTGCTCAGAAGGAACAGCAGAGGTAGAAGGCAGAGATAGAGTATATCCACGTGTCTCACTCAGCCTGCTCAGAAGGAACATCAGAGGTAGAAGACAGAGATGGAGTATATCCACGTGTCTGATAAACACCTCACTCAACCTGCTCAAAAGGAACAGCAGAGGTAGAAGACACAGATAGAGTATATCCACGTGTCTCACTCAGCCTGCTCAGAAGGAACAGCAGAGGTAGGAGACAGAGATAGAGTATATCCACGTGTCTGATCTACACCTCACTCAGACTGCTCAGAAGGAACAGCAGAGGTAGAAGACAGAGATAGAGTATATCCACGTGTCTGATATACACCTCACTCAGCCTGCTCAGAAGGAACAGCACAGGTAGAAGACAGAGATAGAGTATATCCACGTGTCTGATCTACACCTCACTCAGCCTGCTCAGAAGGAACAGCAGAGGTAGAAGACAGAGATAGAGTATATCCACATGTCTCACTCAGCCTGCTCAGAAGGAACAGCAGAGTTAGAAGACAGAGATAGAGTATATCCACGTGTCTGATCTACACCTCACTCAGCCTGCTCAGAAGGAACAGCAGAGGTAGAAGACAGATATAGAGTATATCCACGTGTCTGATCTACACCTCACTCAACCTGCTCAGAAGGAACAGCAGAGGTAGAAGACAGAGATAGAGTATATCCACGTGTCTGATCTACACCTCACTCAGCCTGCTCAGAAGGACCAGCAGAGGTAGAAGACAGAGATAGAGTATATTCACGTGTCTCACTCAGCCTGCTCAGAAGGAACAGCAGAGGTAGAAGACAGAGATAGGGTATATCCACGTGTCTGATTTACACCTCACTCAGCCTGCTCAGAAGGAACAGCAGAGGTAGAAGACAGAGATAGAGTATATACACGTGTCCCACTCAGCCTGCTCAAAAGGAACAGCAGAGGTAGAAGACAGAGATAAAGTATATCCACGTGTCTGATATACACCTCACTTAGCCTGCTCAGAAGGAACAGCAGAGGTAGAAGACAGAGATAGAGTATATCCACGTGTCTCACTCAGCCTGCTCAGAAGGAACAGCAGATGTAGAAGACCGAGACAGAGTATATCCAGGTGTCTAATCTACACCTCACTCAGCCTGCTCAGAAGGAACAGCAGAGGTAGAAGACAGATATAGAGTATATCCACGTATCTGATATACACCTCACTCAGCCTGCTCAGAAGGAACAGCAGAGGTAGAAGACAGAGATAGAGTATATCCACGTGTCTGATCTACACCTCACTCAACCTGCTCAGAAGGAACAGCAGAGGTAGAAAACAGAGATAGAGTATATCCACGTGTCTGATCTACACCTCCTTCAGCCTGCTCAGAAGGAACAGCAGAGGTAGAAGACAGAGATAGGGTATATCCACGTGTCTGATTTACACCTCACTCAGCCTGCTCAGAAGGAACAGCAGAGGTAGAAGACAGAGATAGAGTATATACACGTGTCCCACTCAGCCTGCTCAGAAGGAACAGCAGAGGTAGAAGACAGAGATAAAGTATATCCACGTGTCTGATCTACACCTCACTTAGCCTGCTCAGAAGGAACAGCAGATGTAGAATACAGAGATAGAGTATATCCACGTGTCTCACTCAGCCTGCTCAGAAGGAACAACAGATGTAGAAGACCGAGACAGAGTATATCCACGTGTCTAATCTACACCCCACTCAGCCTGCTCCGAAGGAACAGCAGAGGTAGAAGACAGAGATAAAGTATATCCACGTGTCTGATCTACACCTCACTCAGCCTGCTCAGAAGGAACAGCAGAGGTAGAAGACAGAGATAGATTATATCCACGTGTTTGATCTACACCTCACTCAGCCTGCTCAGAAGGAACAGCAGAGGTAGAAGACAGAGATAAAGTATATCCACGTGTCTGATCTACACCTCACTTAGCCTGCTCAGAAGGAACAGCAGAGGTAGAAGACAGAGATAGAGTATATCCACGTGTCTCACTCAGCCTGCTCAGAAGGAACAGCAGATGTATAAGACCGAGACAGAGTATATCCACGTGTCTAATCTACACCTCACTCAGCCTGCTCAGAAGGAACAGCAAAGGTAGAAGACAGAGATAGAGTATATCCACGTGTCTGATCTACACCTCACTCAACCTGCTCAGAAGGAACAGCAGAGGTAGAAGACAGAGATAGAGTATATCCACGTGTCTGATATACACTTCCTTCAGCCTGCTCAGAAGGAACAGCAGAGGTAGAAGATGGGGATAGAGTATATCCACGTGTCTCACTCAGCCTGCTCAGAAGGAACAGCAGAGGTAGAAGACAGAGATAGGGTATATCCACGTGTCTGATTTACACCTCACTCAGCCTGCTCAGAAGGAACAGCAGAGGTAGAAGACAGAGATAGAGTATATACACGTGTCCCACTCAGCCTGCTCAGAAGGAACAGCAGAGGTAGAAGACAGAGATAAAGTATATCCACGTGTCTGATCTACACCTCACTTAGCCTGCTCAGAAGGAACAGCAGAGGTAGAAGACAGAGATAGATTATATCCACGTGTTTGATCTACACCTCACTCAGCCTGCTCAGAAGGAACAGCAGAGGTAGAAGACAGAGATAAAGTATATCCACGTGTCTGATCTACACCTCTCTTAGCCTGCTCAGAAGGAACAGCAGAGGTAGAAGACAGAGATAGAGTATATCCACGTGTCTCACTCAGCCTGCTCAGAAGGAACAGCAGATGTATAAGACCGAGACAGAGTATATCCACGTGTCTAATCTACACCTCACTCAGCCTGCTCAGAAGGAACAGCAAAGGTAGAAGACAGAGATAGAGTATATC
The DNA here is from genome assembly GCA_037893245.1 of Crossaster papposus. NCBI lineage: Eukaryota > Metazoa > Echinodermata > Asteroidea > Velatida > Solasteridae > Crossaster > Crossaster papposus. The sequence goes on from JBAIAA010001137.1 coordinate 20,052, forward strand.
CACGTGTCTGATCTACACCTCACTCAACCTGCTCAGAAGGAACAGCAGAGGTAGAAGACAGAGATAGAGTATATCCACGTGTCTGATATACACCTCCTTCAGCCTGCTCAGAAGGAACAGCAGAGGTAGAAGACAGGGATAGAGTATATCCACGTGTCTCACTCAGCCTGCTCAGAAGGAACAGCAGAGGTAGAAGACAGAGATAGGGTATATCCACGTGTCTGATTTACACCTCACTCAGCCTGCTCAGAAGGAACAGCAGAGGTAGAAGACAGAGATAGAGTATATACACGTGTCCCACTCAGCCTGCTCAGAAGGAACAGCAGAGGTAGAAGACAGAGATAAAGTATATCCACGTGTCTGATCTACACCTCACTTAGCCTGCTCAGAAGGAACAGCAGAGGTAGAAGACAGAGATAGAGTATATACACGTGTCCCACTCAGCTTGCTCAGAAGGAACAGCAGAGGTAGAAGACAGAGATAAAGTATATCCACGTGTCTGATCTACACCTCACTCAGCCTGCTCAGAAGGAACAGCAGAGGTAGAAGACAGAGATAGATTATATCCACGTGTTTGATCTACACCTCACTCAGCCTGCTCAGAAGGAACAGCAGAGGTAGAAGACAGAGATAAAGTATATCCACGTGTCTGATCTACACCTCACTTAGCCTGCTCAGAAGGAACAGCAGAGGTAGAAGACAGAGATAGAGTATATCCACGTGTCTCACTCAGCCTGCTCAGAAGGAACAGCAGATGTATAAGACCGAGACAGAGTATATCCACGTGTCTAATCTACACCTCACTCAGCCTGCTCAGAAGGAACAGCAAAGGTAGAAGACAGAGATAGAGTATATCCACGTGTCTGATCTACACCTCACTCAACCTGCTCAGAAGGAACAGCAGAGGTAGAAGACAGAGATAGAGTATATCCACGTGTCTGATATACACCTCCTTCAGCCTGCTCAGAAGGAACAGCAGAGGTAGAAGACAGAGATAGGGTATATCCACGTGTCTGATTTACACCTCACTCAGCCTGCTCAGAAGGAACAGCAGAGGTAGAAGACAGAGATAGAGTATATACACGTGTCCCACTCAGCCTGCTCAGAAGGAACAGCAGAGGTAGAAGACAGAGATAAAGTATATCCACGTGTCTGATCTACACCTCACTTAGCCTGCTCAGAAGGAACAGCAGAGGTAGAAGACAGAGATAGAGTATATACACGTGTCCCACTCAGCTTGCTCAGAAGGAACAGCAGAGGTAGAAGACAGAGATAAAGTATATCCACGTGTCTGATCTACACCTCACTCAGCCTGCTCAGAAGGAACAGCAGAGGTAGAAGACAGAGATAGATTATATCCACGTGTCTGATCTACACCTCACTCAGCCTGCTCAGAAGGAACAGCAGAGGGAGAAGACGGAGATAGGGTATATCCACGTGTCTCGCTCAGCCTGCTCAGAAGGAACAGCAGAGGTAGTAGACAGAGATAGAGTATATCCACGTGTCTCACTCAGCCTGCTCAGAAGGAACAGCAGAGGTAGAAGGCAGAGATAGAGTATATCCACGTGTCTCACTCAGCCTGCTCAGAAGGAACAGCAGAGGTAGAAGACAAAGATAGAGTATATCCACGTGTCTCACTCAGCCTGCTCAGAAGGAACAGCAGAGGTAGAAGACAGAGATAGAGTATATCCACGTGTCTCACCCAGCCTGCTCAGAAGGAACAGCAGAGGTAGAAGACAGAGATAGAGTATATCCACGTGTCTGAAGTACACCTCACTCAACCTGCTCAGAAGGAACAGCAGAGGTAGAAGACAGAGATAGAGTATATCCACGTGTCTCACTCAGCCTGCTCAGAAGGAACAGCAGAGGTAGAAGGCAGAGATAGAGTATATCCACGTGTCTCACTCAGCCTGCTCAGAAGGAACATCAGAGGTAGAAGACAGAGATGGAGTATATCCACGTGTCTGATATACACCTCACTCAACCTGCTCAGAAGGAACAGCAGAGGTAGAAGACACAGATAGAGTATATCCACGTGTCTCACTCAGCCTGCTCAGAAGGAACAGCAGAGGTAGGAGACAGAGATAGAGTATATCCACGTGTCTGATCTACACCTCACTCAGACTGCTCAGAAGGAACAGCAGAGGTAGAAGACAGAGATAGAGTATATCCACGTGTCTGATATACACCTCACTCAGCCTGCTCAGAAGGAACAGCACAGGTAGAAGACAGAGATAGAGTATATCCACGTGTCTGATCTACACCTCACTCAGCCTGCTCAGAAGGAACAGCAGAGGTAGAAGACAGAGATAGAGTATATCCACATGTCTCACTCAGCCTGCTCAGAAGGAACAGCAGAGTTAGAAGACAGAGATAGAGTATATCCACGTGTCTGATCTACACCTCACTCAGCCTGCTCAGAAGGAACAGCAGAGGTAGAAGACAGATATAGAGTATATCCACGTGTCTGATCTACACCTCACTCAACCTGCTCAGAAGGAACAGCAGAGGTAGAAGACAGAGATAGAGTATATCCACGTGTCTGATCTACACCTCACTCAGCCTGCTCAGAAGGAACAGCAGAGGTAGAAGACAGAGATAGAGTATATACACGTGTCCCACTCAGCCTGCTCAGAAGGAACAGCAGAGGTAGAAGACAGAGATAAAGTATATCCACGTGTCTGATATACACCTCACTTAGCCTGCTCAGAAGGAACAGCAGAGGTAGAAGACAGAGATAGAGTATATCCACGTGTCTCACTCAGCCTGCTCAGAAGGAACAGCAGATGTAGAAGACCGAGACAGAGTATATCCAGGTGTCTAATCTACACCTCACTCAGCCTGCTCAGAAGGAACAACAGAGGTAGAAGACAGATATAGAGTATATCCACGTATCTGATATACACCTCACTCAGCCTGCTCAGAAGGAACAGCAGAGGTAGAAGACAGAGATAGAGTATATCCACGTGTCTGATCTACACCTCACTCAACCTGCTCAGAAGGAACAGCAGAGGTAGAAAACAGAGATAGAGTATATCCACGTGTCTGATCTACACCTCCTTCAGCCTGCTCAGAAGGAACAGCAGAGGTAGAAGACAGAGATAGGGTATATCCACGTGTCTGATTTACACCTCACTCAACCTGCTCAGAAGGAACAGCAGAGGTAGAAGACAGAGATAGAGTATATCCACGTGTCTGATATACACCTCCTTCAGCCTGCTCAGAAGGAACAGCAGAGGTAGAAGACAGGGATAGAGTATATCCACGTGTCTCACTCAGCCTGCTCAGAAGGAACAGCAGAGGTAGAAGACAGAGATAGGGTATATCCACGTGTCTGATTTACACCTCACTCAGCCTGCTCAGAAGGAACAGCAGAGGTAGAAGACAGAGATAGAGTATATACACGTGTCCCACTCAGCCTGCTCAGAAGGAACAGCAGAGGTAGAAGACAGAGATAAAGTATATCCACGTGTCTGATCTACACCTCACTTAGCCTGCTCAGAAGGAACAGCAGAGGTAGAAGACAGAGATAGAGTATATACACGTGTCCCACTCAGCTTGCTCAGAAGGAACAGCAGAGGTAGAAGACAGAGATAAAGTATATCCACGTGTCTGATCTACACCTCACTCAGCCTGCTCAGAAGGAACAGCAGAGGTAGAAGACAGAGATAGATTATATCCACGTGTCTGATCTACACCTCACTCAGCCTGCTCAGAAGGAACAGCAGAGGGAGAAGACGGAGATAGGGTATATCCACGTGTCTCGCTCAGCCTGCTCAGAAGGAACAGCAGAGGTAGTAGACAGAGATAGAGTATATCCACGTGTCTCACTCAGCCTGCTCAGAAGGAACAGCAGAGGTAGAAGACAAAGATAGAGTATATCCACGTGTCTCACTCAGCCTGCTCAGAAGGAACAGCAGAGGTAGAAGACAGAGATAGAGTATATCCACGTGTCTCACTCAGACTGCTCAGAAGGAACAGCAGAGGTAGAAGACAGCGATAGAGCATATCCAAGTGTCTCACTCAGCCTGCTCAGAAGGAACAGCAGAGGTAGAAGACAAAGATAGAGTATATCCACGTGTCTCACTCAGCCTGCTCAGAAGGAACAGCAGAGGTAGAAGACAGAGATAGAGTATATCCACGTGTCTCACTCAGCCTGCTCAGAAGGAACAGCAGAGGTAGAAGACAGAGATAGAGTATATCCACGTGTCTGATCTACACCTCACTCAGCCTGCTCAGAAGGAACAGCAGAGGTAGAAGGCAGAGAAAGAGTATATCCACGTGTCTCACTCAGCCTGCTCAGAAGGAACATCAGAGGTAGAAGACAGAGATGGAGTATATCCACGTGTCTGATATACACCTCACTCAACCTGCTCAGAAGGAACAGCAGAGGTAGAAGACACAGATAGAGTATATCCACGTGTCTCACTCAGCCTGCTCAGAAGGAACAGCAGAGGTAGGAGACAGAGATAGAGTATATCCACGTGTCTGATCTACACCTCACTCAGACTGCTCAGAAGGAACAGCAGAGGTAGAAGACAGAGATAGAGTATATCCACGTGTCTGATATACACCTCACTCAGCCTGCTCAGAAGGAACAGCACAGGTAGAAGACAGAGATAGAGTATATCCACGTGTCTGATCTACACCTCACTCAGCCTGCTCAGAAGGAACAGCAGAGGTAGAAGACAGAGATAGAGTATATCCACATGTCTCACTCAGCCTGCTCAGAAGGAACAGCAGAGTTAGAAGACAGAGATAGAGTATATCCACGTGTCTGATCTACACCTCACTCAGCCTGCTCAGAAGGAACAGCAGAGGTAGAAGACAGATATAGAGTATATCCACGTGTCTGATCTACACCTCACTCAACCTGCTCAGAAGGAACAGCAGAGGTAGAAGACAGAGATAGAGTATATCCACGTGTCTGATCTACACCTCACTCAGCCTGCTCAGAAGGACCAGCAGAGGTAGAAGACAGAGATAGAGTATATCCACGTGTCTCACTCAGCCTGCTCAGAAGGAACAGCAGAGGTAGAAGACAGAGATAGGGTATATCCACGTGTCTGATTTACACCTCACTCAGCCTGCTCAGAAGGAACAGCAGAGGTAGAAGACAGAGATAGAGTATATACACGTGTCCCACTCAGCCTGCTCAGAAGGAACAGCAGAGGTAGAAGACAGAGATAAAGTATATCCACGTGTCTGATATACACCTCACTTAGCCTGCTCAGAAGGAACATCAGAGGTAGAAGACAGAGATAGAGTATATCCACGTGTCTCACTCAGCCTGCTCAGAAGGAACAGCAGATGTAGAAGACCGAGACAGAGTATATCCACGTGTCTAATCTACACCTCACTCAGCCTGCTCAGAAGGAACAGCAGAGGTAGAAGACAGATATAGAGTATATCCACGTATCTGATATACACCTCACTCAGCCTGCTCAGAAGGAACAGCAGAGGTAGAAGACAGAGATAGAGTATATCCACGTGTCTGATCTACACCTCACTCAACCTGCTCAGAAGGAACAGCAGAGGTAGAAAACAGAGATAGAGTATATCCACGTGTCTGATCTACACCTCCTTCAGCCTGCTCAGAAGGAACAGCAGAGGTAGAAGACAGATATAGGGTATATCCACGTGTCTGATTTACACCTCACTCAGCCTGCTCAGAAGGAACAGCAGAGGTAGAAGACAGAGATAGAGTATATACACGTGTCCCACTCAGCCTGCTCAGAAGGAACAGCAGAGGTAGAAGACAGAGATAAAGTATATCCACGTGTCTGATCTACACCTCACTTAGCCTGCTCAGAAGGAACAGCAGATGTAGAATACAGAGATAGAGTATATCCACGTGTCTCACTCAGCCTGCTCAGAAGGAACAACAGATGTAGAAGACCGAGGCAGAGTATATCAACGTGTCTAATCTACACCCCACTCAGCCTGCTCAGAAGGAACAGCAGAGGTAGAAGACAGAGATAAAGTATATCCACGTGTCTGATCTACACCTCACTCAGCCTGCTCAGAAGGAACAGCAGAGGTAGAAGACAGATATAGATTATATCCACGTGTTTGATCTACACCTCACTCAGCCTGCTCAGAAGAAACAGCAGAGGTAGAATACAGAGATAAAGTATATCCACGTGTCTGATCTACACCTCACTTAGCCTGCTCAGAAGGAACATCAGAGGTAGAAGACAGAGATAGAGTATATCCACGTGTCTCACTCAGCCTGCTCAGAAGGAACAGCAGATGTATAAGACCGAGACAGAGTATATCCACGTGTCTAATCTACACCTCACTCAGCCTGCTCAGAAGGAACAGCAGAGGTAGAAGACAGATATAGAGTATATCCACGTATCTGACATACACCTCACTCAGCCTGCTCAGAAGGAACAGCAGAGGTAGAAGACAGAGATAGAGTATATCCACGTGTCTGATCTACACCTCACTCAACCTGCTCAGAAGGAACAGCAGAGGTAGAAGACAGAGATAGAGTATATCCACGTGTCTGATATACACCTCCTTCAGCCTGCTCAGAAGGAACAGCAGAGGTAGAAGACAGGGATAGAGTATATCCACGTGTCTCACTCAGCCTGCTAAGAAGGAACAGCAGAGGTAGAAGACAGAGATAGGGTATATCCACGTGTCTGATTTACACCTCACTCAGCCTGCTCAGAAGGAACAGCAGAGGTAGAAGACAGAGATAGAGTATATACACGTGTCCCACTCAGCCTGCTCAGAAGGAACAGCAGAGGTAGAAGACAGAGATAAAGTATATCCACGTGTCTGATCTACACCTCACTTAGCCTGCTCAGAAGGAACAGCAGAGGTAGAAGACAGAGGTAGAGTATATACACGTGTCCCACTCAGCTTGCTCAGAAGGAACAGCAGAGGTAGAAGACAGAGATAAAGTATATCCACGTGTCTGATCTACACCTCACTCAGCCTGCTCAGAAGGAACAGCAGAGGTAGAAGACAGAGATAGATTATATCCACGTGTCTGATCTACACCTCACTCAGCCTGCTCAGAAGGACCAGCAGAGGTAGAAGACAGAGATAGAGTATATCCACGTGTCTCACTCAGCCTGCTCAGAAGGAACAGCAGAGGTAGAAGACAGAGATAGGGTATATCCACGTGTCTGATTTACACCTCACTCAGCCTGCTCAGAAGGAACAGCAGAGGTAGAAGACAGAGATAGAGTATATACACGTGTCCCACTCAGCCTGCTCAGAAGGAACAGCAGAGGTAGAAGACAGAGATAAAGTATATCCACGTGTCTGATATACACCTCACTTAGCCTGCTCAGAAGGAACATCAGAGGTAGAAGACAGAGATAGAGTATATCCACGTGTCTCACTCAGCCTGCTCAGAAGGAACAGCAGATGTAGAAGACCGAGACAGAGTATATCCACGTGTCTAATCTACACCTCACTCAGCCTGCTCAGAAGGAACAGCAGAGGTAGAAGACAGATATAGAGTATATCCACGTATCTGATATACACCTCACTCAGCCTGCTCAGAAGGAACAGCAGAGGTAGAAGACAGAGATAGAGTATATCCACGTGTCTGATCTACACCTCACTCAACCTGCTCAGAAGGAACAGCAGAGGTAGAAAACAGAGATAGAGTATATCCACGTGTCTGATCTACACCTCCTTCAGCCTGCTCAGAAGGAACAGCAGAGGTAGAAGACAGATATAGGGTATATCCACGTGTCTGATTTACACCTCACTCAGCCTGCTCAGAAGGAACAGCAGAGGTAGAAGACAGAGATAGAGTATATACACGTGTCCCACTCAGCCTGCTCAGAAGGAACAGCAGAGGTAGAAGACAGAGATAAAGTATATCCACGTGTCTGATCTACACCTCACTTAGCCTGCTCAGAAGGAACAGCAGATGTAGAATACAGAGATAGAGTATATCCACGTGTCTCACTCAGCCTGCTCAGAAGGAACAACAGATGTAGAAGACCGAGGCAGAGTATATCAACGTGTCTAATCTACACCCCACTCAGCCTGCTCAGAAGGAACAGCAGAGGTAGAAGACAGAGATAAAGTATATCCACGTGTCTGATCTACACCTCACTCAGCCTGCTCAGAAGGAACAGCAGAGGTAGAAGACAGATATAGATTATATCCACGTGTTTGATCTACACCTCACTCAGCCTGCTCAGAAGAAACAGCAGAGGTAGAATACAGAGATAAAGTATATCCACGTGTCTGATCTACACCTCACTTAGCCTGCTCAGAAGGAACATCAGAGGTAGAAGACAGAGATAGAGTATATCCACGTGTCTCACTCAGCCTGCTCAGAAGGAACAGCAGATGTATAAGACCGAGACAGAGTATATCCACGTGTCTAATCTACACCTCACTCAGCCTGCTCAGAAGGAACAGCAGAGGTAGAAGACAGATATAGAGTATATCCACGTATCTGACATACACCTCACTCAGCCTGCTCAGAAGGAACAGCAGAGGTAGAAGACAGAGATAGAGTATATCCACGTGTCTGATCTACACCTCACTCAACCTGCTCAGAAGGAACAGCAGAGGTAGAAGACAGAGATAGAGTATATCCACGTGTCTGATATACACCTCCTTCAGCCTGCTCAGAAGGAACAGCAGAGGTAGAAGACAGGGATAGAGTATATCCACGTGTCTCACTCAGCCTGCTAAGAAGGAACAGCAGAGGTAGAAGACAGAGATAGGGTATATCCACGTGTCTGATTTACAACTCACTCAGCCTGCTCAGAAGGAACAGCAGAGGTAGAAGACAGAGATAGAGTATATACACGTGTCCCACTCAGCCTGCTCAGAAGGAACAGCAGAGGTAGAAGACAGAGATAAAGTATATCCACGTGTCTGATCTACACCTCACTTAGCCTGCTCAGAAGGAACAGCAGAGGTAGAAGACAGAGGTAGAGTATATACACGTGTCCCACTCAGCTTGCTCAGAAGGAACAGCAGAGGTAGAAGACAGAGATAAAGTATATCCACGTGTCTGATCTACACCTCACTCAGCCTGCTCAGAAGGAACAGCAGAGGTAGAAGACAGAGATAGATTATATCCACGTGTCTGATCTACACCTCACTCAGCCTGCTCAGAAGGAACAGCAGAGGGAGAAGACGGAGATAGGGTATATCCACGTGTCTCGCTCAGACTGCTCAGAAGGAACAGCAGAGGTAGTAGACAGAGATAGAGTATATCCACGTGTCTCACTCAGCCTGCTCAGAAGGAACAGCAGAGGTAGAAGGCAGAGATAGAGTATATCCACGTGTCTCACTCTGCCTGCTCAGAAGGAACAGCAGAGGTAGAAGACAAAGATAGAGTATATCCACGTGTCTCACTCAGCCTGCTCAGAAGGAACAGCAGAGGTAGAAGACAGAGATAGAGTATATCCACGTGTCTCACTCAGACTGCTCAGAAGGAACAGCAGAGGTAGAAGACAGCGATAGAGCATATCCAAGTGTCTCACTCAGCCTGCTCAGAAGGAACAGCAGAGGTAGAAGACAAAGATAGAGTATATCCACGTGTCTCACTCAGCCTGCTCAGAAGGAACAGCAGAGGTAGAAGACAGAGATAGAGTATATCCACGTGTCTCACTCAGCCTGCTCAGAAGGAACAGCAGAGGTAGAAGACAGAGATAGAGTATATCCACGTGTCTGATCTACACCTCACTCAACCTGCTCAGAAGGAACAGCAGAGGTAGAAAACAGAGATAGAGTATATCCACGTGTCTGATCTACACCTCCTTCAGCCTGCTCAGAAGGAACAGCAGAGGTAGAAGACAGAGATAGGGTATATCCACGTGTCTGATTTACACCTCACTCAGCCTGCTCAGAAGGAACAGCAGAGGTAGAAGACAGAGATAGAGTATATACACGTGTCCCACTCAGCCTGCTCAGAAGGAACAGCAGAGGTAGAAGACAGAGATAAAGTATATCCACGTGTCTGATCTACACCTCACTTAGCCTGCTCAGAAGGAACAGCAGATGTAGAATACAGAGATAGAGTATATCCACGTGTCTCACTCAGCCTGCTCAGAAGGAACAACAGATGTAGAAGACCGAGACAGAGTATATCCACGTGTCTAATCTACACCCCACTCAGCCTGCTCAGAAGAAACAGCAGAGGTAGAAGACAGAGATAAAGTATATCCACGTGTCTGATCTACACCTCACTCAGCCTGCTCAGAAGGAACAGCAGAGGTAGAAGACAGAGATAGAGTATATACACGTGTCCCACTCAGCCTGCTCAGAAGGAACAGCAGAGGTAGAAGACAGAGATAAAGTATATCCACGTGTCTGATATACACCTCACTTAGCCTGCTCAGAAGGAACAGCAGAGGTAGAAGACAGAGATAGAGTATATCCACGTGTCTCACTCAGCCTGCTCAGAAGGAACAGCAGATGTAGAAGACCGAGACAGAGTATATCCACGTGTCTAATCTACACCTCACTCAGCCTGCTCAGAAGGAACAGCAGAGGTAGAAGACAGATATAGAGTATATCCACGTGTCTGATCTACACCTCCTTCAGCCTGCTCAGAAGGAACAGCAGAGGTAGAAGACAGAGATAGGGTATATCCACGTGTCTGATTTACACCTCACTCAGCATGCTCAGAAGGAACAGCAGAGGTAGAAGACAGAGATAGAGTATATACACGTGTCCCACAGCAGATGTAGAATACAGAGATAGAGTATATCCACGTGTCTCACTCAGCCTGCTCAGAAGGAACAACAGATGTAGAAGACCGAGACAGAGTATATCCACGTGTTTAATCTACACCCCACTCAGCCTGCTCAGAAGGAACAGCAGAGGTAGAAGACAGAGATAAAGTATATCCACGTGTCTGATCTACACCTCACTCAGCCTGCTCAGAAGGAACAGCTGAGGTAGAAGACAGAGATAGATTATATCCACGTGTTTGATCTACACCTCACTCAGCCTGCTCAAAAGGAACAGCAGAGGGAGAAGACGGAGATAGGGTATATCCACGTGTCTCGCTGAGCCTGCTCAGAAGGAACAGCAGAGGTAGTAGACAGAGATAGAGTATATCCACGTGTCTCACTCAGCCTGCTCAGAAGGAACAGCAGAGGTAGAAGGCAGAGATAGAGTATATCCACGTGTCTCACTCAGACTGCTCAGAAGGAACAGCAGAGGTAGAAGACAGAGATAGAGTATATCCACGTGTCTCACTCAGCCTGCTCAGAAGGAACAGCAGAGGTAGAAGACAGAGATATAGTATATCCACGTGTCTCACTCAGCCTGCTCAGAAGGAACAGCAGAGTTAGAAGACAGAGATAGAGTATATCCACGTGTCTGATCTACACCTCACTCAGCCTGCTCAGAAGGAACAGCAGAGGTAGAAGACAGAGATAGAGTATATCCACGTGTCTGATATACACCTCACTCAGCCTGCTCAGAAGAAACAGCAGAGGTAGAAGACAGATATAGGGTATATCCACGTGTCTGATCTACACCTCACTCAGCCTGCTCAGAAGGAACAGCAGAGGTAGAAGACAGAGATAGAGTATATCCACGTGTCTGATCTACACCTCACTCAGCCTGCTCAGAAGGAACAGCAGAGGTAGAAGACAGAGATAGAGTATATCCACGTGTCTCACTCAGCCTGCTCAGAAGGAACAGCAGAGGTAGAAGACAGAGATAGAGTATATCCACGTGTCTGATCTACACCTCACTCAACCTGCTCAGAAGGAACAGCAGAGGTAGAAGACAGAGATAGAGTATATCCAGGTGTCTGATATACACCTCACTCAGCCTGATCAGAATAAACAGCAGAGGTAGAAGACAGAGATAGAGTATATCCACGTGTCTGATCTACACCTCACTCAGCCTGCTCAGAAGGAACAGCTGAGGTAGAAGACAGAGATAGATTATATCCACGTGTTTGATCTACACCTCACTCAGCCTGCTCAAAAGGAACAGCAGAGGGAGAAGACGGAGATAGGGTATATCCACGTGTCTCGCTGAGCCTGCTCAGAAGGAACAGCAGAGGTAGTAGACAGAGATAGAGTATATCCACGTGTCTCACTCAGCCTGCTCAGAAGGAACAGCAGAGGTAGAAGGCAGGGATAGAGTATATCCACGTGTCTCACTCAGACTGCTCAGAAGGAACAGCAGAGGTAGAAGACAGAGATAGAGTATATCCACGTGTCTCACTCAGCCTGCTCAGAAGGAACAGCAGAGGTAGAAGACAGAGATATAGTATATCCACGTGTCTCACTCAGCCTGCTCAGAAGGAACAGCAGAGTTAGAAGACAGAGATAGAGTATATCCACGTGTCTGATCTACACCTCACTCAGCCTGCTCAGAAGGAACAGCAGAGGTAGAAGACAGAGATAGAGTATATCCACGTGTCTGATATACACCTCACTCAGCCTGCTCAGAAGAAACAGCAGAGGTAGAAGACAGATATAGGGTATATCCACGTGTCTGATCTACACCTCACTCAGCCTGCTCAGAAGGAACAGCAGAGGTAGAAGACAGAGATAGAGTATATCCACGTGTCTGATCTACACCTCACTCAGCCTGCTCAGAAGGAACAGCAGAGGTAGAAGACAGAGATAGAGTATATCCACGTGTCTCACTCAGCCTGCTCAGAAGGAACAGCAGAGGTAGAAGACAGAGATAGAGTATATCCACGTGTCTGATCTACACCTCACTCAACCTGCTCAGAAGGAACAGCAGAGGTAGAAGACAGAGATAGAGTATATCCAGGTGTCTGATATACACCTCACTCAGCCTGATCAGAATAAACAGCAGAGGTAGAAGACAGAGATAGAGTATATCCACGTGTCTGATCTACACCTCACTCAGCCTGCTCAGAAGGAACAGCTGAGGTAGAAGACAGAGATAGATTATATCCACGTGTTTGATCTACACCTCACTCAGCCTGCTCAAAAGGAACAGCAGAGGGAGAAGACGGAGATAGGGTATATCCACGTGTCTCGCTGAGCCTGCTCAGAAGGAACAGCAGAGGTAGTAGACAGAGATAGAGTATATCCACGTGTCTCACTCAGCCTGCTCAGAAGGAACAGCAGAGGTAGAAGGCAGAGATAGAGTATATCCACGTGTCTCACTCAGACTGCTCAGAAGGAACAGCAGAGGTAGAAGACAGAGATAGAGTATATCCACGTGTCTCACTCAGCCTGCTCAGAAGGAACAGCAGAGGTAGAAGACAGAGATATAGTATATCCACGTGTCTCACTCAGCCTGCTCAGAAGGAACAGCAGAGTTAGAAGACAGAGATAGTGTATATCCACGTGTCTGATCTACACCTCACTCAGCCTGCTCAGAAGGAACAGCAGAGGTAGAAGACAGAGATAGAGTATATCCACGTGTCTCACTCAGCCTGCTCAGAAGGAGAGGTAGAAGACAGAGATAGAGTATATACACGTGTCCCACTCAGCCTGCTCAGGAGGAACAGCAGAGGTAGAAGACAGAGATAAAGTATATCCACGTGTCTGATATACACCTCACTTAGCCTGCTCAGAAGGAACAGCAGAGGTAGAAGACAGAGATAGAGTATATCCACGTGTCTCACTCAGCCTGCTCAGAAGGAACAGCAGATGTAGAAGACCGAGACAGAGTATATCCACGTGTCTAATCTACACCTCACTCAGCCTGCTCAGAAGGAACAGCAGAGGTAGAAGACAGATATAGAGTATATCCACGTATCTGATATACACCTCACTCAGCCTGCTCAGAAGGAACAGCAGAGGTAGAAGACAGAGATAGAGTATATCCACGTGTCTGATCTACACCTCACTCAACCTGCTCAGAAGGAACAGCAGAGGTAGAAAACAGAGATAGAGTATATCCACGTGTCTGATCTACACCTCCTTCAGCCTGCTCAGAAGGAACAGCAGAGGTAGAAGACAGAGATAGGGTATATCCACGTGTCTGATTTACACCTCACTCAGCCTGCTCAGAAGGAACAGCAGAGGTAGAAGACAGAGATAGAGTATATACACGTGTCCCACAGCAGATGTAGAATACAGAGATAGAGTATATCCACGTTTCTCACTCAGCCTGCTCAGAAGGAACAACAGATGTAGAAGACCGAGACAGAGTATATCCACGTGTCTAATCTACACCCCACTCAGCCTGCTCAGAAGGAACAGCAGAGGTAGAAGACAGAGATAAAGTATATCCACGTGTCTGATCTACACCTCACTCAGCCTGCTCAGAAGGAACAGCAGAGGTAGAAGACAGAGATAGATTATATCCACGTGTTTGATCTACACCTCACTCAGCCTGCTCAGAAGGAACAGCAGAGGGAGAAGACGGAGATAGGGTATATCCACGTGTCTCGCTGAGCCTGCTCAGAAGGAACAGCAGAGGTAGTAGACAGAGATAGAGTATATCCACGTGTCTCACTCAGCCTGCTCAGAAGGAACAGCAGAGGTAGAAGGCAGAGATAGAGTATATCCACGTGTCTCACTCAGACTGCTCAGAAGGAACAGCAGAGGTAGAAGACAGAGATTGAGTATATCCACGTGTCTCACTCAGCCTGCTCAGAAGGAACAGCAGAGGTAGAAGACAGAGATATAGTATATCCACGTGTCTCACTCAGCCTGCTCAGAAGGAACAGCAGAGGTGGAAGACAGAGATAGAGTATATCCACGTGTCTGATCTACACCTCACTCAGCCTGCTCAGAAGGAACAGCAGAGGTAGAAGACAGAGATAGAGTATATCCACGTGTCTGATATACACCTCACTCAGCCTGCTCAGAAGAAACAGCAGAGGTAGAAGACAGATATAGGGTATATCCACGTGTCTGATCTACACCTCACTCAGCCTGCTCAGAAGGAACAGCAGAGGTAGAAGACAGAGATAGAGTATATCCACGTGTCTGATCTACACCTCACTCAGCCTGCTCAGAAGGAACAGCAGAGGTAGAAGACAGAGATAGAGTATATCCACGTGTCTCACTCAGCCTGCTCAGAAGGAACAGCAGAGGTAGAAGACTGAGATAGAGTATATCCACGTGTCTGATCTACACCTCACTCAACCTGCTCAGAAGGAACAGCAGAGGTAGAAGACAGAGATAGAGTATATCCAGGTGTCTGATATACACCTCACTCAGCCTGATCAGAATGAACAGCAGAGGTAGAAGACAGAGATAGAGTATATCCACGTGTCTGATCTACACCTCACTCAGCCTGCTCAGAAGGAACAGCAGAGGTAGAAGACAGAGATAGAGTATATCCACGTGTCTGATCTACACCTCACTCAGCCTGCTCAGAAGGAACAGCAGAGGTAGAAGAAAGAGATAGAATATATCCACGTGTCTGATCTACACCTCACTCAGCCTGCTCAGAATGAACAGCAGAGGTAGAAGACAGAGATAGAGTATATCCAGGTGTCTCACTCAGCCTGGTCAGAAGGAACAGCAGAGGTAGAAGACAGAGATAGAGTATATCCACGTGTCTGATCTACACCTCACTCAGCCTGCTCAGAAGGAACAGCAGAGGTAGAAGACAGAGATAGAGTATATCCACGTGTCTGATATACACCTCACTCAGCCTGCTCAGAAGGAACAGCAGAGGTAGAAGACAGAGATAGAGTATATCCACGTGTCTCACTCAGCCTGCTCAGAAGGAACAGCAGATGTAGAAGACCGAGACAGAGTATATCCACGTGTCTAATCTACACCTCACTCAGCCTGCTCAGAAGGAACAGCAGAGGTAAAAGACAGATATAGAGTATATCCACGTATCTGATCTACACCTCACTCAGCCTGCTCAGAAGGAACAGCAGAGGTAGAAGACAGAGATAGAGTATATACACGTGTCCCACTCAGCCTGCTCAGAAGGAACAGCAGAGGTAGAAGACAGAGATAAAGTATATCCACGTGTCTGATATACACCTCACTTAGTCTGCTCAGAAGGAACAGCAGAGGTAGAAGACAGAGATAGAGTATATCCACGTGTCTCACTCAGCCTGCTCAGAAGGAACAGCAGATGTAGAAGACCGAGACAGAGTATATCCACGTGTCTAATTTACACCTCACTCAGCCTGCTCAGAAGGAACAGCAGAGGTAGAAGACAGATATAGAGTATATCCACGTATCTGATATACACCTCACTCAGCCTGCTCAGAAGGAACAGCAGAGGTAGAAGACAGAGATAGAGTATATCCACGTGTCTGATCTACACCTCACTCAACCTGCTCAGAAGGAACAGCAGAGGTAGAAAAATGAGATAGAGTATATCCACGTGTCTGATCTACACCTCCTTCAGCCTGCTCAGAAGGAACAGCAGAGGTAGAAGACAGAGATAGGGTATATCCACGTGTCTGATTTACACCTCACTCAGCCTGCTCAGAAGGAACAGCAGAGGTAGAAGACAGAGATAGAGTATATACACGTGTCCCACAGCAGATGTAGAATACAGAGATAGAGTATATCCACGTGTCTCACTCAGCCTGCTCAGAAGGAACAACAGATGTAGAAGACCGAGACAGAGTATATCCACGTGTCTAATCTACACCCCACTCAGCCTGCTCAGAAGGAACAGCAGAGGTAGAAGACAGAGATAAAGTATATCCACGTGTCTGATCTACACCTCACTCAGCCTGCTCAGAAGGAACAGCAGAGGTAGAAGACAGAGATAGATTATATCCACGTGTTTGATCTACACCTCACTCAGCCTGCTCAGAAGGAACAGCAGAGGGAGAAGACGGAGATAGGGTATATCCACGTGTCTCGCTGAGCCTGCTGAGAAGGAACAGCAGAGGTAGTAGACAGAGATAGAGTATATCCACGTGTCTCACTCAGCCTGCTCAGAAGGAACAGCAGAGGTAGAAGGCAGAGATAGAGTATATCCACGTGTCTCACTCAGACTGCTCAGAAGGAACAGCAGAGGTAGAAGACAGAGATAGAGTATATCCACGTGTCTGATCTACACCTCCTTCAGCCTGCTCAGAAGGAACAGCAGAGGTAGAAGACAGAGATAGGGTATATCCACGTGTCTGATTTACACCTCACTCAGCCTGCTCAGAAGGAACAGCAGAGGTAGAAGACAGAGATAGAGTATATACACGTGTCCCACAGCAGATGTAGAATACAGAGATAGAGTATATCCACGTGTCTCACTCAGCCTGCTCAGAAGGAACAACAGATGTAGAAGACCGAGACAGAGTATATCCACGTGTCTAATCTACACCCCACTCAGCCTGCTCAGAAGGAACAGCAGAGGTAGAAGACAGAGATAAAGTATATCCACGTGTCTGATCTACACCTTACTCAGCCTGCTCAGAAGGAACAGCAGAGGTAGAAGACAGAGATAGATTATATCCACGTGTTTGATCTACACCTCACTCAGCCTGCTCAGAAGGAACAGCAGAGGGAGAAGACGGAGATAGGGTATATCCACGTGTCTCGCTGAGCCTGCTCAGAAGGAACAGCAGAGGTAGTAGACAGAGATAGAGTATATCCACGTGTCTCACTCAGCCTGCTCAGAAGGAACAGCAGAGGTAGAAGGCAGAGATAGAGTATATCCACGTGTCTCACTCAGACTGCTCAGAAGGAACAGCAGAGGTAGAAGACAGAGATAGAGTATATCCACGTGTCTCACTCAGCCTGCTCAGAAGGAACAGCAGAGGTAGAAGACAGAGATATAGTATATCCACGTGTCTCACTCAGCCTGCTCAGAAGGAACAGCAGAGGTAGAAGACAGAGATAGAGTATATCCACGTGTCTGATCTACACCTCACTCAGCCTGCTCAGAAGGAACAGCAGAGGTAGAAGACAGAGATAGAGTATATCCACGTGTCTGATATACACCTCACTCAGCCTGCTCAGAAGAAACAGCAGAGGTAGAAGACAGATATAGGGTATATCCACGTGTCTGATCTACACCTCACTCAGCCTGCTCAGAAGGAACAGCAGAGGTAGAAGACAGAGATAGAGTATATCCACGTGTCTGATCTACACCTCACTCAGCCTGCTCAGAAGGAACAGCAGAGGTAGAAGACAGAGATAGAGTATATCCACGTGTCTCACTCAGCCTGCTCAGAAGGAACAACAGAGGTAGAAGACAGAGATAGAGTATATCCACGTGTCTGATCTACACCTCACTCAACCTGCTCAGAAGGAACAGCAGAGGTAGAAGACAGAGATAGAGTATATCCAGGTGTCTGATATACACCTCACTCAGCCTGATCAGAATGAACAGCAGAGGTAGAAGACAGAGATAGAGTATATCCACGTGTCTGATCTACACCTCACTCAGCCTGCTCAGAAGGAACAGCAGAGGTAGAAGACAGAGATAGAGTATATCCACGTGTCTGATCTACACCTCACTCAGCCTGCTCAGAAGGAACAGCAGAGGTAGAAGAAAGAGATAGAATATATCCACGTGTCTGATCTACACCTCACTCAGCCTGCTCAGAATGAACAGCAGAGGTAGAAGGCAGAGATAGAGTATATCCAGGTGTCTCACTCAGCCTGGTCAGAAGGAACAGCAGAGGTAGAAGACAGAGATAGAGTATATCCACGTGTCTGATCTACACCTCACTCAGCCTGCTCAGAAGGAACAGCAGAGGTAGAAGACAGAGATAGAGTATATCCACGTGTCTGATATACACCTCACTCAGCCTGCTCAGAAGGAACAGCAGAGGTAGAAGACAGAGATAGAGTATATCCACGTGTCTGATATACACCTCACTCAGCCTGCTAAAAAGGAACAGCAGAGGTAGAAGACAGAGATAGAGTATATCCACGTGTCTCACTCAGCCTACTCAGAAGGAACAGCAGATGTAGAAGACAGAGATAAAGTATATCCACGTGTCTAATCTACACCTCACTCAGCCTGCTCAGAAGGAACAGCAGAGGTACAAGACAGAGATAAAGTTTATCCACGTGTCTGATCTACACCTCACTCAGCCTGCTCAGAAGGAACAGCAGAGGTAGAAGACAGAGATAGAGTATATCCACGTGTCTCACTCAGCCTGCTCAGAAGGAGAGGTAGAAGACAGAGATAGAGTATATCCACGTGTCTCACTCAGCCTGCTCAGAAGGAACAGCAGAGGTAGAAGACATAGATAGAGTATATCCACGTGTCTCACTCAGCCTGCTCAGAAGGAACAGCCGAGGTAGAAGACAGAGATAGAGTATATCCACGTGTCTGATCTACACCTCACTCAGCCTGCTCAGAAGGAACAGCAGAGGTAGAAGACAGAGATAGGGTATATCCAGGTGTCTGATATACACCTCACTCAGCCTGCTCAGAAGGAACAGCAGAGGTAGAAGACAGAGATAGAGTATATCCACGTGTCTGATCTACACCTCACTCAGCCTGCTCAGAAGGAACAGCAGAGGTAGAAAAAAGAGATATAGTATATCCACGTGTCTGATCTACACCTCACTCAGCCTGCTCAGCAGGAACAGCAGAGGTAGAAGACAGAGATAGAGTATATCCACGTGTCTCACTCAGCCTGCTCAGAATGAACAGCAGAGGTAGAAGGCAGAGATAGAGTATATCCACGTGTCTCACTCAGCCTGCTCAGAAGGAACAGCAGAGGTAGAAGACAGAGATAGAGTATATCCACGTGTCTAATATACACCTCACTCAGCCTGCTCAGAAGGAACAGCAGAGGTAGAAGACAGAGATAGAGTATATCCACGTGTCTCACTCAGCCTGCTCAGAAGGAACAGCAGAGGTAGGAGACAGAGATAGAGTATATCCACGTGTCTGATCTACACCTCACTCAGACTGCTCAGAAGGAACAGCAGAGGTAGAAGACAGAGATAGAGTATATGCAAGTGTCTCACTCAGCCTGCTCAGAAGGAACAGCAGAGGTAGAAGACAGAGATAGAGTATATCAACGTGTCTCACTCAGCCTGCTCAGAAGGAACAGCAGAGGTAGAAGACAGAGATAGAGTATATCCACGTGTCTGATCTACACCTCACTCAACCTGCTCAGAAGGAACAGCAGAGGTAGAAGACAGAGATAGAGTATATCCACGTGTCTGATCTACACCTCACTCAGCCTGCTCAGAAGGAACAGCAGAGGTAGAAGACAGAAATAGAGTATATCCAAGTTTCTCACTCAGCCTGCTCAGAAGGAACAGCAGAGATAGAAGACAGAGATAGAGTATATCCACGTGTCTCACTCAGCCTGCTCAGAAGGAACAGCAGAGGTAGAAGACAGAGATAGAGTATATCCACGTGTCTGATCTACACCTCACTCAACCTGCTCAGAAGGAACAGCAGAGGTAGAAGACAGAGATAGAGTATATCCAGGTGTCTGATATACACCTCACTCAGCCTGATCAGAATGAACAGCAGAAGTAGAAGACAGAGATAGAGTATATCCACGTGTCTGATCTACACCTCACTCAGCCTGCTCAGAAGGAACAGCAGAGGTAGAAGACAGAGATAGAGTATATCCACGTGTCTGATCTACACCTCACTCAGCCTGCTCAGAAGGAACAGCAGAGGTAGAAGAAAGAGATAGAGTATATCCACGTGTCTGATCTACACCTCACTCAGCCTGCTCAGAAGGAACAGCAGAGGTAGAAGACAGAGATAGAGTATATATCCAGGTGTCTCACTCAGCCTGCTCAGAAGGAACAGCATAGGTAGAAGACAGAGATAGAGTATATCCACGTGTCTGATCTACACCTCACTCAACCTGCTCAGAAGGAACAGCAGAGGTAGAAAACAGAGATAGAGTATATCCACGTGTCTGATCTACACCTCCTTCAGCCTGCTCAGAAGGAACAGCAGAGGTAGAAGACAGAGATAGGGTATATCCACGTGTCTGATTTACACCTCACTCAGCCTGCTCAGAAGGAACAGCAGAGGTAGAAGACAGAGATAGAGTATATACACGTGTCCCACTCAGCCTGCTCAGAAGGAACAGCAGAGGTAGAAGACAGAGATAAAGTATATCCACGTGTCTGATCTACACCTCACTTAGCCTGCTCAGAAGGAACAGCAGATGTAGAATAGAGATAGAGTATATCCACGTGTCTCACTCAGCCTGCTCAGAAGGAACAACAGATGTAGAAGACCGAGACAGAGTATATCCACGTGTCTAATCTACACCCCACTCAGCCTGCTCAGAAGGAACAGCAGAGGTAGAAGACAGAGATAAAGTATATCCACGTGTCTGATCTACACCTCACTCAGCCTGCTCAGAAGGAACAGCAGAGGTAGAAGACAGAGATAGATTATATCCACGTGTTTGATCTACACCTCACTCAGCCTGCTCAGAAGGAACAGCGGAGGGAGAAGACGGAGATAGGGTATATCCACGTGTCTCGCTGAGCCTGCTCAGAAGGAACAGCAGAGGTAGTAGACAGAGATAGAGTATATCCACGTGTCTCACTCAGCCTGCTCAGAAGGAACAGCAGAGGTAGAAGGCAGAGATAGAGTATATCCACGTGTCTCACTCAGACTGCTCAGAAGGAACAGCAGAGGTAGAAGACAGAGATAGAGTATATCCACGTGTCTCACTCAGCCTGCGCAGAAGGAACAGCAGAGGTAGAAGACAGAGATATAGTATATCCACGTGTCTCACTCAGCCTGCTCAGAAGGAACAGCAGAGGTAGAAGACAGAGATAGAGTATATCCACGTGTCTGATCTACACCTCACTCAGCCTGCTCAGAAGGAACAGCAGAGGTAGAAGACAGAGATAGAGTATATCCACGTGTCTGATCTACACCTCACTCAGCCTGCTCAGAAGGAACAGCAGAGGTAGAAGACAGAGATAGAGTATATCCACGTGTCTGATCTACACCTCACTCAGCCTGCTCAGAAGGAACAGCAGAGGTAGAAGAAAGAGATAGAGTATATCCACGTGTCTGATCTACACCTCACTCAGCCTGCTCAGAAGGAACAGCAGAGGTAGAAGAAAGAGATAGAGTATATCCACGTGTCTGATCTACACCTCACTCAGCCTGCTCAGAAGGAACAGCAGAGGTAGAAGAAAGAGATAGAGTATATCCACGTGTCTGATCTACACCTCACTCAACCTGCTCAGAAGGAACAGCAGAGGTAGAAAACAGAGATAGAGTATATCCACGTGTCTGATCTACACCTCCTTCAGCCTGCTCAGAAGGAACAGCAGAGGTAGAAGTCAGAGATAGGGTATATCCACGTGTCTGATTTACACCTCACTCAGCCTGCTCAGAAGGAACAGCAGAGGTAGAAGACAGAGATAGAGTATATACACGTGTCCCACTCAGCCTGCTCAGAAGGAACAGCAGAGGTAGAAGACAGAGATATAGTATATCCACGTGTCTCACTCAGCCTGCTCAGAAGGAACAGCAGAGGTAGAAGACAGAGATAGAGTATATCCACGTGTCTGATCTACACCTCACTCAGCCTGCTCAGAAGGAACAGCAGAGGTAGAAGACAGAGATAGAGTATATCCACGTGTCTGATCTACACCTCACTCAGCCTGCTCAGAAGGAACAGCAGAGGTAGAAGACAGAGATAGAGTATATCCACGTGTCTGATCTACACCTCACTCAGCCTGCTCAGAAGGAACAGCAGAGGTAGAAGAAAGAGATAGAGTATATCCACGTGTCTGATCTACACCTCACTCAGCCTGCTCAGAAGGAACAGCAGAGATAGAAGACAGAGATAGAGTATATCCACGTGTCTCACTCAGCCTGCTCAGAAGGAACAGCAGAGGTAGAAGACAGAGATAGAGTATATCCACGTGTCTGATCTACACCTCACTCAACCTGCTCAGAAGGAACAGCAGAGGTAGAAGACAGAGATAGAGTATATCCAGGTGTCTGATATACACCTCACTCAGCCTGATCAGAATGAACAGCAGAAGTAGAAGACAGAGATAGAGTATATCCACGTGTCTGATCTACACATCACTCAGCCTGCTCAGAAGGAACAGCAGAGGTAGAAGACAGAGATAGAGTATATCCACGTGTCTGATCTACACCTCACTCAGCCTGCTCAGAAGGAACAGCAGAGGTAGAAGAAAGAGATAGAGTATATCCACGTGTCTGATCTACACCTCACTCAGCCTGCTCAGAAGGAACAGCAGAGGTAGAAGACAGAGATAGAGTATATATCCAGGTGTCTCACTCAGCCTGCTCAGAAGGAACAGCAGAGGTAGAAGACAGAGATAGAGTATATCCACGTGTCTGATCTACACCTCACTCAACCTGCTCAGAAGGAACAGCAGAGGTAGAAAACAGAGATAGAGTATATCCACGTGTCTGATCTACACCTCCTTCAGCCTGCTCAGAAGGAACAGCAGAGGTAGAAGACAGAGATAGGGTATATCCACGTGTCTGATTTACACCTCACTCAGCCTGCTCAGAAGGAACAGCAGAGGTAGAAGACAGAGATAGAGTATATACACGTGTCCCACTCAGCCTGCTCAGAAGGAACAGCAGAGGTAGAAGACAGAGATAAAGTATATCCACGTGTCTGATCTACACCTCACTTAGCCTGCTCAGAAGGAACAGCAGATGTAGAATACAGAGATAGAGTATATCCACGTGTCTCACTCAGCCTGCTCAGAAGGAACAACAGATGTAGAAGACCGATACAGAGTATATCCACGTGTCTAATCTACACCCCACTCAGCCTGCTCAGAAGGAACAGCAGAGGTAGAAGACAGAGATAAAGTATATCCACGTGTCTGATCTACACCTCACTCAGCCTGCTCAGAAGGAACAGCAGAGGTAGAAGACAGAGATAGATTATATCCACGTGTTTGATCTACACCTCACTCAGCCTGCTCAGAAGGAACAGCAGAGGGAGAAGACGGAGATAGGGTATATCCACGTGTCTCGCTGAGCCTGCTCAGAAGGAACAGCAGAGGTAGTAGACAGAGATAGAGTATATCCACGTGTCTCACTCAGCCTGCTCAGAAGGAACAGCAGAGGTAGAAGGCAGAGATAGAGTATATCCACGTGTCTCACTCAGACTGCTCAGAAGGAACAGCAGAGGTAGAAGACAGAGATAGAGTATATCCACGTGTCTCACTCAGCCTGCTCAGAAGGAACAGCAGAGGTAGAAGACAGAGATATAGTATATCCACGTGTCTCACTCAGCCTGCTCAGAAGGAACAGCAGAGGTAGAAGACAGAGATAGAGTATATCCACGTGTCTGATCTACACCTCACTCAGCCTGCTCAGAAGGAACAGCAGAGGTAGAAGACAGAGATAGAGTATATCCACGTGTCTGATCTACACCTCACTCAGCCTGCTCAGAAGGAACAGCAGAGGTAGAAGACAGAGATAGAGTATATCCACGTGTCTGATCTACACCTCACTCAGCCTGCTCAGAAGGAACAGCAGAGGTAGAAGAAAGAGATAGAGTATATCCACGTGTCTGATCTACACCTCACTCAGCCTGCTCAGAAGGAACAGCAGAGGTAGAAGACAGAGATAGAGTATATATCCAGGTGTCTCACTCAGCCTGCTCAGAAGGAACAGCAGAGGTAGAAGACAGAGATAGAGTATATCCACGTGTCTGATCTACACCTCACTCAACCTGCTCAGAAGGAACAGCAGAGGTAGAAAACAGAGATAGAGTATATCCACGTGTCTGATCTACACCTCCTTCAGCCTGCTCAGAAGGAACAGCAGAGGTAGAAGACAGAGATAGGGTATATCCACGTGTCTGATTTACACCTCACTCAGCCTGCTCAGAAGGAACAGCAGAGGTAGAAGACAGAGATAGAGTATATACACGTGTCCCACTCAGCCTGCTCAGAAGGAACAGCAGAGGTAGAAGACAGAGATAAAGTATATCCACGTGTCTGATCTACACCTCACTTAGCCTGCTCAGAAGGAACAGCAGATGTAGAATACAGAGATAGAGTATATCCACGTGTCTCACTCAGCCTGCTCAGAAGGAACAACAGATGTAGAAGACCGAGACAGAGTATATCCACGTGTCTAATCTACACCCCACTCAGCCTGCTCAGAAGGAACAGCAGAGGTAGAAGACAGAGATAAAGTATATCCACGTGTCTGATCTACACCTCACTCAGGCTGCTCAGAAGGAACAGCAGAGGTAGAAGACAGAGATAGATTATATCCACGTGTTTGATCTACACCTCACTCAGCCTGCTCAGAAGGAACAGCAGAGAGAGAAGACGGAGATAGGGTATATCCACGTGTCTCGCTGAGCCTGCTCAGAAGGAACAGCAGAGGTAGTAGACAGAGATAGAGTATATCCACGTGTCTCACTCAGCCTGCTCAGAAGGAACAGCAGAGGTAGAAGGCAGAGATAGAGTATATCCACGTGTCTCACTCAGACTGCTCAGAAGGAACAGCAGAGGTAGAAGACAGAGATAGAGTATATCCACGTGTCTCACTCAGCCTGCTCAGAAGGAACAGCAGAGGTAGAAGACAGAGATATAGTATATCCACGTGTCTCACTCAGCCTGCTCAGAAGGAACAGCAGAGGTACAAGACAGAGATAGAGTATATCCACGTGTCTGATCTACACCTCACTCAGCCTGCTCAGAAGGAACAGCAGAGGTAGAAGACAGAGATAGAGTATATCCACGTGTCTGATCTACACCTCACTCAGCCTGCTCAGAAGGAACAGCAGAGGTAGAAGACAGAGATAGAGTATATCCACGTGTCTGATCTACACCTCACTCAGCCTGCTCAGAAGGAACAGCAGAGGTAGAAGAAAGAGATAGAGTATATCCACGTGTCTGATCTACACCTCACTCAGCCTGCTCAGAAGGAACAGCAGAGGTAGAAGACAGAGATAGAGTATATATCCAGGTGTCTCACTCAGCCTGCTCAGAAGGAACAGCAGAGGTAGAAGACAGAGATAGAGTATATCCACGTGTCTGATCTACACCTCACTCAACCTGCTCAGAAGGAACAGCAGAGGTAGAAAACAGAGATAGAGTATATCCACGTGTCTGATCTACACCTCCTTCAGCCTGCTCAGAAGGAACAGCAGAGGTAGAAGACAGAGATAGGGTATATCCACGTGTCTGACTTACACCTCACTCAGCCTGCTCAGAAGGAACAGCAGAGGTAGAAGACAGAGATAGAGTATATACACGTGTCCCACTCAGCCTGCTCAGAAGGAACAGCAGAGGTAGAAGACAGAGATAAAGTATATCCACGTGTCTGATCTACACCTCACTTAGCCTGCTTAGAAGGAACAGCAGATGTAGAATACAGAGATAGAGTATATCCACGTGTCTCACTCAGCCTGCTCAGAAGGAACAACAGATGTAGAAGACCGAGACAGAGTATATCCACGTGTCTAATCTACACCCCACTCAGCCTGCTCAGAAGGAACAGCAGAGGTAGAAGACAGAGATAAAGTATATCCACGTGTCTGATCTACACCTCACTCAGCCTGCTCAGAAGGAACAGCAGAGGTAGAAGACAGAGATAGATTATATCCACGTGTTTGATCTACACCTCACTCAGCCTGCTCAGAAGGAACAGCAGAGGTAGAAGACAGAGATAGAGTATATCCACGTGTCTGATCTACACCTCACTCAGCCTGCTCAGAAGGAACAGCAGAGGTAGAAGACAGAGATAGAGTATATCCACGTGTCTCACTCAGCCTGCTCAGAAGGAACAGCAGAGGTAGAAGAAAGAGATAGAGTATATCCACGTGTCTGATCTACACCTCACTCAACCTGCTCAGAAGGAACAGCAGAGGTAGAAGACAGAGATAGAGTATATCCAGGTGTCTGATATACACCTCACTCAGCCTGATCAGAATGAACAGCAGAGGTAGAAGACAGAGATAGAGTATATCCACGTGTCTGATCTACACCTCACTCAGCCTGCTCAGAAGGAACAGCAGAGGTAGAAGACAGCGATAGAGTATATCCACGTGTCTGATCTACACCTCACTCAGCCTGCTCAGAAGGATCAGCAGAGGTAGAAGAAAGAGATAGAGTATATCCACGTGTCTGATCTACACCTCACTCAGCCTGCTCAGAATGAACAGCAGAGGTAGAAGACAGAGATAGAGTATATCCAGGTGTCTCACTCAGCCTGGTCAGAAGGAACAGCAGAGGTAGAAGACAGAGATAGAGTATATCCACGTGTCTGATCTACACCTCACTCAGCCTGCTCAGAAGGAACAGCAGAGGTAGAAGACAGAGATAGAGTATATCCACGTGTCTGATATACACCTCACTCAGCCTGCTCAGAAGGAACAGCAGAGGTAGAAGACAGAGATAGAGTATATCCACGTGTCTGATATACACCTCACTCAGCCTGCTAAAAAGGAACAGCAGAGGTAGAAGACAGAGATAGAGTATATCCACGTGTCTCACTCAGCCTGCTCAGAAGGAACAGCAGATGTAGAAGACAGAGATAGAGTATATCCACGTGTCTAATCTACACCTCACTCAGCCTGCTCAGAAGGAACAGCAGAGGTACAAGACAGAGATAAAGTTTATCCACGTGTCTGATCTACACCTCACTCAGCCTGCTCAGAAGGAACAGCAGAGGTAGAAGACAGAGATATAGTATATCCACGTGTCTGATCTACACCTCACTCAGCCTGCTCAGAAGGAATAGCAGAGGGAGAAGACAGAGATAGAGTATATCCACGTGTCTCACTCAGCCTGCTCAGAAGGAACAGCAGAGGTAGAAGACAGAGATAGAGTATATCCACGTGTCTCACTCAGCCTGCTCAGTAGGAGAGGTAGAAGACAGAGATAGAGTATATCCACGTGTCTCACTCAGCCTGCTCAGAAGGAACAGCAGAGGTAGAAGACATAGATAGAGTATATCCACGTGTCTCACTCAGCCTGCTCAGAAGGAACAGCCGAGGTAGAAGACAGAGATAGAGTATATCCACGTGTCTGATCTACACCTCACTCAGCCTGCTCAGAAGGAACAGCAGAGGTAGAAGACAGAGATAGGGTATATCCCGGTGTCTGATATACACCTCACTCAGCCTGCTCAGAAGGAACAGCAGAGGTAGAAGACAGAGATAGAGTATATCCACGTGTCTGATCTACACCTCACTCAGCCTCCTCAGAAGGAACAGCAGAGGTAGAAAAAAGAGATATAGTATATCCACGTGTCTGATCTACACCTCACTCAGCCTGCTCAGCAGGAACAGCAGAGGTAGAAGACAGAGATAGAGTATATCCACGTGTCCCACTCAGCCTGCTCAGAATGAACAGCAGAGGTAGAAGGCAGAGATAGAGTATATCCACGTGTCTCACTCAGCCTGCTCAGAAGGAACAGCAGAGGTAGAAGACAGAGATAGAGTATATCCACGTGTCTAATATACACCTCACTCAGCCTGCTCAGAAGGAACAGCAGAGGTAGAAGACAGAGATAGAGTATATCCACGTGTCTCACTCAGCCTGCTCAGAAGGAACAGCAGAGGTAGGAGACAGAGATAGAGTATATCCACGTGTCTGATCTACACCTCACTCAGACTGCTCAGAAGGAACAGCAGAGGTAGAAGACAGAGATAGAGTATATGCAAGTGTCTCACTCAGCCTGCTCAGAAGGAACAGCAGAGGTAGAAGACAGAGATAGAGTATATCAACGTGTCTCACTCAGCCTGCTCAGAAGGAACAGCAGAGGTAGAAGACAGAGATAGAGTATATCCACGTGTCTGATCTACACCTCACTCAACCTGCTCAGAAGGAACAGCAGAGGTAGAAGACAGAGATAGAGTATATCCACGTGTCTGATCTACACCTCACTCAGCCTGCTCAGAAGGAACAGCAGAGGTAGAAGACAGAAATAGAGTATATCCAAGTGTCTCACTCAGCCTGCTCAGAAGGAACAGCAGAGGTAGAAGACAGAGATAGAGTATATCCACGTGTCTCACTCAGCCTGCTCAGAAGGAACAGCAGAGGTAGAAGACAGAGATAGAGTATATCCACGTGTCTGATCTACACCTCACTCAGCCTGCTCAGAAGGAACAGCAGAGGTAGAAGACAGCGATAGAGTATATCCACGTGTCTGATCTACACCTCACTCAGCCTGCTCAGAAGGAACAGCAGAGGTAGAAGAAAGAGATAGAGTATATCCACGTGTCTGATCTACACCTCACTCAGCCTGCTCAGAATGAACAGCAGAGGTAGAAGACAGAGATAGAGTATATCCAGGTGTCTCACTCAGCCTGGTCAGAAGGAACAGCAGAGGTAGAAGACAGAGATAGAGTATATCCACGTGTCTGATCTACACCTCACTCAGCCTGCTCAGAAGGATCAGCAGAGGTAGAAGACAGAGATAGAGTATATCCACGTGTCTGATCTACACCTCACTCAGCCTGCTCAGAAGGAACAGCAGAGGTAGAAGAAAGAGATAGAGTATATCCACGTGTCTGATCTACACCTCACTCAGCCTGCTCAGAATGAACAGCAGAGGTAGAAGACAGAGATAGAGTATATCCACGTGTCTCACTCAGCCTGCTCAGAAGGAACAGCAGATGTAGAAGACAGAGATAGAGTATATCCACGTGTCTAATCTACACCTCACTCAGCCTGCTCAGAAGGAACAGCAGAGGTACAAGACAGAGATAAAGTTTATCCACGTGTCTGATCTACACCTCACTCAGCCTGCTCAGAAGGAACAGCAGAGGTAGAAGACAGAGATATAGTATATCCACGTGTCTGATCTACACCTCACTCAGCCTGCTCAGAAGGAATAGCAGAGGGAGAAGACAGAGATAGAGTATATCCACGTGTCTCACTCAGCCTGCTCAGAAGGAACAGCAGAGGTAGAAGACAGAGATAGAGTATATCCACGTGTCTCACTCAGCCTGCTCAGAAGGAGAGGTAGAAGACAGAGATAGAGTATATCCACGTGTCTCACTCAGCCTGCTCAGAAGGAACAGCAGAGGTAGAAGACAGCGATAGAGTATATCCACGTGTCTGATCTACACCTCACTCAGCCTGCTCAGAAGGAACAGCAGAGGTACAAGACAGAGATAAAGTTTATCCACGTGTCTGATCTACACCTCACTCAGCCTGCTCAGAAGGAACAGCAGAGGTAGAAGACAGAGATATAGTATATCCACGTGTCTGATCTACACCTCACTCAGCCTGCTCAGAAGGAATAGCAGAGGGAGAAGACAGAGATAGAGTATATCCACGTGTCTCACTCAGCCTGCTCAGAAGGAACAGCAGAGGTAGAAGACAGAGATAGAGTATATCCACGTGTCTCACTCAGCCTGCTCAGAAGGAGAGGTAGAAGACAGAGATAGAGTATATCCACGTGTCTCACTCAGCCTGCTCAGAAGGAACAGCAGAGGTAGAAGACATAGATAGAGTATATCCACGTGTCTCACTCAGCCTGCTCAGAAGGAACAGCCGAGGTAGAAGACAGAGATAGAGTATATCCACGTGTCTGATCTACACCTCACTCAGCCTGCTCAGAAGGAACAGCAGAGGTAAAAGACAGAGATAGGGTATATCCAGGTGTCTGATATACACCTCACTCAGCCTGCTCAGAAGGAACAGCAGAGGTAGAAGACAGAGATAGAGTATATCCACGTGTCTGATCTACACCTCACTCAGCCTGCTCAGAAGGAACAGCAGAGGTAGAAAAAAGAGATATAGTATATCCACGTGTCTGATCTACACCTCACTCAGCCTGCTCAGAAGGAACAGCAGAGGTAGAAGACAGAGATAGAGTATATCCACGTGTCTCACTCAGCCTGCTCAGAAGGAACAGCAGAGGTAGAAGACAGCGATAGAGTATATCCACGTGTCTGATCTACACCTCACTCAGCCTGCTCAGAAGGAACAGCAGAGGTACAAGACAGAGATAAAGTTTATCCACGTGTCTGATCTACACCTCACTCAGCCTGCTCAGAAGGAACAGCAGAGGTAGAAGACAGAGATATAGTATATCCACGTGTCTGATCTACACCTCACTCAGCCTGCTCAGAAGGAATAGCAGAGGGAGAAGACAGAGATAGAGTATATCCACGTGTCTCACTCAGCCTGCTCAGAAGGAACAGCAGAGGTAGAAGACAGAGATAGAGTATATCCACGTGTCTCACTCAGCCTGCTCAGAAGGAGAGGTAGAAGACAGAGATAGAGTATATCCACGTGTCTCACTCAGCCTGCTCAGAAGGAACAGCAGAGGTAGAAGACATAGATAGAGTATATCCACGTGTCTCACTCAGCCTGCTCAGAAGGAACAGCCGAGGTAGAAGACAGAGATAGAGTATATCCACGTGTCTGATCTACACCTCACTCAGCCTGCTCAGAAGGAACAGCAGAGGTAAAAGACAGAGATAGGGTATATCCAGGTGTCTGATATACACCTCACTCAGCCTGCTCAGAAGGAACAGCAGAGGTAGAAGACAGAGATAGAGTATATCCACGTGTCTGATCTACACCTCACTCAGCCTGCTCAGAAGGAACAGCAGAGGTAGAAAAAAGAGATATAGTATATCCACGTGTCTGATCTACACCTCACTCAGCCTGCTCAGAAGGAACAGCAGAGGTAGAAGAAAGAGATAGAGTATATCCACGTGTCTGATCTACACCTCACTCAGCCTGCTCAGAATGAACAGCAGAGGTAGAAGACAGAGATAGAGTATATCCAGGTGTCTCACTCAGCCTGGTCAGAAGGAACAGCAGAGGTAGAAGACAGAGATAGAGTATATCCACGTGTCTGATCTACACCTCACTCAGCCTGCTCAGAAGGAACAGCAGAGGTAGAAGACAGAGATAGAGTATATCCACGTGTCTGATATACACCTCACTCAGCCTGCTCAGAAGGAACAGCAGAGGTAGAAGACAGAGATAGAGTATATCCACGTGTCTGATATACACCTCACTCAGCCTGCTAAAAAGGAACAGCAGAGGTAGAAGACAGAGATAGAGTATATCCACGTGTCTCACTCAGCCTGCTCAGAAGGAACAGCAGATGTAGAAGACAGAGATAGAGTATATCCACGTGTCTAATCTACACCTCACTCAGCCTGCTCAGAAGGAACAGCAGAGGTACAAGACAGAGATAAAGTTTATCCACGTGTCTGATCTACACCTCACTCAGCCTGCTCAGAAGGAACAGCAGAGGTAGAAGACAGAGATATAGTATATCCACGTGTCTGATCTACACCTCACTCAGCCTGCTCAGAAGGAATAGCAGAGGGAGAAGACAGAGATAGAGTATATCCACGTGTCTCACTCAGCCTGCTCAGAAGGAACAGCAGAGGTAGAAGACAGAGATAGAGTATATCCACGTGTCTCACTCAGCCTGCTCAGAAGGAGAGGTAGAAGACAGAGATAGAGTATATCCACGTGTCTCACTCAGCCTGCTCAGAAGGAACAGCAGAGGTAGAAGACATAGATAGAGTATATCCACGTGTCTCACTCAGCCTGCTCAGAAGGAACAGCCGAGGTAGAAGACAGAGATAGAGTATATCCACGTGTCTGATCTACACCTCACTCAGCCTGCTCAGAAGGAACAGCAGAGGTAGAAGACAGAGATAGGGTATATCCAGGTGTCTGATATACACCTCACTCAGCCTGCTCAGAAGGAACAGCAGAGGTAGAAGACAGAGATAGAGTATATCCACGTGTCTGATCTACACCTCACTCAGCCTGCTCAGAAGGAACAGCAGAGGTAGAAAAAAGAGATATAGTATATCCACGTGTCTGATCTACACCTCACTCAGCCTGCTCAGCAGGAACAGCAGAGGTAGAAGACAGAGATAGAGTATATCCACGTGTCCCACTCAGCCTGCTCAGAATGAACAGCAGAGGTAGAAGGCAGAGATAGAGTATATCCACGTGTCTCACTCAGCCTGCTCAGAAGGAACAGCAGAGGTAGAAGACAGAGATAGAGTATATCCACGTGTCTAATATACACCTCACTCAGCCTGCTCAGAAGGAACAGCAGAGGTAGAAGACAGAGATAGAGTATATCCACGTGTCTCACTCAGCCTGCTCAGAAGGAACAGCAGAGGTAGGAGACAGAGATAGAGTATATCCACGTGTCTGATCTACACCTCACTCAGACTGCTCAGAAGGAACAGCAGAGGTAGAAGACAGAGATAGAGTATATGCAAGTGTCTCACTCAGCCTGCTCAGAAGGAACAGCAGAGGTAGAAGACAGAGATAGAGTATATCAACGTGTCTCACTCAGCCTGCTCAGAAGGAACAGCAGAGGTAGAAGACAGAGATAGAGTATATCCACGTGTCTGATCTACACCTCACTCAACCTGCTCAGAAGGAACAGCAGAGGTAGAAGACAGAGATAGAGTATATCCACGTGTCTGATCTACACCTCACTCAGCCTGCTCAGAAGGAACAGCAGAGGTAGAAGACAGAAATAGAGTATATCCAAGTGTCTCACTCAGCCTGCTCAGAAGGAACAGCAGAGGTAGAAGACAGAGATAGAGTATATCCACGTGTCTCACTCAGCCTGCTCAGAAGGAACAGCAGAGGTAGAAGACAGAGATAGAGTATATCCACGTGTCTGATCTACACCTCACTCAACCTGCTCAGAAGGAACAGCAGAGGTAGAAGACAGAGATAGAGTATATCCAGGTGTCTGATATACACCTCACTCAGCCTGATCAGAATGAACAGCAGAGGTAGAAGACAGAGATAGAGTATATCCACGTGTCTGATCTACACCTCACTCAGCCTGCTCATAAGGAACAGCAGAGGTAGAAGACAGAGATAGAGTATATCCACGTGTCTGATCTACACCTCACTCAGCCTGCTCAGAAGGAACAGCAGAGGTAGAAGAAAGAGATAGAGTATATCCACGTGTCTGATCTACACCTCACTCAGCCTGCTCAGAAGGAACAGCAGAGGTAGAAGACAGAGATAGAGTATATCCAGGTGTCTCACTCAGCCTGCTCAGAAGGAACAGCAGAGGTAGAAGACAGAGATAGAGTATATCCACGTGTCTGATCTACACCTCACTCAGCCTGCTCAGAAGGAACAGCAGAGGTAGAAGACAGAGATAGAGTATATCCACGTGTCTGATCTACACCTCACTCAGCCTGCTAAAAAGGAACAGCAGAGGTAGAAGACAGAGATAGAGTATATCCACGTGTCTCACTCAGCCTGCTCAGAAGGAACAGCAGATGTAGAAGACAGAGATAGAGTATATCCACGTGTCTAATCTACACCTCACTCAGCCTGCTCAGAAGGAACAGCAGAGGTACAAGACAGAGATAAAGTATATCCACGTGTCTGATCTACACCTCACTCAGCCTGCTCAGAAGGAACAGCAGAGGTAGAAGACAGAGATATAGTATATCCACGTGTCTGATCTACACCTCACTCAGCCTGCTCAGAAGGAATAGCAGAGGGAGAAGACAGAGATAGAGTATATCCACGTGTCTCACTCAGCCTGCTCAGAAGGAACAGCAGAGGTAGAAGACAGAGATAGAGTATATCCACGTGTCTCACTCGGCCTGCTCAGAAGGAGAGGTAGAAGACAGAGATAGAGTATATCCACGTGTCTCACTCAGCCTGCTCAGAAGGAACAGCAGAGGTAGAAGACATAGATAGAGTATATCCACGTGTCTCACTCAGCCTGCTCAGAAGGAACAGCCGAGGTAGAAGACAGAGATAGAGTATATCCACGTGTCTGATCTACACCTCACTCAGCCTGCTCAGAAGGAACAGCAGAGGTAAAAGACAGAGATAGGGTATATCCAGGTGTCTGATATACACCTCACTCAGCCTGCTCAGAAGGAACAGCAGAGGTAGAAGACAGAGATAGAGTATATCCACGTGTCTGATCTACACCTCACTCAGCCTGCTCAGAAGGAACAGCAGAGGTAGAAAAAAGAGATATAGTATATCCACGTGTCTGATCTACACCTCACTCAGCCTGCTCAGAAGGAACAGCAGAGGTAGAAGAAAGAGATAGAGTATATCCACGTGTCTGATCTACACCTCACTCAGCCTGCTCAGAATGAACAGCAGAGGTAGAAGACAGAGATAGAGTATATCCAGGTGTCTCACTCAGCCTGGTCAGAAGGAACAGCAGAGGTAGAAGACAGAGATAGAGTATATCCACGTGTCTGATCTACACCTCACTCAGCCTGCTCAGAAGGAACAGCAGAGGTAGAAGACAGAGATAGAGTATATCCACGTGTCTGATATACACCTCACTCAGCCTGCTCAGAAGGAACAGCAGAGGTAGAAGACAGAGATAGAGTATATCCACGTGTCTGATATACACCTCACTCAGCCTGCTAAAAAGGAACAGCAGAGGTAGAAGACAGAGATAGAGTATATCCACGTGTCTCACTCAGCCTGCTCAGAAGGAACAGCAGATGTAGAAGACAGAGATAGAGTATATCCACGTGTCTAATCTACACCTCACTCAGCCTGCTCAGAAGGAACAGCAGAGGTACAAGACAGAGATAAAGTTTATCCACGTGTCTGATCTACACCTCACTCAGCCTGCTCAGAAGGAACAGCAGAGGTAGAAGACAGAGATATAGTATATCCACGTGTCTGATCTACACCTCACTCAGCCTGCTCAGAAGGAATAGCAGAGGGAGAAGACAGAGATAGAGTATATCCACGTGTCTCACTCAGCCTGCTCAGAAGGAACAGCAGAGGTAGAAGACAGAGATAGAGTATATCCACGTGTCTCACTCAGCCTGCTCAGAAGGAGAGGTAGAAGACAGAGATAGAGTATATCCACGTGTCTCACTCAGCCTGCTCAGAAGGAACAGCAGAGGTAGAAGACATAGATAGAGTATATCCACGTGTCTCACTCAGCCTGCTCAGAAGGAACAGCCGAGGTAGAAGACAGAGATAGAGTATATCCACGTGTCTGATCTACACCTCACTCAGCCTGCTCAGAAGGAACAGCAGAGGTAGAAGACAGAGATAGGGTATATCCAGGTGTCTGATATACACCTCACTCAGCCTGCTCAGAAGGAACAGCAGAGGTAGAAGACAGAGATAGAGTATATCCACGTGTCTGATCTACACCTCACTCAGCCTGCTCAGAAGGAACAGCAGAGGTAGAAAAAAGAGATATAGTATATCCACGTGTCTGATCTACACCTCACTCAGCCTGCTCAGCAGGAACAGCAGAGGTAGAAGACAGAGATAGAGTATATCCACGTGTCCCACTCAGCCTGCTCAGAATGAACAGCAGAGGTAGAAGGCAGAGATAGAGTATATCCACGTGTCTCACTCAGCCTGCTCAGAAGGAACAGCAGAGGTAGTAGACAGAGATAGAGTATATCCACGTGTCTAATATACACCTCACTCAGCCTGCTCAGAAGGAACAGCAGAGGTAGAAGACAGAGATAGAGTATATCCACGTGTCTCACTCAGCCTGCTCAGAAGGAACAGCAGAGGTAGGAGACAGAGATAGAGTATATCCACGTGTCTGATCTACACCTCACTCAGACTGCTCAGAAGGAACAGCAGAGGTAGAAGACAGAGATAGAGTATATGCAAGTGTCTCACTCAGCCTGCTCAGAAGGAACAGCAGAGGTAGAAGACAGAGATAGAGTATATCAACGTGTCTCACTCAGCCTGCTCAGAAGGAACAGCAGAGGTAGAAGACAGAGATAGAGTATATCCACGTGTCTGATCTACACCTCACTCAACCTGCTCAGAAGGAACAGCAGAGGTAGAAGACAGAGATAGAGTATATCCACGTGTCTGATCTACACCTCACTCAGCCTGCTCAGAAGGAACAGCAGAGGTAGAAGACAGAAATAGAGTATATCCAAGTGTCTCACTCAGCCTGCTCAGAAGGAACAGCAGAGGTAGAAGACAGAGATAGAGTATATCCACGTGTCTCACTCAGCCTGCTCAGAAGGAACAGCAGAGGTAGAAGACAGAGATAGAGTATATCCACGTGTCTGATCTACACCTCACTCAACCTGCTCAGAAGGAACAGCAGAGGTAGAAGACAGAGATAGAGTATATCCAGGTGTCTGATATACACCTCACTCAGCCTGATCAGAATGAACAGCAGAGGTAGAAGACAGAGATAGAGTATATCCACGTGTCTGATCTACACCTCACTCAGCCTGCTCATAAGGAACAGCAGAGGTAGAAGACAGAGATAGAGTATATCCACGTGTCTGATCTACACCTCACTCAGCCTGCTCAGAAGGAACAGCAGAGGTAGAAGAAAGAGATAGAGTATATCCACGTGTCTGATCTACACATCACTCAGCCTGCTCAGAAGGAACAGCAGAGGTAGAAGACAGAGATAGAGTATATCCACGTGTCTCACTCAGCCTGCTCAGAAGGAACAGCAGATGTAGAAGACAGAGATAGAGTATATCCACGTGTCTAATCTACACCTCACTCAGCCTGCTCAGAAGGAACAGCAGAGGTACAAGACAGAGATAAAGTATATCCACGTGTCTGATCTACACCTCACTCAGCCTGCTCAGAAGGAACAGCAGAGGTAGAAGACAGAGATATAGTATATCTACGTGTCTGATCTACACCTCACTCAGCCTGCTCAGAAGGAACAGCAGAGGGAGAAGACAGAGATAGAGTATATCCACGTGTCTCACTCAGCCTGCTCAGAAGGAACAGCAGAGGTAGAAGACAGAGATAGAGTATATCCACGTGTCTGATCTACACCTCACTCAGCCTGCTCAGAAGGAACAGCAGAGGTAGAAGACAGAGATAAAGTATATCCACGTGTCTGATCTACACCTCACTCAGCCTGCTCAGAAGGAACAGCATAGGTAGAAGAAAGAGATAGAGTATATCCACGTGTCTGATCTACACCTCACTCAGCCTGCTCAGAATGAACAGCAGAGGTAGAAGACAGAGATAGAGTATATCCAGGTGTCTCACTCAGCCTTGTCAGAAGGAACAGCAGAGGTAGAAGACAGAGATAGAGTATATCCACGTGTCTGATCTACACCTCACTCAGCCTGCTCAGAAGGAACAGCAGAGGTAGAAGACAGAGATAGAGTATATCCACGTGTCTGATATACACCTCACTCAGCCTGCTCAGAAGGAACAGCAGAGGTAGAAGACAGAGATAGAGTATATCCACGTGTCTGATATACACCTCACTCAGCCTGCTAAAAAGGAACAGCAGAGGTAGAAGACAGAGATAGAGTATATCCACGTGTCTCACTCAGCCTGCTCAGAAGGAACAGCAGATGTAGAAGACAGAGATAGAGTATATCCACGTGTCTAATCTACACCTCACTCAGCCTGCTCAGAAGGAACAGCAGAGGTACAAGACAGAGATAACGTTTATCCACGTGTCTGATCTACACCTCACTCAGCCTGCTCAGAAGGAACAGCAGAGGTAGAAGACAGAGATATAGTATATCCACGTGTCTGATCTACACCTCACTCAGCCTGCTCAGAAGGAACAGCAGAGGGAGAAGACAGAGATAGAGTATATCCACGTGTCTCACTCAGCCTGCTCAGAAGGAACAGCAGAGGTAGAAGACAGAGATAGAGTATATCCACGTGTCTCACTCAGCCTGCTCAGAAGGAGAGGTAGAAGACAGAGATAGAGTATATCCACGTGTCTCACTCAGCCTGCTCAGAAGGAACAGCAGAGGTAGAAGACATAGATAGAGTATATCCACGTGTCTCACTCAGCCTGCTCAGAAGGAACAGCCGAGGTAGAAGACAGAGATAGAGTATATCCACGTGTCTGATCTACACCTCACTCAGCCTGCT
Source organism: Crossaster papposus (assembly GCA_037893245.1). Classification (NCBI taxonomy): domain Eukaryota; kingdom Metazoa; phylum Echinodermata; class Asteroidea; order Velatida; family Solasteridae; genus Crossaster; species Crossaster papposus. The sequence goes on from JBAIAA010001137.1 coordinate 58,664, forward strand.
CAGAAGGAACAGCAGAGGTAGAAGACAGAGATAGGGTATATCCAGGTGTCTGATATACACCTCACTCAGCCTGCTCAGAAGGAACAGCAGAGGTAGAAGACAGAGATAGAGTATATCCACGTGTCTGATCTACACCTCACTCAGCCTGCTCAGAAGGAACAGCAGAGGTAGAAAAAAGAGATATAGTATATCCACGTGTCTGATCTACACCTCACTCAGCCTGCTCAGCAGGAACAGCAGAGGTAGAAGACAGAGATAGAGTATATCCACGTGTCTCACTCAGCCTGCTCAGAATGAACAGCAGAGGTAGAAGGCAGAGATAGAGTATATCCACGTGTCTCACTCAGCCTGCTCAGAAGGAACAGCAGAGGTAGAAGACAGAGATAGAGTATATCCACGTGTCTAATATACACCTCACTCAGCCTGCTCAGAAGGAACAGCAGAGGTAGAAGACAGAGATAGAGTATATCCACGTGTCTCACTCAGCCTGCTCAGAAGGAACAGCAGAGGTAGGAGACAGAGATAGAGTATATCCACGTGTCTGATCTACACCTCACTCAGACTGCTCAGAAGGAACAGCAGAGGTAGAAGACAGAGATAGAGTATATGCAAGTGTCTCACTCAGCCTGCTCAGAAGGAACAGCAGAGGTAGAAGACAGAGATAGAGTATATCAACGTGTCTCACTCAGCCTGCTCAGAAGGAACAGCAGTGGTAGAAGACAGAGATAGAGTATATCCACGTGTCTGATCTACACCTCACTCAACCTGCTCAGAAGGAACAGCAGAGGTAGAAGACAGAGATAGAGTATATCCACGTGTCTGATCTACACCTCACTCAGCCTGCTCAGAAGGAACAGCAGAGGTAGAAGACAGAAATAGAGTATATCCAAGTGTCTCACTCAGCCTGCTCAGAAGGAACAGCAGAGGTAGAAGACAGAGATAGAGTATATCCACGTGTCTCACTCAGCCTGCTCAGAAGGAACAGCAGAGGTAGAAGACAGAGATAGAGTATATCCACGTGTCTGATCTACACCTCACTCAACCTGCTCAGAAGGAACAGCAGAGGTAGAAGACAGAGATAGAGTATATCCAGGTGTCTGATATACACCTCACTCAGCCTGATCAGAATGAACAGCAGAAGTAGAAGACAGAGATAGAGTATATCCACGTGTCTGATCTACACCTCACTCAGCCTGCTCAGAAGGAACAGCAGAGGTAGAAGACAGAGATAGAGTATATCCACGTGTCTGATCTACACCGCACTCAGCCTGCTCAGAAGGAACAGCAGAGGTAGAAGAAAGAGATAGAGTATATCCACGTGTCTGATCTACACCTCACTCAGCCTGCTCAGAAGGAACAGCAGAGGTAGAAGACAGAGATAGAGTATATCCAGGTGTCTCACTCAGCCTGCTCAGAAGGAACAGCAGAGGTAGAAGACAGAGATAGAGTATATCCACGTGTCTGATCTACACCTCACTCAGCCTGCTCAGAAGGAACAGCAGAGGTAGAAGACAGAGATAGAGTATATCCACGTGTCTGATATACACCTCACTCAGCCTGCTCAGAAGGAACAGCAGAGGTAGAAGACAGAGATAAAGTATATCCACGTGTCTGATCTACACCTCACTCAGCCTGCTCAGCAGGAACAGCAGAGGTAGAAGACAGAGATAGAGTATATCCACGTGTCTCACTCAGCCTGCTCAGAATGAACAGCAGAGGTAGAAGGCAGAGATAGAGTATATCCACGTGTCTCACTCAGCCTGCTCAGAAGGAACAGCAGAGGTAGAAGACAGAGATAGAGTATATCCACGTGTCTAATATACACCTCACTCAGCCTGCTCAGAAGGAACAGCAGAGGTAGAAGACAGAGATAGAGTATATCCACGTGTCTCACTCAGCCTGCTCAGAAGGAACAGCAGAGGTAGGAGACAGAGATAGAGTATATCCACGTGTCTGATCTACACCTCACTCAGACTGCTCAGAAGGAACAGCAGAGGTAGAAGACAGAGATAGAGCATATGCAAGTGTCTCACTCAGCCTGCTCAGAAGGAACAGCAGAGGTAGAAGACAGAGATAGAGTATATCAATGTGTCTCACTCAGCCTGCTCAGAAGGAACAGCAGAGGTATAAGACAGAGATAGAGTATATCCACGTGTCTGATCTACACCTCACTCAACCTGCTCAGAAGGAACAGCAGAGGTAGAAGACAGAGATAGAGTATATCCACGTGTCTGATCTACACCTCACTCAGCCTGCTCAGAAGGAACAGCAGAGGTAGAAGACAGAGATAGAGTATATCCAAGTGTCTCACTCAGCCTGCTCAGAAGGAACAGCAGAGGTAGAAGACAGAGATAGAGTATATCCACGTGTCTCACTCAGCCTGCTCGGAAGGAACAGCAGAGGTAGAAGACAGAGATAGAGTATATCCACGTGTCTAATATACACCTCACTCAGCCTGCTCAGAATGAACAGCAGAGGTAGAAGACAGAGATAGAGTATATCCACGTGTCTCACTCAGCCTGCTCAAAAGGAACAGCAGAGGTAGGAGACAGAGATAGAGTATATCCACGTGTCTGATCTACACCTCACTCAGACTGCTCAGAAGGAACAGCAGAGGTAGAAGACAGAGATAGAGTATATGCAAGTGTCTCACTCAGCCTGCTCAGAAGGAACAGCAGAGGTAGAAGACAGAGATAGAGTATATCAACGTGTCTCACTCAGCCTGCTCAGAAGGAACAGCAGAGGTAGAAGACAGAGATAGAGTATATCCACGTGTCTGATCTACACCTCACTCAACCTGCTCAGAAGGAACAGCAGAGGTAGAAGACAGAGATAGAGTATATCCACGTGTCTGATCTACACCTCACTCAGCCTGCTCAGAAGGAACAGCAGAGGTAGAAGACAGAAATAGAGTATATCCAAGTGTCTCACTCAGCCTGCTCAGAAGGAACAGCAGAGGTAGAAGACAGAGATAGAGTATATCCACGTGTCTCACTCAGCCTGCTCAGAAGGAACAGCAGAGGTAGAAGACAGAGATAGAGTATATCCACGTGTCTGATCTACACCTCACTCAACCTGCTCAGAAGGAACAGCAGAGGTAGAAGACAGAGATAGAGTATATCCAGGTGTCTGATATACACCTCACTCAGCCTGATCAGAATGAACAGCAGAAGTAGAAGACAGAGATAGAGTATATCCACGTGTCTGATCTACACCTCACTCAGCCTGCTCAGAAGGAACAGCAGAGGTAGAAGACAGAGATAGAGTATATCCACGTGTCTGATCTACACCTCACTCAGCCTGCTCAGAAGGAACAGCAGAGGTAGAAGAAAGAGATAGAGTATATCCACGTGTCTGATCTACACCTCACTCAGCCTGCTCAGAAGGAACAGCAGAGGTAGAAGACAGAGATAGAGTATATCCAGGTGTCTCACTCAGCCTGCTCAGAAGGAACAGCAGAGGTAGAAGACAGAGATAGAGTATATCCACGTGTCTGATCTACACCTCACTCAGCCTGCTCAGAAGGAACAGCAGAGGTAGAAGACAGAGATAGAGTATATCCACGTGTCTGATATACACCTCACTCCTGCCTGCTCAGAAGGAACAGCAGAGGTAGAAGACAGAGATAAAGTATATCCACGTGTCTGATCTACACCTCACTCAGCCTGCTCAGCAGGAACAGCAGAGGTAGAAGACAGAGATAGAGTATATCCACGTGTCTCACTCAGCCTGCTCAGAATGAACAGCAGAGGTAGAAGGCAGAGATAGAGTATATCCACGTGTCTCACTCAGCCTGCTCAGAAGGAACAGCAGAGGTAGAAGACAGAGATAGAGTATATCCACGTGTCTGATCTACACCTCACTCAGCCTGCTCAGAAGGAACAGCAGAGGTAGAAGACAGAGATAGAGTATATCCACGTGTCTGATATACACCTCACTCAGCCTGCTCAGAAGGAACAGCAGAGGTAGAAGACAGAGATAGAGTATATCCACGTGTCTGATATACACCTCACTCAGCCTGCTAAAAAGGAACAGCAGAGGTAGAAGACAGAGATAGAGTATATCCACGTGTCTCACTCAGCCTGCTCAGAAGGAACAGCAGATGTAGAAGACAGAGATAGAGTATATCCACGTGTCTAATCTACACCTCACTCAGCCTGCTCAGAAGGAACAGCAGAGGTACAAGACAGAGATAAAGTTTATCCACGTGTCTGATCTACACCTCACTCAGCCTGCTCAGAAGGAACAGCAGAGGTAGAAGACAGAGATATAGTATATCCACGTGTCTGATCTACACCTCACTCAGCCTGCTCAGAAGGAATAGCAGAGGGAGAAGACAGAGATAGAGTATATCCACGTGTCTCACTCAGCCTGCTCAGAAGGAACAGCAGAGGTAGAAGACAGAGATAGAGTATATCCACGTGTCTCACTCAGCCTGCTCAGAAGGAGAGGTAGAAGACAGAGATAGAGTATATCCACGTGTCTCACTCAGCCTGCTCAGAAGGAACAGCAGAGGTAGAAGACATAGATAGAGTATATCCACGTGTCTCACTCAGCCTGCTCAGAAGGAACAGCCGAGGTAGAAGACAGAGATAGAGTATATCCACGTGTCTGATCTACACCTCACTCAGCCTGCTCAGAAGGAACAGCAGAGGTAGAAGACAGAGATAGGGTATATCCCGGTGTCTGATATACACCTCACTCAGCCTGCTCAGAAGGAACAGCAGAGGTAGAAGACAGAGATAGAGTATATCCACGTGTCTGATCTACACCTCACTCAGCCTGCTCAGAAGGAACAGCAGAGGTAGAAAAAAGAGATATAGTATATCCACGTGTCTGATCTACACCTCACTCAGCCTGCTCAGCAGGAACAGCAGAGGTAGAAGACAGAGATAGAGTATATCCACGTGTCCCACTCAGCCTGCTCAGAATGAACAGCAGAGGTAGAAGGCAGAGATAGAGTATATCCACGTGTCTCACTCAGCCTGCTCAGAAGGAACAGCAGAGGTAGAAGACAGAGATAGAGTATATCCACGTGTCTAATATACACCTCACTCAGCCTGCTCAGAAGGAACAGCAGAGGTAGAAGACAGAGATAGAGTATATCCACGTGTCTCACTCAGCCTGCTCAGAAGGAACAGCAGAGGTAGGAGACAGAGATAGAGTATATCCACGTGTCTGATCTACACCTCACTCAGACTGCTCAGAAGGAACAGCAGAGGTAGAAGACAGAGATAGAGTATATGCAAGTGTCTCACTCAGCCTGCTCAGAAGGAACAGCAGAGGTAGAAGACAGAGATAGAGTATATCAACGTGTCTCACTCAGCCTGCTCAGAAGGAACAGCAGAGGTAGAAGACAGAGATAGAGTATATCCACGTGTCTGATCTACACCTCACTCAACCTGCTCAGAAGGAACAGCAGAGGTAGAAGACAGAGATAGAGTATATCCACGTGTCTGATCTACACCTCACTCAGCCTGCTCAGAAGGAACAGCAGAGGTAGAAGACAGAAATAGAGTATATCCAAGTGTCTCACTCAGCCTGCTCAGAAGGAACAGCAGAGGTAGAAGACAGAGATAGAGTATATCCACGTGTCTCACTCAGCCTGCTCAGAAGGAACAGCAGAGGTAGAAGACAGAGATAGAGTATATCCACGTGTCTGATCTACACCTCACTCAGCCTGCTCAGAAGGAACAGCAGAGGTAGAAGACAGCGATAGAGTATATCCACGTGTCTGATCTACACCTCACTCAGCCTGCTCAGAAGGAACAGCAGAGGTAGAAGAAAGAGATAGAGTATATCCACGTGTCTGATCTACACCTCACTCAGCCTGCTCAGAATGAACAGCAGAGGTAGAAGACAGAGATAGAGTATATCCAGGTGTCTCACTCAGCCTGGTCAGAAGGAACAGCAGAGGTAGAAGACAGAGATAGAGTATATCCACGTGTCTGATCTACACCTCACTCAGCCTGCTCAGAAGGATCAGCAGAGGTAGAAGACAGAGATAGAGTATATCCACGTGTCTGATATACACCTCACTCAGCCTGCTCAGAAGGAACAGCAGAGGTAGAAGACAGAGATAGAGTATATCCACGTGTCTGATATACACCTCACTCAGCCTGCTAAAAAGGAACAGCAGAGGTAGAAGACAGAGATAGAGTATATCCACGTGTCTCACTCAGCCTGCTCAGAAGGAACAGCAGATGTAGAAGACAGAGATAGAGTATATCCACGTGTCTAATCTACACCTCACTCAGCCTGCTCAGAAGGAACAGCAGAGGTACAAGACAGAGATAAAGTTTATCCACGTGTCTGATCTACACCTCACTCAGCCTGCTCAGAAGGAACAGCAGAGGTAGAAGACAGAGATATAGTATATCCACGTGTCTGATCTACACCTCACTCAGCCTGCTCAGAAGGAATAGCAGAGGGAGAAGACAGAGATAGAGTATATCCACGTGTCTCACTCAGCCTGCTCAGAAGGAACAGCAGAGGTAGAAGACAGAGATAGAGTATATCCACGTGTCTCACTCAGCCTGCTCAGAAGGAGAGGTAGAAGACAGAGATAGAGTATATCCACGTGTCTCACTCAGCCTGCTCAGAAGGAACAGCAGAGGTAGAAGACATAGATAGAGTATATCCACGTGTCTCACTCAGCCTGCTCAGAAGGAACAGCCGAGGTAGAAGACAGAGATAGAGTATATCCACGTGTCTGATCTACACCTCACTCAGCCTGCTCAGAAGGAACAGCAGAGGTAGAAGACAGAGATAGGGTATATCCAGGTGTCTGATATACACCTCACTCAGCCTGCTCAGAAGGAACAGCAGAGGTAGAAGACAGAGATAGAGTATATCCACGTGTCTGATCTACACCTCACTCAGCCTGCTCAGAAGGAACAGCAGAGGTAGAAAAAAGAGATATAGTATATCCACGTGTCTGATCTACACCTCACTCAGCCTGCTCAGAAGGAACAGCAGAGGTAGAAGAAAGAGATAGAGTATATCCACGTGTCTGATCTACACCTCACTCAGCCTGCTCAGAATGAACAGCAGAGGTAGAAGACAGAGATAGAGTATATCCAGGTGTCTCACTCAGCCTGGTCAGAAGGAACAGCAGAGGTAGAAGACAGAGATAGAGTATATCCACGTGTCTGATCTACACCTCACTCAGCCTGCTCAGAAGGAACAGCAGAGGTAGAAGACAGAGATAGAGTATATCCACGTGTCTGATATACACCTCACTCAGCCTGCTCAGAAGGAACAGCAGAGGTAGAAGACAGAGATAGAGTATATCCACGTGTCTGATATACACCTCACTCAGCCTGCTAAAAAGGAACAGCAGAGGTAGAAGACAGAGATAGAGTATATCCACGTGTCTCACTCAGCCTGCTCAGAAGGAACAGCAGATGTAGAAGACAGAGATAGAGTATATCCACGTGTCTAATCTACACCTCACTCAGCCTGCTCAGAAGGAACAGCAGAGGTACAAGACAGAGATAAAGTTTATCCACGTGTCTGATCTACACCTCACTCAGCCTGCTCAGAAGGAACAGCAGAGGTAGAAGACAGAGATATAGTATATCCACGTGTCTGATCTACACCTCACTCAGCCTGCTCAGAAGGAATAGCAGAGGGAGAAGACAGAGATAGAGTATATCCACGTGTCTCACTCAGCCTGCTCAGAAGGAACAGCAGAGGTAGAAGACAGAGATAGAGTATATCCACGTGTCTCACTCAGCCTTCTCAGAAGGAGAGGTAGAAGACAGAGATAGAGTATATCCACGTGTCTCACTCAGCCTGCTCAGAAGGAACAGCAGAGGTAGAAGACATAGATAGAGTATATCCACGTGTCTCACTCAGCCTGCTCAGAAGGAACAGCCGAGGTAGAAGACAGAGATAGAGTATATCCACGTGTCTGATCTACACCTCACTCAGCCTGCTCAGAAGGAACAGCAGAGGTAGAAGACAGAGATAGGGTATATCCAGGTGTCTGATATACACCTCACTCAGCCTGCTCAGAAGGAACAGCAGAGGTAGAAGACAGAGATAGAGTATATCCACGTGTCTGATCTACACCTCACTCAGCCTGCTCAGAAGGAACAGCAGAGGTAGAAAAAAGAGATATAGTATATCCACGTGTCTGATCTACACCTCACTCAGCCTGCTCAGCAGGAACAGCAGAGGTAGAAGACAGAGATAGAGTATATCCACGTGTCCCACTCAGCCTGCTCAGAATGAACAGCAGAGGTAGAAGGCAGAGATAGAGTATATCCACGTGTCTCACTCAGCCTGCTCAGAAGGAACAGCAGAGGTAGAAGACAGAGATAGAGTATATCCACGTGTCTAATATACACCTCACTCAGCCTGCTCAGAAGGAACAGCAGAGGTAGAAGACAGAGATAGAGTATATCCACGTGTCTCACTCAGCCTGCTCAGAAGGAACAGCAGAGGTAGGAGACAGAGATAGAGTATATCCACGTGTCTGATCTACACCTCACTCAGACTGCTCAGAAGGAACAGCAGAGGTAGAAGACAGAGATAGAGTATATGCAAGTGTCTCACTCAGCCTGCTCAGAAGGAACAGCAGAGGTAGAAGACAGAGATAGAGTATATCAACGTGTCTCACTCAGCCTGCTCAGAAGGAACAGCAGAGGTAGAAGACAGAGATAGAGTATATCCACGTGTCTGATCTACACCTCACTCAACCTGCTCAGAAGGAACAGCAGAGGTAGAAGACAGAGATAGAGTATATCCACGTGTCTGATCTACACCTCACTCAGCCTGCTCAGAAGGAACAGCAGAGGTAGAAGACAGAAATAGAGTATATCCAAGTGTCTCACTCAGCCTGCTCAGAAGGAACAGCAGAGGTAGAAGACAGAGATAGAGTATATCCACGTGTCTCACTCAGCCTGCTCAGAAGGAACAGCAGAGGTAGAAGACAGAGATAGAGTATATCCACGTGTCTGATCTACACCTCACTCAACCTGCTCAGAAGGAACAGCAGAGGTAGAAGACAGAGATAGAGTATATCCAGGTGTCTGATATACACCTCACTCAGCCTGATCAGAATGAACAGCAGAGGTAGAAGACAGAGATAGAGTATATCCACGTGTCTGATCTACACCTCACTCAGCCTGCTCATAAGGAACAGCAGAGGTAGAAGACAGAGATAGAGTATATCCACGTGTCTGATCTACACCTCACTCAGCCTGCTCAGAAGGAACAGCAGAGGTAGAAGAAAGAGATAGAGTATATCCACGTGTCTGATCTACACCTCACTCAGCCTGCTCAGAAGGAACAGCAGAGGTAGAAGACAGAGATAGAGTATATCCAGGTGTCTCACTCAGCCTGCTCAGAAGGAACAGCATAGGTAGAAGACAGAGATAGAGTATATCCACGTGTCTGATCTACACCTCACTCAGCCTGCTCAGAAGGAACAGCAGAGGTAGAAGACAGAGATAGAGTATATCCACGTGTCTGATCTACACCTCACTCAGCCTGCTAAAAAGGAACAGCAGAGGTAGAAGACAGAGATAGAGTATATCCACGTGTCTCACTCAGCCTGCTCAGAAGGAACAGCAGATGTAGAAGACAGAGATAGAGTATATCCACGTGTCTAATCTACACCTCACTCAGCCTGCTCAGAAGGAACAGCAGAGGTACAAGACAGAGATAAAGTATATCCACGTGTCTGATCTACACCTCACTCAGCCTGCTCAGAAGGAACAGCAGAGGTAGAAGACAGAGATATAGTATATCTACGTGTCTGATCTACACCTCACTCAGCCTGCTCAGAAGGAACAGCAGAGGGAGAAGACAGAGATAGAGTATATCCACGTGTCTCACTCAGCCTGCTCAGAAGGAACAGCAGAGGTAGAAGACAGAGATAGAGTATATCCACGTGTCTGATCTACACCTCACTCAGCCTGCTCAGAAGGAACAGCAGAGGTAGAAGACAGAGATAGAGTATATCCACGTGTCTGATCTACACCTCACTCAGCCTGCTCAGAAGGAATAGCAGAGGGAGAAGACAGAGATAGAGTATATCCACGTGTCTCACTCAGCCTGCTCAGAAGGAACAGCAGAGGTAGAAGACAGAGATAGAGTATATCCACGTGTCTCACTCAGCCTGCTCAGAAGGAGAGGTAGAAGACAGAGATAGAGTATATCCACGTGTCTCACTCAGCCTGCTCAGAAGGAACAGCAGAGGTAGAAGACATAGATAGAGTATATCCACGTGTCTCACTCAGCCTGCTCAGAAGGAACAGCCGAGGTAGAAGACAGAGATAGAGTATATCCACGTGTCTGATCTACACCTCACTCAGCCTGCTCAGAAGGAACAGCAGAGGTAGAAGACAGAGATAGGGTATATCCAGGTGTCTGATATACACCTCACTCAGCCTGCTCAGAAGGAACAGCAGAGGTAGAAGACAGAGATAGAGTATATCCACGTGTCTGATCTACACCTCACTCAGCCTGCTCAGAAGGAACAGCAGAGGTAGAAAAAAGAGATATAGTATATCCACGTGTCTGATCTACACCTCACTCAGCCTGCTCAGCAGGAACAGCAGAGGTAGAAGACAAAGATAGAGTATATCCACGTGTCCCACTCAGCCTGCTCAGAATGAACAGCAGAGGTAGAAGGCAGAGATAGAGTATATCCACGTGTCTCACTCAGCCTGCTCAGAAGGAACAGCAGAGGTAGAAGACAGAGATAGAGTATATCCACGTGTCTAATATACACCTCACTCAGCCTGCTCAGAAGGAACAGCAGAGGTAGAAGACAGAGATAGAGTATATCCACGTGTCTCACTCAGCCTGCTCAGAAGGAACAGCAGAGGTAGGAGACAGAGATAGAGTATATCCACGTGTCTGATCTACACCTCACTCAGACTGCTCAGAAGGAACAGCAGAGGTAGAAGACAGAGATAGAGTATATGCAAGTGTCTCACTCAGCCTGCTCAGAAGGAACAGCAGAGGTAGAAGACAGAGATAGAGTATATCAACGTGTCTCACTCAGCCTGCTCAGAAGGAACAGCAGAGGTAGAAGACAGAGATAGAGTATATCCACGTGTCTGATCTACACCTCACTCAACCTGCTCAGAAGGAACAGCAGAGGTAGAAGACAGAGATAGAGTATATCCACGTGTCTGATCTACACCTCACTCAGCCTGCTCAGAAGGAACAGCAGAGGTAGAAGACAGAAATAGAGTATATCCAAGTGTCTCACTCAGCCTGCTCAGAAGGAACAGCAGAGGTAGAAGACAGAGATAGAGTATATCCACGTGTCTCACTCAGCCTGCTCAGAAGGAACAGCAGAGGTAGAAGACAGAGATAGAGTATATCCACGTGTCTGATCTACACCTCACTCAACCTGCTCAGAAGGAACAGCAGAGGTAGAAGACAGAGATAGAGTATATCCAGGTGTCTGATATACACCTCACTCAGCCTGATCAGAATGAACAGCAGAGGTAGAAGACAGAGATAGAGTATATCCACGTGTCTGATCTACACCTCACTCAGCCTGCTCATAAGGAACAGCAGAGGTAGAAGACAGAGATAGAGTATATCCACGTGTCTGATCTACACCTCACTCAGCCTGCTCAGAAGGAACAGCAGAGGTAGAAGAAAGAGATAGAGTATATCCACGTGTCTGATCTACACCTCACTCAGCCTGCTCAGAAGGAACAGCAGAGGTAGAAGACAGAGATAGAGTATATCCAGGTGTCTCACTCAGCCTGCTCAGAAGGAACAGCAGAGGTAGAAGACAGAGATAGAGTATATCCACGTGTCTGATCTACACCTCACTCAGCCTGCTCAGAAGGAACAGCAGAGGTAGAAGACAGAGATAGAGTATATCCACGTGTCTGATCTACACCTCACTCAGCCTGCTAAAAAGGAACAGCAGAGGTAGAAGACAGAGATAGAGTATATCCACGTGTCTCACTCAGCCTGCTCAGAAGGAACAGCAGATGTAGAAGACAGAGATAGAGTATATCCACGTGTCTAATCTACACCTCACTCAGCCTGCTCAGAAGGAACAGCAGAGGTACAAGACAGAGATAAAGTATATCCACGTGTCTGATCTACACCTCACTCAGCCTGCTCAGAAGGAACAGCAGAGGTAGAAGACAGAGATATAGTATATCTACGTGTCTGATCTACACCTCACTCAGCCTGCTCAGAAGGAACAGCAGAGGGAGAAGACAGAGATAGAGTATATCCACGTGTCTCACTCAGCCTGCTCAGAAGGAACAGCAGAGGTAGAAGACAGAGATAGAGTATATCCACGTGTCTGATCTACACCTCACTCAGCCTGCTCAGAAGGAACAGCAGAGGTAGAAGACAGAGATAGAGTATATCCACGTGTCTGATCTACACCTCACTCAGCCTGCTCAGAAGGAACAGCATAGGTAGAAGAAAGAGATAGAGTATATCCACGTGTCTGATCTACACCTCACTCAGCCTGCTCAGAATGAACAGCAGAGGTAGAAGACAGAGATAGAGTATATCCAGGTGTCTCACTCAGCCTTGTCAGAAGGAACAGCAGAGGTAGAAGACAGAGATAGAGTATATCCACGTGTCTGATCTACACCTCACTCAGCCTGCTCAGAAGGAACAGCAGAGGTAGAAGACAGAGATAGAGTATATCCACGTGTCTGATATACACCTCACTCAGCCTGCTCAGAAGGAACAGCAGAGGTAGAAGACAGAGATAGAGTATATCCACGTGTCTGATATACACCTCACTCAGCCTGCTAAAAAGGAACAGCAGAGGTAGAAGACAGAGATAGAGTATATCCACGTGTCTCACTCAGCCTGCTCAGAAGGAACAGCAGATGTAGAAGACAGAGATAGAGTATATCCACGTGTCTAATCTACACCTCACTCAGCCTGCTCAGAAGGAACAGCAGAGGTACAAGACAGAGATAACGTTTATCCACGTGTCTGATCTACACCTCACTCAGCCTGCTCAGAAGGAACAGCAGAGGTAGAAGACAGAGATATAGTATATCCACGTGTCTGATCTACACCTCACTCAGCCTGCTCAGAAGGAACAGCAGAGGGAGAAGACAGAGATAGAGTATATCCACGTGTCTCACTCAGCCTGCTCAGAAGGAACAGCAGAGGTAGAAGACAGAGATAGAGTATATCCACGTGTCTCACTCAGCCTGCTCAGAAGGAGAGGTAGAAGACAGAGATAGAGTATATCCACGTGTCTCACTCAGCCTGCTCAGAAGGAACAGCAGAGGTAGAAGACAGAGATAGAGTATATCCACGTGTCTGATCTACACCTCACTCAGCCTGCTCAGAAGGAACAGCATAGGTAGAAGAAAGAGATAGAGTATATCCACGTGTCTGATCTACACCTCACTCAGCCTGCTCAGAATGAACAGCAGAGGTAGAAGACAGAGATAGAGTATATCCAGGTGTCTCACTCAGCCTTGTCAGAAGGAACAGCAGAGGTAGAAGACAGAGATAGAGTATATCCACGTGTCTGATCTACACCTCACTCAGCCTGCTCAGAAGGAACAGCAGAGGTAGAAGACAGAGATAGAGTATATCCACGTGTCTGATATACACCTCACTCAGCCTGCTCAGAAGGAACAGCAGAGGTAGAAGACAGAGATAGAGTATATCCACGTGTCTGATATACACCTCACTCAGCCTGCTAAAAAGGAACAGCAGAGGTAGAAGACAGAGATAGAGTATATCCACGTGTCTCACTCAGCCTGCTCAGAAGGAACAGCAGATGTAGAAGACAGAGATAGAGTATATCCACGTGTCTAATCTACACCTCACTCAGCCTGCTCAGAAGGAACAGCAGAGGTACAAGACAGAGATAACGTTTATCCACGTGTCTGATCTACACCTCACTCAGCCTGCTCAGAAGGAACAGCAGAGGTAGAAGACAGAGATATAGTATATCCACGTGTCTGATCTACACCTCACTCAGCCTGCTCAGAAGGAACAGCAGAGGGAGAAGACAGAGATAGAGTATATCCACGTGTCTCACTCAGCCTGCTCAGAAGGAACAGCAGAGGTAGAAGACAGAGATAGAGTATATCCACGTGTCTCACTCAGCCTGCTCAGAAGGAGAGGTAGAAGACAGAGATAGAGTATATCCACGTGTCTCACTCAGCCTGCTCAGAAGGAACAGCAGAGGTAGAAGACATAGATAGAGTATATCCACGTGTCTCACTCAGCCTGCTCAGAAGGAACAGCCGAGGTAGAAGACAGAGATAGAGTATATCCACGTGTCTGATCTACACCTCACTCAGCCTGCTCAGAAGGAACAGCAGAGGTAGAAGACAGAGATAGGGTATATCCAGGTGTCTGATATACACCTCACTCAGCCTGCTCAGAAGGAACAGCAGAGGTAGAAGACAGAGATAGAGTATATCCACGTGTCTGATCTACACCTCACTCAGCCTGCTCAGAAGGAACAGCAGAGGTAGAAAAAAGAGATATAGTATATCCACGTGTCTGATCTACACCTCACTCAGCCTGCTCAGCAGGAACAGCAGAGGTAGAAGACAGAGATAGAGTATATCCACGTGTCTCACTCAGCCTGCTCAGAATGAACAGCAGAGGTAGAAGGCAGAGATAGAGTATATCCACGTGTCTCACTCAGCCTGCTCAGAAGGAACAGCAGAGGTAGAAGACAGAGATAGAGTATATCCACGTGTCTAATATACACCTCACTCAGCCTGCTCAGAAGGAACAGCAGAGGTAGAAGACAGAGATAGAGTATATCCACGTGTCTCACTCAGCCTGCTCAGAAGGAACAGCAGAGGTAGGAGACAGAGATAGAGTATATCCACGTGTCTGATCTACACCTCACTCAGACTGCTCAGAAGGAACAGCAGAGGTAGAAGACAGAGATAGAGTATATGCAAGTGTCTCACTCAGCCTGCTCAGAAGGAACAGCAGAGGTAGAAGACAGAGATAGAGTATATCAACGTGTCTCACTCAGCCTGCTCAGAAGGAACAGCAGTGGTAGAAGACAGAGATAGAGTATATCCACGTGTCTGATCTACACCTCACTCAACCTGCTCAGAAGGAATAGCAGAGGTAGAAGACAGAGATAGAGTATATCCACGTGTCTGATCTACACCTCACTCAGCCTGCTCAGAAGGAACAGCAGAGGTAGAAGACAGAAATAGAGTATATCCAAGTGTCTCACTCAGCCTGCTCAGAAGGAACAGCAGAGGTAGAAGACAGAGATAGAGTATATCCACGTGTCTCACTCAGCCTGCTCAGAAGGAACAGCAGAGGTAGAAGACAGAGATAGAGTATATCCAGGTGTCTGATATACACCTCACTCAGCCTGATCAGAATGAACAGCAGAAGTAGAAGACAGAGATAGAGTATATCCACGTGTCTGATCTACACCTCACTCAGCCTGCTCAGAAGGAACAGCAGAGGTAGAAGACAGAGATAGAGTATATCCACGTGTCTGATCTACACCGCACTCAGCCTGCTCAGAAGGAACAGCAGAGGTAGAAGAAAGAGATAGAGTATATCCACGTGTCTGATCTACACCTCACTCAGCCTGCTCAGAAGGAACAGCAGAGGTAGAAGACAGAGATAGAGTATATCCAGGTGTCTCACTCAGCCTGCTCAGAAGGAACAGCAGAGGTAGAAGACAGAGATAGAGTATATCCACGTGTCTGATCTACACCTCACTCAGCCTGCTCAGAAGGAACAGCAGAGGTAGAAGACAGAGATAGAGTATATCCACGTGTCTGATATACACCTCACTCAGCCTGCTCAGAAGGAACAGCAGAGGTAGAAGACAGAGATAAAGTATATCCACGTGTCTGATCTACACCTCACTCAGCCTGCTCAGCAGGAACAGCAGAGGTAGAAGACAGAGATAGAGTATATCCACGTGTCTCACTCAGCCTGCTCAGAATGAACAGCAGAGGTAGAAGGCAGAGATAGAGTATATCCACGTGTCTCACTCAGCCTGCTCAGAAGGAACAGCAGAGGTAGAAGACAGAGATAGAGTATATCCACGTGTCTAATATACACCTCACTCAGCCTGCTCAGAAGGAACAGCAGAGGTAGAAGACAGAGATAGAGTATATCCACGTGTCTCACTCAGCCTGCTCAGAAGGAACAGCAGAGGTAGGAGACAGAGATAGAGTATATCCACGTGTCTGATCTACACCTCACTCAGACTGCTCAGAAGGAACAGCAGAGGTAGAAGACAGAGATAGAGCATATGCAAGTGTCTCACTCAGCCTGCTCAGAAGGAACAGCAGAGGTAGAAGACAGAGATAGAGTATATCAATGTGTCTCACTCAGCCTGCTCAGAAGGAACAGCAGAGGTATAAGACAGAGATAGAGTATATCCACGTGTCTGATCTACACCTCACTCAACCTGCTCAGAAGGAACAGCAGAGGTAGAAGACAGAGATAGAGTATATCCACGTGTCTGATCTACACCTCACTCAGCCTGCTCAGAAGGAACAGCAGAGGTAGAAGACAGAGATAGAGTATATCCAAGTGTCTCACTCAGCCTGCTCAGAAGGAACAGCAGAGGTAGAAGACAGAGATAGAGTATATCCACGTGTCTCACTCAGCCTGCTCAGAAGGAACAGCAGAGGTAGAAGACAGAGATAGAGTATATCCACGTGTCTAATATACACCTCACTCAGCCTGCTCAGAATGAACAGCAGAGGTAGAAGACAGAGATAGAGTATATCCACGTGTCTCACTCAGCCTGCTCAGAAGGAACAGCAGAGGTAGGAGACAGAGATAGAGTATATCCACGTGTCTGATCTACACCTCACTCAGACTGCTCAGAAGGAACAGCAGAGGTAGAAGACAGAGATAGAGTATATGCAAGTGTCTCACTCAGCCTGCTCAGAAGGAACAGCAGAGGTAGAAGACAGAGATAGAGTATATCAACGTGTCTCACTCAGCCTGCTCAGAAGGAACAGCAGAGGTAGAAGACAGAGATAGAGTATATCCACGTGTCTGATCTACACCTCACTCAACCTGCTCAGAAGGAACAGCAGAGGTAGAAGACAGAGATAGAGTATATCCACGTGTCTGATCTACACCTCACTCAGCCTGCTCAGAAGGAACAGCAGAGGTAGAAGACAGAAATAGAGTATATCCAAGTGTCTCACTCAGCCTGCTCAGAAGGAACAGCAGAGGTAGAAGACAGAGATAGAGTATATCCACGTGTCTCACTCAGCCTGCTCAGAAGGAACAGCAGAGGTAGAAGACAGAGATAGAGTATATCCACGTGTCTGATCTACACCTCACTCAACCTGCTCAGAAGGAACAGCAGAGGTAGAAGACAGAGATAGAGTATATCCAGGTGTCTGATATACACCTCACTCAGCCTGATCAGAATGAACAGCAGAAGTAGAAGACAGAGATAGAGTATATCCACGTGTCTGATCTACACCTCACTCAGCCTGCTCAGAAGGAACAGCAGAGGTAGAAGACAGAGATAGAGTATATCCACGTGTCTGATCTACACCTCACTCAGCCTGCTCAGAAGGAACAGCAGAGGTAGAAGAAAGAGATAGAGTATATCCACGTGTCTGATCTACACCTCACTCAGCCTGCTCAGAAGGAACAGCAGAGGTAGAAGACAGAGATAGAGTATATCCAGGTGTCTCACTCAGCCTGCTCAGAAGGAACAGCAGAGGTAGAAGACAGAGATAGAGTATATCCACGTGTCTGATCTACACCTCACTCAGCCTGCTCAGAAGGAACAGCAGAGGTAGAAGACAGAGATAGAGTATATCCACGTGTCTGATATACACCTCACTCAGCCTGCTCAGAAGGAACAGCAGAGGTAGAAGACAGAGATAAAGTATATCCACGTGTCTGATCTACACCTCACTCAGCCTGCTCAGCAGGAACAGCAGAGGTAGAAGACAGAGATAGAGTATATCCACGTGTCTCACTCAGCCTGCTCAGAATGAACAGCAGAGGTAGAAGGCAGAGATAGAGTATATCCACGTGTCTCACTCAGCCTGCTCAGAAGGAACAGCAGAGGTAGAAGACAGAGATATAGTATATCCACGTGTCTAATATACACCTCACTCAGCCTGCTCAGAAGGAACAGCAGAGGTAGAAGACAGAGATAGAGTATATCCACGTGTCTCACTCAGCCTGCTCAGAAGGAACAGCAGAGGTAGGAGACAGAGATAGAGTATATCCACGTGTCTGATCTACACCTCACTCAGACTGCTCAGAAGGAACAGCAGAGGTAGAAGACAGAGATAGAGCATATGCAAGTGTCTCACTCAGCCTGCTCAGAAGGAACAGCAGAGGTAGAAGACAGAGATAGAGTATATCAATGTGTCTCACTCAGCCTGCTCAGAAGGAACAGCAGAGGTAGAAGACAGAGATAGAGTATATCCACGTGTCTGATCTACACCTCACTCAACCTGCTCAGAAGGAACAGCAGAGGTAGAAGACAGAGATAGAGTATATCCACGTGTCTGATCTACACCTCACTCAGCCTGCTCAGAAGGAACAGCAGAGGTAGAAGACAGAGATAGAGTATATCCAAGTGTCTCACTCAGCCTGCTCAGAAGGAACAGCAGAGGTAGAAGACAGAGATAGAGTATATCCACGTGTCTGATCTACACCTCACTCAGCCTGCTCAGAAGGAACAGCAGAGGTATAAGACAGAGATAGAGTATATCCACGTGTCTGATCTACACCTCACTGAGCCTGCTCAGAAGGAACAGCAGAGGTAGAAGAAAGAGATAGAGTATATCCAGGTGTCTGATATACACCTCACTCAGCCTGATCAGAATGAACAGCAGAGGTAGAAGACAGAGATAGAGTATATCCACGTGTCTGATCTACACCTCACTCAGCCTGCTCAGAAGGAACAGCAGAGGTATAAGACAGAGATAGAGTATATCCACGTGTCTGATCTACACCTCACTCAGCCTGCTCAGAAGGAACAGCAGAGGTAGAAGAAAGAGATAGAGTATATCCACGTGTCTGATCTACACCTCACTCAGCCTGCTCAGAAGGAACAGCAGAGGTAGAAGACAGAGATAGAGTATATCCAGGTGTCTCACTCAGCCTGCTCAGAAGGAACAGCAGAGGTAGAAGACAGAGATAGAGTATATCCACGTGTCTGATCTACACCTCACTCAGCCTGCTCAGAAGGAACAGCAGAGGTAGAAGACAGAGATAGAGTATATCCACGTGTCTGATCTACACCTCACTCAGCCTGCTAAAAAGGAACAGCAGAGGTAGAAGACAGAGATAGAGTATATCCACGTGTCTCACTCAGCCTGCTCAGAAGGAACAGCAGATGTAGAAGACAGAGATAGAGTATATCCACGTGTCTAATCTACACCTCACTCAGCCTGCTCAGAAGGAACAGCAGAGGTACAAGACAGAGATAAAGTATATCCACGTGTCTGATCTACACCTCACTCAGCCTGCTCAGAAGGAACAGCAGAGGTAGAAGACAGAGATATAGTATATCTACGTGTCTGATCTACACCTCACTCAGCCTGCTCAGAAGGAACAGCAGAGGGAGAAGACAGAGATAGAGTATATCCACGTGTCTCACTCAGCCTGCTCAGAAGGAACAGCAGAGGTAGAAGACAGAGATAGAGTATATCCACGTGTCTCACTCAGCCTGCTCAGAAGGAGAGGTAGAAGACAGAGATAGAGTATATCCACGTGTCTCACTCAGCCTGCTCAGAAGGAACAGCAGAGGTAGAAGACATAGATAGAGTATATCCACGTGTCTCACTCAGCCTGCTCAGAAGGAACAGCCGAGGTAGAAGACAGAGATAGAGTATATCCACGTGTCTGATCTACACCTCACTCAGCCTGCTCAGAAGGAACAGCAGAGGTAGAAGACAGAGATAGAGTATATCCAGGTGTCTGATATACACCTCACGCAGCCTGCTCAGAAGGAACAGCATAGGTAGAAGACAGAGATAGAGTATATCCACGTGTCTGATCTACACCTCACTCAGCCTGCTCAGAAGGAACAGCAGAGATAGAAAAAAGAGATAGAGTATATCCACGTGTCTGATCTACACCTCACTCAGCCTGCTCAGAAGGAACAGCAGAGGTAGAAGACAGAGATGGAGTATATCCACGTGTCTCACTCAGCCTGCTCAGAAGGAACAGCAGATGTAGAAGACAGAGATAGAGTATATCCACGTGTCTAATATACACCCCACTCAGCCTGCTCAGAAGGAACAGCAGAGGTAGAAGACAGAGATAAAGTATATCCACGTGTCTGATCTACACCTCACTCAGCCTGCTCAGAAGGAACAGCAGAGGTAGAAGACAGAGATATAGTATATCTACGTGTCTGATCTACGCCTCACTCAGCCTGCTCAGAAGGAACAGCAGAGGGAGAAGACAGAGATAGAGTATATCCACGTGTCTCACTCAGCCTGCTCAGAAGGAACAGCAGAGGTAGAAGACAGAGATAGAGTATATCCACGTGTCTGATCTACACCTCACTCAGCCTGCTCAGAAGGAACAGCAGAGGTAGAAGACAGAGATAGAGTATATCCACGTGTCTGATCTACACCTCACTCAGCCTGCTCAGAAGGAACAGCATAGGTAGAAGAAAGAGATAGAGTATATCCACGTGTCTGATCTACACCTCACTCAGCCTGCTCAGAATGAACAGCAGAGGTAGAAGACAGAGATAGAGTATATCCAGGTGTCTCACTCAGCCTGGTCAGAAGGAACAGCAGAGGTAGAAGACAGAGATAGAGTATATCCACGTGTCTGATCTACACCTCACTCAGCCTGCTCAGAAGGAACAGCAGAGGTAGAAGACAGAGATAGAGTATATCCACGTGTCTGATATACACCTCACTCAGCCTGCTCAGAAGGAACAGCAGAGGTAGAAGACAGAGATAGAGTATATCCACGTGTCTGATATACACCTCACTCAGCCTGCTAAAAAGGAACAGCAGAGGTAGAAGACAGAGATAGAGTATATCCACGTGTCTCACTCAGCCTGCTCAGAAGGAACAGCAGATGTAGAAGACAGAGATAGAGTATATCCACGTGTCTAATCTACACCTCACTCAGCCTGCTCAGAAGGAACAGCAGAGGTACAAGACAGAGATAACGTTTATCCACGTGTCTGATCTACACCTCACTCAGCCTGCTCAGAAGGAACAGCAGAGGTAGAAGACAGAGATATAGTATATCCACGTGTCTGATCTACACCTCACTCAGCCTGCTCAGAAGGAACAGCAGAGGGAGAAGACAGAGATAGAGTATATCCACGTGTCTCACTCAGCCTGCTCAGAAGGAACAGCAGAGGTAGAAGACAGAGATAGAGTATATCCACGTGTCTCACTCAGCCTGCTCAGAAGGAGAGGTAGAAGACAGAGATAGAGTATATCCACGTGTCTCACTCAGCCTGCTCAGAAGGAACAGCAGAGGTAGAAGACATAGATAGAGTATATCCACGTGTCTCACTCAGCCTGCTCAGAAGGAACAGCCGAGGTAGAAGACAGAGATAGAGTATATCCACGTGTCTGATCTACACCTCACTCAGCCTGCTCAGAAGGAACAGCAGAGGTAGAAGACAGAGATAGGGTATATCCAGGTGTCTGATATACACCTCACTCAGCCTGCTCAGAAGGAACAGCAGAGGTAGAAGACAGAGATAGAGTATATCCACGTGTCTGATCTACACCTCACTCAGCCTGCTCAGAAGGAACAGCAGAGGTAGAAAAAAGAGATATAGTATATCCACGTGTCTGATCTACACCTCACTCAGCCTGCTCAGCAGGAACAGCAGAGGTAGAAGACAGAGATAGAGTATATCCACGTGTCTCACTCAGCCTGCTCAGAATGAACAGCAGAGGTAGAAGGCAGAGATAGAGTATATCCACGTGTCTCACTCAGCCTGTTCAGAAGGAACAGCAGAGGTAGAAGACAGAGATAGAGTATATCCACGTGTCTAATATACACCTCACTCAGCCTGCTCAGAAGGAACAGCAGAGGTAGAAGACAGAGATAGAGTATATCCACGTGTCTCACTCAGCCTGCTCAGAAGGAACAGCAGAGGTAGGAGACAGAGATAGAGTATATCCACGTGTCTGATCTACACCTCACTCAGACTGCTCAGAAGGAACATCAGAGGTAGAAGACAGAGATAGAGTATATGCAAGTGTCTCACTCAGCCTGCTCAGAAGGAACAGCAGAGGTAGAAGACAGAGATAGAGTATATCAACGTGTCTCACTCAGCCTGCTCAGAAGGAACAGCAGAGGTAGAAGACAGAGATAGAGTATATCCACGTGTCTGATCTACACCTCACTCAACCTGCTCAGAAGGAACAGCAGAGGTAGAAGACAGAGATAGAGTATATCCACGTGTCTGATCTACACCTCACTCAGCCTGCTCAGAAGGAACAGCAGAGGTAGAAGACAGAAATAGAGTATATCCAAGTGTCTCACTCAGCCTGCTCAGAAGGAACAGCAGAGGTAGAAGACAGAGATAGAGTATATCCACGTGTCTCACTCAGCCTGCTCAGAAGGAACAGCAGAGGTAGAAGACAGAGATAGAGTATATCCACGTGTCTGATCTACACCTCACTCAACCTGCTCAGAAGGAACAGCAGAGGTAGAAGACAGAGATAGAGTATATCCAGGTGTCTGATATACACCTCACTCAGCCTGATCAGAATGAACAGCAGAAGTAGAAGACAGAGATAGAGTATATCCACGTGTCTGATCTACACCTCACTCAGCCTGCTCAGAAGGAACAGCAGAGGTAGAAGACAGAGATAGAGTATATCCACGTGTCTGATCTACACCTCACTCAGCCTGCTCAGAAGGAACAGCAGAGGTAGAAGAAAGAGATAGAGTATATCCACGTGTCTGATCTACACCTCACTCAGCCTGCTCAGAAGGAACAGCAGAGGTAGAAGACAGAGATAGAGTATATCCAGGTGTCTCACTCAGCCTGCTCAGAAGGAACAGCAGAGGTAGAAGACAGAGATAGAGTATATCCACGTGTCTGATCTACACCTCACTCAGCCTGCTCAGCAGGAACAGCAGAGGTAGAAGACAGAGATAGAGTATATCCACGTGTCTCACTCAGCCTGCTCAGAATGAACAGCAGAGGTAGAAGGCAGAGATAGAGTATATCCACGTGTCTCACTCAGCCTGTTCAGAAGGAACAGCAGAGGTAGAAGACAGAGATAGAGTATATCCACGTGTCTAATATACACCTCACTCAGCCTGCTCAGAAGGAACAGCAGAGGTAGAAGACAGAGATAGAGTATATCCACGTGTCTCACTCAGCCTGCTCAGAAGGAACAGCAGAGGTAGGAGACAGAGATAGAGTATATCCACGTGTCTGATCTACACCTCACTCAGACTGCTCAGAAGGAACATCAGAGGTAGAAGACAGAGATAGAGTATATGCAAGTGTCTCACTCAGCCTGCTCAGAAGGAACAGCAGAGGTAGAAGACAGAGATAGAGTATATCAACGTTTCTCACTCAGCCTGCTCAGAAGGAACAGCAGAGGTAGAAGACAGAGATAGAGTATATCCACGTGTCTGATCTACACCTCACTCAACCTGCTCAGAAGGAACAGCAGAGGTAGAAGACAGAGATAGAGTATATCCACGTGTCTGATCTACACCTCACTCAGCCTGCTCAGAAGGAACAGCAGAGGTAGAAGACAGAAATAGAGTATATCCAAGTGTCTCACTCAGCCTGCTCAGAAGGAACAGCAGAGGTAGAAGACAGAGATAGAGTATATCCACGTGTCTCACTCAGCCTGCTCAGAAGGAACAGCAGAGGTAGAAGACAGAGATAGAGTATATCCACGTGTCTGATCTACACCTCACTCAACCTGCTCAGAAGGAACAGCAGAGGTAGAAGACAGAGATAGAGTATATCCAGGTGTCTGATATACACCTCACTCAGCCTGATCAGAATGAACAGCAGAAGTAGAAGACAGAGATAGAGTATATCCACGTGTCTGATCTACACCTCACTCAGCCTGCTCAGAAGGAACAGCAGAGGTAGAAGACAGAGATAGAGTATATCCACGTGTCTGATCTACACCTCACTCAGCCTGCTCAGAAGGAACAGCAGGGGTAGAAGAAAGAGATAGAGTATATCCACGTGTCTGATCTACACCTCACTCAGCCTGCTCAGAAGGAACAGCAGAGGTAGAAGACAGAGATAGAGTATATCCAGGTGTCTCACTCAGCCTGCTCAGAAGGAACAGCAGAGGTAGAAGACAGAGATAGAGTATATCCACGTGTCTGATCTACACCTCACTCAGCCTGCTCAGAAGGAACAGCAGAGGTAGAAGACAGAGATAGAGTATATCCACATGTCTCACTCAGCCTGCTCAGAAGGAACAGCAGAGGTAGAAGACAGAGATAGAGTATATCCACGTGTCTAATATACACCTCACTCAGCCTGCTCAGAAGGAACAGCAGAAGTCGAAGACAGAGATAAAGTATATCCACGTGTCTGATCTACACCTCACTCAGCCTGCTCAGCAGGAACAGCAGAGGTAGAAGACAGAGATAGAGTATATCCACGTGTCTCACTCAGCCTGCTCAGAATGAACAGCAGAGGTAGAAGGCAGAGATAGAGTATATCCACGTGTCTCACTCAGCCTGCTCAGAAGGAACAGCAGAGGTAGAAGACAGAGATAGAGTATATCCACGTGTCTAATATACACCTCACTCAGCCTGCTTAGAAGGAACAGCAGAGGTAGAAGACAGAGATAGAGTATATCCACGTGTCTCATTCAGCCTGCTCAGAAGGAACAGCAGAGGTAGGAGACAGAGATAGAGTATATCCACGTGTCTGATCTACACCTCACTCAGACTGCTCAGAAGGAACAGCAGAGGTAGAAGACAGAGATAGAGCATATGCAAGTGTCTCACTCAGCCTGCTCAGAAGGAACAGCAGAGGTAGAAGACAGAGATAGAGTATATCAATGTGTCTCACTCAGCCTGCTCAGAAGGAACAGCAGAGGTATAAGACAGAGATAGAGTATATCCACGTGTCTGATCTACACCTCACTCAACCTGCTCAGAAGGAACAGCAGAGGTAGAAGACAGAGATAGAGTATATCCACGTGTCTGATCTACACCTCACTCAGCCTGCTCAGAAGGAACAGCAGAGGTAGAAGACAGAGATAGAGTATATCCAAGTGTCTCACTCAGCCTGCTCAGAAGGAACAGCAGAGGTAGAAGACAGAGATAGAGTATATCCACGTGTCTCACTCAGCCTGCTCAGAAGGAACAGCAGAGGTAGAAGACAGAGATAGAGTATATCCACGTGTCTAATATACACCTCACTCAGCCTGCTCAGAAGGAACAGCAGAGGTAGAAGACAGAGATAGAGTATATCCACGTGTCTCACTCAGCCTGCTCAGAAGGAACAGCAGAGGTAGGAGACAGAGATAGAGTATATCCACGTGTCTGATCTACACCTCACTCAGACTGCTCAGAAGGAACAGCAGAGGTAGAAGACAGAGATAGAGTATATGCAAGTGTCTCACTCAGCCTGCTCAGAAGGAACAGCAGAGGTAGAAGACAGAGATAGAGTATATCAACGTGTCTCACTCAGCCTGCTCAGAAGGAACAGCAGAGGTAGAAGACAGAGATAGAGTATATCCACGTGTCTGATCTACACCTCACTCAACCTGCTCAGAAGGAACAGCAGAGGTAGAAGACAGAGATAGAGTATATCCACGTGTCTGATCTACACCTCACTCAGCCTGCTCAGAAGGAACAGCAGAGGTAGAAGACAGAAATAGAGTATATCCAAGTGTCTCACTCAGCCTGCTCAGAAGGAACAGCAGAGGTAGAAGACAGAGATAGAGTATATCCACGTGTCTCACTCAGCCTGCTCAGAAGGAACAGCAGAGGTAGAAGACAGAGATAGAGTATATCCACGTGTCTGATCTACACCTCACTCAACCTGCTCAGAAGGAACAGCAGAGGTAGAAGACAGAGATAGAGTATATCCAGGTGTCTGATATACACCTCACTCAGCCTGATCAGAATGAACAGCAGAAGTAGAAGACAGAGATAGAGTATATCCACGTGTCTGATCTACACCTCACTCAGCCTGCTCAGAAGGAACAGCAGAGGTAGAAGACAGAGATAGAGTATATCCACGTGTCTGATCTACACCTCACTCAGCCTGCTCAGAAGGAACAGCAGAGGTAGAAGAAAGAGATAGAGTATATCCACGTGTCTGATCTACACCTCACTCAGCCTGCTCAGAAGGAACAGCAGAGGTAGAAGACAGAGATAGAGTATATCCAGGTGTCTCACTCAGCCTGCTCAGAAGGAACAGCAGAGGTAGAAGACAGAGATAGAGTATATCCACGTGTCTGATCTACACCTCACTCAGCCTGCTCAGAAGGAACAGCAGAGGTAGAAGACAGAGATAGAGTATAT
Source organism: Crossaster papposus (assembly GCA_037893245.1). NCBI lineage: Eukaryota > Metazoa > Echinodermata > Asteroidea > Velatida > Solasteridae > Crossaster > Crossaster papposus. The sequence goes on from JBAIAA010001137.1 coordinate 85,100, forward strand.
CCACGTGTCTGATATACACCTCACTCAGCCTGCTCAGAAGGAACAGCAGAGGTAGAAGACAGAGATAAAGTATATCCACGTGTCTGATCTACACCTCACTCAGCCTGCTCAGCAGGAACAGCAGAGGTAGAAGACAGAGATAGAGTATATCCACGTGTCTCACTCAGCCTGCTCAGAATGAACAGCAGAGGTAGAAGGCAGAGATAGAGTATATCCACGTGTCTCACTCAGCCTGCTCAGAAGGAACAGCAGAGGTAGAAGACAGAGATAGAGTATATCCACGTGTCTAATATACACCTCACTCAGCCTGCTCAGAAGGAACAGCAGAGGTAGAAGACAGAGATAGAGTATATCCACGTGTCTCACTCAGCCTGCTCAGAAGGAACAGCAGAGGTAGGAGACAGAGATAGAGTATATCCACGTGTCTGATCTACACCTCACTCAGACTGCTCAGAAGGAACAGCAGAGGTAGAAGACAGAGATAGAGCATATGCAAGTGTCTCACTCAGCCTGATCAGAAGGAACAGCAGAGGTAGAAGACAGAGATAGAGTATATCAATGTGTCTCACTCAGCCTGCTCAGAAGGAACAGCAGAGGTAGAAGACAGAGATAGAGTATATCCACGTGTCTGATCTACACCTCACTCAACCTGCTCAGAAGGAACAGCAGAGGTAGAAGACAGAGAAAGAGTATATCCACGTGTCTGATCTACACCTCACTCAGCCTGCTCAGAAGGAACAGCAGAGGTAGAAGACAGAGATAGAGTATATCCAAGTGTCTCACTCAGCCTGCTCAGAAGGAACAGCAGAGGTAGAAGACAGAGATAGAGTATATCCACGTGTCTCACTCAGCCTGCTCAGAAGGAACAGCAGAGGTAGAAGACAGAGATAGAGTATATCCACGTGTCTGATCTACACCTCACTCAACCTGCTCAGAAGGAACAGCAGAGGTAGAAGACAGAGATAGAGTATATCCAGGTGTCTGATATACACCTCACTCAGCCTGATCAGAATGAACAGCAGAGGTAGAAGACAGAGATAGAGTATATCCACGTGTCTGATCTACACCTCACTCAGCCTGCTCAGAAGGAACAGCAGAGGTATAAGACAGAGATAGAGTATATCCACGTGTCTGATCTACACCTCACTCAGCCTGCTCAGAAGGAACAGCAGAGGTAGAAGAAAGAGATAGAGTATATCCACGTGTCTGATCTACACCTCACTCAGCCTGCTCAGAAGGAACAGCAGAGGTAGAAGACAGAGATAGAGTATATCCAGGTGTCTCACTCAGCCTGCTCAGAAGGAACAGCAGAGTTAGAAGACAGAGATAGAGTATATCCACGTGTCTGATCTACACCTCACTCAGCCTGCTCAGAAGGAACAGCAGAGGTAGAAGACAGAGATAGAGTATATCCACGTGTCTGATCTACACCTCACTCAGCCTGCTAAAAAGGAACAGCAGAGGTAGAAGACAGAGATAGAGTATATCCACGTGTCTCACTCAGCCTGCTCAGAAGGAACAGCAGATGTAGAAGACAGAGATAGAGTATATCCACGTGTCTAATCTACACCTCACTCAGCCTGCTCAGAAGGAACAGCAGAGGTACAAGACAGAGATAAAGTATATCCACGTGTCTGATCTACACCTCACTCAGCCTGCTCAGAAGGAACAGCAGAGGTAGAAGACAGAGATATAGTATATCTACGTGTCTGATCTACACCTCACTCAGCCTGCTCAGAAGGAACAGCAGAGGGAGAAGACAGAGATAGAGTATATCCACGTGTCTCACTCAGCCTGCTCAGAAGGAACAGCAGAGGTAGAAGACAGAGATAGAGTATATCCACGTGTCTCACTCAGCCTGCTCAGAAGGAGAGGTAGAAGACAGAGATAGAGTATATCCACGTGTCTCACTCAGCCTGCTCAGAAGGAACAGCAGAGGTAGAAGACATAGATAGAGTATATCCACGTGTCTCACTCAGCCTGCTCAGAAGGAACAGCCGAGGTAGAAGACAGAGATAGAGTATATCCACGTGTCTGATCTACACCTCACTCAGCCTGCTCAGAAGGAACAGCAGAGGTAGAAGACAGAGATAGAGTATATCCAGGTGTCTGATATACACCTCACGCAGCCTGCTCAGAAGGAACAGCATAGGTAGAAGACAGAGATAGAGTATATCCACGTGTCTGATCTACACCTCACTCAGCCTGCTCAGAAGGAACAGCAGAGATAGAAAAAAGAGATAGAGTATATCCACGTGTCTGATCTACACCTCACTCAGCCTGCTCAGAAGGAACAGCAGAGGTAGAAGACAGAGATGGAGTATATCCACGTGTCTCACTCAGCCTGCTCAGAAGGAACAGCAGATGTAGAAGACAGAGATAGAGTATATCCACGTGTCTAATATACACCCCACTCAGCCTGCTCAGAAGGAACAGCAGAGGTAGAAGACAGAGATAAAGTATATCCACGTGTCTGATCTACACCTCACTCAGCCTGCTCAGCAGGAACAGCAGAGGTAGAAGACAGAGATAGAGTATATCCACGTGTCTCACTCAGCCTGCTCAGAATGAACAGCAGAGGTAGAAGGCAGAGATAGAGTATATCCACGTGTCTCACTCAGCCTGCTCAGAACGAACAGCAGAGGTAGAAGACAGAGATCGAGTATATCCACGTGTCTAATATACGCCTCACTCAGCCTGCTCAGAAGGAACAGCAGAAGTAGAAGACATAGATAGAGTATATCCACGTGTCTCACTCAGCCTGCTCAGAAGGAACAGCAGAGGTAGGAGACAGAGATAGAGTATATCCACGTGTCTGATCTACACCTCACTCAGCCTGCTCAGAAGGAACAGCAGAGGGAGAAGACAGAGATAGAGTATATCCACGTGTCTCACTCAGCCTGCTCAGAAGGAACAGCAGAGGTAGAAGACAGAGATAGAGTATATCCACGTGTCTCACTCAGCCTGCTCAGAAGGAGAGGTAGAAGACAGAGATAGAGTATATCCACGTGTCTCACTCAGCCTGCTCAGAAGGAACAGCAGAGGTAGAAGACATAGATAGAGTATATCCACGTGTCTCACTCAGCCTGCTCAGAAGGAACAGCCGAGGTAGAAGACAGAGATAGAGTATATCCACGTGTCTGATCTACACCTCACTCAGCCTGCTCAGAAGGAACAGCAGAGGTAGAAGACAGAGATAGAGTATATCCAGGTGTCTGATATACACCTCACGCAGCCTGCTCAGAAGGAACAGCATAGGTAGAAGACAGAGATAGAGTATATCCACGTGTCTGATCTACACCTCACTCAGCCTGCTCAGAAGGAACAGCAGAGATAGAAAAAAGAGATAGAGTATATCCACGTGTCTGATCTACACCTCACTCAGCCTGCTCAGAAGGAACAGCAGAGGTAGAAGACAGAGATGGAGTATATCCACGTGTCTCACTCAGCCTGCTCAGAAGGAACAGCAGATGTAGAAGACAGAGATAGAGTATATCCACGTGTCTAATATACACCCCACTCAGCCTGCTCAGAAGGAACAGCAGAGGTAGAAGACAGAGATAAAGTATATCCACGTGTCTGATCTACACCTCACTCAGCCTGCTCAGCAGGAACAGCAGAGGTAGAAGACAGAGATAGAGTATATCCACGTGTCTCACTCAGCCTGCTCAGAATGAACAGCAGAGGTAGAAGGCAGAGATAGAGTATATCCACGTGTCTCACTCAGCCTGCTCAGAACGAACAGCAGAGGTAGAAGACAGAGATCGAGTATATCCACGTGTCTAATATACGCCTCACTCAGCCTGCTCAGAAGGAACAGCAGAAGTAGAAGACATAGATAGAGTATATCCACGTGTCTCACTCAGCCTGCTCAGAAGGAACAGCAGAGGTAGGAGACAGAGATAGAGTATATCCACGTGTCTGATCTACACCTCACTCAGACTGCTCAGAAGGAACAGCAGAGGTATAAGACAGAGATAGAGCATATCCAAGTGTCTCACTCAGCCTGCTCAGAAGGAACAGCAGAGGTAGAAGACAGAGATAGAGTATATCAACGTGTCTGATCTACACCTCACTCAACCTGCTCAGAAGGAACAGCAGAGGTAGAAGACAGAGATAGAGTATATCCACGTGTCTGATCTACACCTCACTCAGCCTGCTCAGAAGGAACAGCAGAGGTAGAAGACAGAGATAGAGTATATCCACGTGTCTCGCTCAGCCTGCTCAGAAGGAACAGCAGAGGTAGAAGACAGAGATAAAGTATATCCACGTGTCTGATCTACACCTCACTCAGCCTGCTCAGAAGGAACAGCAGAGGTAGAAGACAGAGATAGAGTATATCCACGTGTCTCACTCAGCCTGCTCAGAAGGAACAGCAGAGGTAGAAGACAGAGATAAAGTATATCCACGTGTCTGATCTACACCTCACTCAGCCTGCTCAGAAGGAACAGCAGAGGTAGAAAAAAGAGATAGAGTATAGCCACGTGTCTGATCTACACCTCACTCAGCCTGCTCAGAAGGAACAGCAGAGGTAGAAGACAGAGATGGAGTATATCCACGTGTCTCACTCAGCCTGCTCAGAAGGAACAGCAGATGTAGAAGACAGAGATAGAGTATATCCACGTGTCTAATATACACCCCACTCAGCCTGCTCAGAAGGAACAGCAGAGGTAGAAGACAGAGATAAAGTATATCCACGTGTCTGATCTACACCTCACTCAGCCTGCTCAGCAGGAACAGCAGAGGTAGAAGACAGAGATAGAGTATATCCACGTGTCTCACTCAGCCTGCTCAGAATGAACAGCAGAGGTAGAAGGCAGAGATAGAGTATATCCACGTGTCTCACTCAGCCTGCTCAGAAGGAACAGCAGAGGTAGAAGACAGAGATAGAGTATATCCACGTGTCTAATATACGCCTCACTCAGCCTGCTCAGAAGGAACAGCAGAAGTAGAAGACAGAGATAGAGTATATCCACGTGTCTCACTCAGCCTGCTCAGAAGGAACAGCAGAGGTAGGAGACAGAGATAGAGTATATCCACGTGTCTGATCTACACCTCACTCAGACTGCTCAGAAGGAACAGCAGAGGTATAAGACAGAGATAGAGCATATCCAAGTGTCTCACTCAGCCTGCTCAGAAGGAACAGCAGAGGTAGAAGACAGAGATAGAGTATATCAACCTGTTTGATCTACACCTCACTCAACCTGCTCAGAAGGAACAGCAGAGGTAGAAGACAGAGATAGAGTATATCCACGTGTCTGATCTACACCTCACTCAGCCTGCTCAGAAGGAACAGCAGAGGTAGAAGACAGAGATAGAGTATATCCACGTGTCTCGCTCAGCCTGCTCAGAAGGAACAGCAGAGGTAGAAGACAGAGATAAAGTATATCCACGTGTCTGATCTACACCTCACTCAGCCTGCTCAGAAGGAACAGCAGAGGTAGAAGACAGAGATAGAGTATATCCACGTGTCTCACTCAGCCTGCTCAGAAGGAACAGCAGAGGTAGAAGACAGAGATAAAGTATATCCACGTGTCTGATCTACACCTCACTCATCCTGCTCAGAAGGAACAGCAGAGGTAGAAGACAGAGATAGAGTATATCCACGTGTCTGATCTACACCTCACTCAGCCTGCTCAGAAGGAACAGCAGAGGGAGAAGACGGAGATAGGGTATATCTACGTGTCTCGCTCAGCCTGCTCAGAAGGAACAGCAGAGGTAGAAGACAGAGATAGAGTATATCCACGTGTCTCACTCAGCCTGCTCAGAAGGAACAGCAGAGGTAGAAGGCAGAGATAGAGTATATCCACGTGTCTCACTCAGCCTGCTCAGAAGGAACAGCAGAGGTAGAAGACAGAGATAGAGTATATCCAGGTGTCTGATATACACCTCACTCAGCCTGCTCAGAATGAACAGCAGAGGTAGAAGACAGAGATAGAGTATATCCACGTGTCTGATCTACACCTCACTCAGCCTGCTCAGAAGGAACAGCAGAGGTAGAAGACAGAGATAGAGTATATCCACGTGTCTGATCTACACCTCACTCAGCCTGCTCAGAAGGAACAGCAGAGGTAGAAGAAAGAGATAGAGTATATCCACGTGTCTGATCTACACCTCACTCAGCCTGCTCAGAAGGAACAGCAGAGGTAGAAGACAGAGATAGAGTATATCCAGGTGTCTCACTCAGCCTGCTCAGAAGGAACAGCAGAAGTAGAAGACAGAGATAGAGTATATCCACGTGTCTGATCTACACCTCACTCAGCCTGCTCAGAAGGACCAGCAGAGGTAGAAGACAGAGATAGAGTATATCCACGTGTCTGATATACACCTCACTCAGCCTGCTCAGAAGGAACAGCAGAGGTAGAAGACAGAGATAGAGTATATCCACATGTCTGATCTACACCTCACTCAGCCTGCTAAAAAGGAACAGCAGATGTATAAGACAGAGATAGAGTATATCAACGTGTCTCACTTAGCCTGCTCAGAAGGAACAGCAGAGGTAGAAGACAGATATAGAGTATATCCACGTGTCTGATCTACACCTCACTCAACCTGCTCAGAAGGAACAGCAGAGGTAGAAGACAGAGATAGAGTATATCCACGTGTCTGATCTACACCTCACTCAGCCTGCTCAGAAGGAACAGCAGAGGTAGAAGACAGAGATAGAGTATATACACGTGTCCCACTCAGCCTGCTCAGAAGGAACAGCAGATGTAGAAGACAGAGATAAAGTATATCCACGTGTCTAATCTACACCTCACTCAGCCTGCTCAAAAGGAACAGCAGAGGTAGAAGACAGAGATAGAGTATATCCACGTGTCTCGCTCAGCCTGCTCAGAATGAACAGCAGAGGTAGAAGACAGAGATAAAGTATATCCACGTGTCTGATCTACACCTCACTCAGCCTGCTCAGAAGGAACAGCAGAGGTAGAAGACTGAGATAGAGTATATCCACGTGTCTCACTCAGCCTGCTCAGAAGGAACAGCAGAGGTAGAAGGCAGAGATAGAGTATATCCACGTGTCTCACTCAGCCTGCTCAGAAGGAACAGCAGAGGTAGAAGACAGAGATATAGTATATCCAGGTGTCTGATATACACCTCACTCAGCCTGCTCAGAATGAACAGCAGAGGTAGAAGACAGAGATAGAGTATATCCACGTGTCTGATCTACACCTCACTCAGCCTGCTCAGAAGGAACAGCAGAGGTAGAAGACAGAGATAGAGTATATACACGTGTCCCACTCAGCCTGCTCAGAAGGAACAGCAGATGTAGAAGACAGAGATAAAGTATATCCACGTGTCTAATCTACACCTCACTCAGCCTGCTCAAAAGGAACAGCAGAGGTAGAAGACAGAGATAGAGTATATCCACGTGTCTCGCTCAGCCTGCTCAGAATGAACAGCAGAGGTAGAAGACAGAGATAAAGTATATCCACGTGTCTGATCTACACCTCACTCAGCCTGCTCAGAAGGAACAGCAGAGGTAGAAGACTGAGATAGAGTATATCCACGTGTCTCACTCAGCCTGCTCAGAAGGAACAGCAGAGGTAGAAGGCAGAGATAGAGTATATCCACGTGTCTCACTCAGCCTGCTCAGAAGGAACAGCAGAGGTAGAAGACAGAGATATAGTATATCCAGGTGTCTGATATACACCTCACTCAGCCTGCTCAGAATGAACAGCAGAGGTAGAAGACAGAGATAGAGTATATCCACGTGTCTGATCTACACCTCACTCAGCCTGCTCAGAAGGAACAGCAGAGGTAGAAGACAGAGATAGAGTAAATCCACGTGTCTGATCTACACCTCACTCAGCCTGCTCAGAAGGAACAGCAGAGGTAGAAGAAAGAGATAGAGTATATCCACGTGTCTGATCTACACCTCACTCAACCTGCTCAAAAGGAACAGCAGAGGTAGAAAACAGAGATAGAGTATATCCAGGTGTCTCACTCAGCCTGCTCAGAAGGAACAGCAGAGGTAGAAGACAGAGATAGAGTATATCCACGTGTCTGATCTACACCTCACTCAGCCTGCTCAGAAGGAACAGCAGAGGTAGAAGACAGAGATATAGTATATCCACGTGTCTGATCTACACCTCACTCAGCCTGCTAAAAAGGAACAGCAGAGGTAGAAGACAGAGATAGAGTATATCCACGTGTCTCACTCAGCCTGCTCAGAAGGAACAGCAGATGTAGAAGACAGAGATAGAGTATATCCACGTGTCTAATCTACACCTCACTCAGCCTGCTCAGAAGGAACAGCATAGGTACAAGACAGAGATAAAGTATATCCACGTGTCTGATTTACACCTCACTCAGCCTGCTCAGAAGGAACAGCAGAGGTAGAAGACAGAGATAGAGTATATCCACGTGTCTCGCTCAGCCTGCTCAGAAGGAACAGCAGAGGTAGAAGACAGAGATAAAGTATATCCACGTGTCTGATCTACACCTCACTCAGCCTGCTCAGAAGGAACAGCAGAGGTAGAAGACAGAGATAGAGTATATCCACGTGTCTCACTCAGCCTGCTCAGAAGGAACAGCAGAGGTAGAAGACAGAGATAAAGTATATCCACGTGTCTGATCTACACCTCACTCAGCCTGCTCAGAAGGAACAGCAGAGGTAGAAAACAGAGATAGAGTATATCCACGTGTCTGATCTACACCTCACTCAGCCTGCTCAGAAGGAACAGCAGAGGGAGAAGACGGAGATAGGGTATATCTACGTGTCTCGCTCAGCCTGCTCAGAAGGAACAGCAGAGGTAGAAGACAGAGATAGAGTATATCCACGTGTCTCACTCAGCCTGCTCAGAAGGAACAGCAGAGGTAGAAGGCAGAGATAGAGTATATCCACGTGTCTCACTCAGCCTGCTCAGAAGGAACAGCAGAGGTAGAAGACAGAGATAGAGTATATCCAGGTGTCTGATATACACCTCACTCAGCCTGCTCAGAATGAACAGCAGAGGTAGAAGACAGAGATAGAGTATATCCACGTGTCTGATCTACACCTCACTCAGCCTGCTCAGAAGGAACAGCAGAGGTAGAAGACAGAGATAGAGTATATCCACGTGTCTGATCTACACCTCACTCAGCCTGCTCAGAAGGAACAGCAGAGGTAGAAGAAAGAGATAGAGTATATCCACGTGTCTGATCTACACCTCACTCAGCCTGCTCAGAAGGAACAGCAGAGGTAGAAGACAGAGATAGAGTATATCCAGGTGTCTCACTCAGCCTGCTCAGAAGGAACAGCAGAAGTAGAAGACAGAGATAGAGTATATCCACGTGTCTGATCTACACCTCACTCAGCCTGCTCAGAAGGACCAGCAGAGGTAGAAGACAGAGATAGAGTATATCCACGTGTCTGATATACACCTCACTCAGCCTGCTCAGAAGGAACAGCAGAGGTAGAAGACAGAGATAGAGTATATCCACGTGTCTCACTCAGCCTGCTCAGAAGGAACAGCAGATGTATAAGACAGAGATAGAGTATATCAACGTGTCTCACTCAGCCTGCTCAGAAGGAACAGCAGAGGTAGAAGACAGAGATAGAGTATATCCACGTGTCTGATCTACACCTCACTCAACCTGCTCAGAAGGAACAGCAGAGGTAGAAGACAGAGATAGAGTATATCCACGTGTCTGATCTACACCTCACTCAGCCTGCTCAGAAGGAACAGCAGAGGTAGAAGACAGAGATAGAGTATATACACGTGTCCCACTCAGCCTGCTCAGAAGGAACAGCAGATGTAGAAGACAGAGATAAAGTATATCCACGTGTCTAATCTACACCTCACTCAGCCTGCTCAAAAGGAACAGCAGAGGTAGAAGACAGAGATAGAGTATATCCACGTGTCTCGCTCAGCCTGCTCAGAATGAACAGCAGAGGTAGAAGACAAAGATAAAGTATATCCACGTGTCTGATCTACACCTCACTCAGCCTGCTCAGAAGGAACAGCAGAGGTAGAAGACTGAGATAGAGTATATCCACGTGTCTCACTCAGCCTGCTCAGAAGGAACAGCAGAGGTAGAAGGCAGAGATAGAGTATATCCACGTGTCTCACTCAGCCTGCTCAGAAGGAACAGCAGAGGTAGAAGACAGAGATATAGTATATCCAGGTGTCTGATATACACCTCACTCAGCCTGCTCAGAATGAACAGCAGAGGTAGAAGACAGAGATAGAGTATATCCACGTGTCTGATCTACACCTCACTCAGCCTGCTCAGAAGGAACAGCAGAGGTAGAAGACAGAGATAGAGTAAATCCACGTGTCTGATCTACACCTCACTCAGCCTGCTCAGAAGGAACAGCAGAGGTAGAAGAAAGAGATAGAGTATATCCACGTGTCTGATCTACACCTCACTCAACCTGCTCAAAAGGAACAGCAGAGGTAGAAAACAGAGATAGAGTATATCCAGGTGTCTCACTCAGCCTGCTCAGAAGGAACAGCAGAGGTAGAAGACAGAGATAGAGTATATCCACGTGTCTGATCTACACCTCACTCAGCCTGCTCAGAAGGAACAGCAGAGGTAGAAGACAGAGATATAGTATATCCACGTGTCTGATCTACACCTCACTCAGCCTGCTAAAAAGGAACAGCAGAGGTAGAAGACAGAGATAGAGTATATCCACGTGTCTCACTCAGCCTGCTCAGAAGGAACAGCAGATGTAGAAGACAGAGATAGAGTATATCCACGTGTCTAATCTACACCTCACTCAGCCTGCTCAGAAGGAACAGCATAGGTACAAGACAGAGATAAAGTATATGCACGTGTCTGATTTACACCTCACTCAGCCTGCTCAGAAGGAACAGCAGAGGTAGAAGACAGAGATAGAGTATATCCACGTGTCTCGCTCAGCCTGCTCAGAAGGAACAGCAGAGGTAGAAGACAGAGATAAAGTATATCCACGTGTCTGATCTACACCTCACTCAGCCTGCTCAGAAGGAACAGCAGAGGTAGAAGACAGAGATAGAGTATATCCACGTGTCTCACTCAGCCTGCTCAGAAGGAACAGCAGAGGTAGAAGACAGAGATAAAGTATATCCACGTGTCTGATCTACACCTCACTCAGCCTGCTCAGAAGGAACAGCAGAGGTAGAAGACAGAGATAGAGTATATCCACGTGTCTGATCTACACCTCACTCAGCCTGCTCAGAAGGAACAGCAGAGGGAGAAGACGGAGATAGGGTATATCTACGTGTCTCGCTCAGCCTGCTCAGAAGGAACAGCAGAGGTAGAAGACAGACATAGAGTATATCCACGTGTCTCACTCAGCCTGCTCAGAAGGAACAGCAGAGGTAGAAGGCAGAGATAGAGTATATCCACGTGTCTCACTCAGCCTGCTCAGAAGGAACAGCAGAGGTAGAAGACAGAGATAGAGTATATCCAGGTGTCTGATATACACCTCACTCAGCCTGCTCAGAATGAACAGCAGAGGTAGAAGACAGAGATAGAGTATATCCACGTGTCTGATCTACACCTCACTCAGCCTGCTCAGAAGGAACAGCAGAGGTAGAAGACAGAGATAGAGTATATCCACGTGTCTGATCTACACCTCACTCAGCCTGCTCAGAAGGAACAGCAGAGGTAGAAGAAAGAGATAGAGTATATCCACGTGTCTGATCTACACCTCACTCAGCCTGCTCAGAAGGAACAGCAGAGGTAGAAGACAGAGATAGAGTATATCCAGGTGTCTCACTCAGCCTGCTCAGAAGGAACAGCAGAAGTAGAAGACAGAGATAGAGTATATCCACGTGTCTGATCTACACCTCACTCAGCCTGCTCAGAAGGACCAGCAGAGGTAGAAGACAGAGATAGAGTAAATCCACGTGTCTGATATACACCTCACTCAGCCTGCTCAGAAGGAACAGCAGAGGTAGAAGAAAGAGATAGAGTATATCCACGTGTCTGATCTACACCTCACTCAACCTGCTCAAAAGGAACAGCAGAGGTAGAAAACAGAGATAGAGTATATCCAGGTGTCTCACTCAGCCTGCTCAGAAGGAACAGCAGAGGTAGAAGACAGAGATAGAGTATATCCACGTGTCTGATCTACACCTCACTCAGCCTGCTCAGAAGGAACAGCAGAGGTAGAAGACAGAGATATAGTATATCCACGTGTCTGATCTACACCTCACTCAGCCTGCTAAAAAGGAACAGCAGAGGTAGAAGACAGAGATAGAGTATATCCACGTGTCTCACTCAGCCTGCTCAGAAGGAACAGCAGATGTAGAAGACAGAGATAGAGTATATCCACGTGTCTAATCTACACCTCACTCAGCCTGCTCAGAAGGAACAGCATAGGTACAAGACAGAGATAAAGTATATCCACGTGTCTGATTTACACCTCACTCAGCCTGCTCAGAAGGAACAGCAGAGGTAGAAGACAGAGATAGAGTATATCCACGTGTCTCGCTCAGCCTGCTCAGAAGGAACAGCAGAGGTAGAAGACAGAGATAAAGTATATCCACGTGTCTGATCTACACCTCACTCAGCCTGCTCAGAAGGAACAGCAGAGGTAGAAGACAGAGATAGAGTATATCCACGTGTCTCACTCAGCCTGCTCAGAAGGAACAGCAGAGGTAGAAGACAGAGATAAAGTATATCCACGTGTCTGATCTACACCTCACTCAGCCTGCTCAGAAGGAACAGCAGAGGTAGAAGACAGAGATAGAGTATATCCACGTGTCTGATCTACACCTCACTCAGCCTGCTCAGAAGGAACAGCAGAGGGAGAAGACGGAGATAGGGTATATCTACGTGTCTCGCTCAGCCTGCTCAGAAGGAACAGCAGAGGTAGAAGACAGAGATAGAGTATATCCACGTGTCTCACTCAGCCTGCTCAGAAGGAACAGCAGAGGTAGAAGGCAGAGATAGAGTATATCCACGTGTCTCACTCAGCCTGCTCAGAAGGAACAGCAGAGGTAGAAGACAGAGATAGAGTATATCCAGGTGTCTGATATACACCTCACTCAGCCTGCTCAGAATGAACAGCAGAGGTAGAAGACAGAGATAGAGTATATCCACGTGTCTGATCTACACCTCACTCAGCCTGCTCAGAAGGAACAGCAGAGGTAGAAGACAGAGATAGAGTATATCCACGTGTCTGATCTACACCTCACTCAGCCTGCTCAGAAGGAACAGCAGAGGTAGAAGAAAGAGATAGAGTATATCCACGTGTCTGATCTACACCTCACTCAGCCTGCTCAGAAGGAACAGCAGAGGTAGAAGACAGAGATAGAGTATATCCAGGTGTCTCACTCAGCCTGCTCAGAAGGAACAGCAGAAGTAGAAGACAGAGATAGAGTATATCCACGTGTCTGATCTACACCTCACTCAGCCTGCTCAGAAGGACCAGCAGAGGTAGAAGACAGAGATAGAGTATATCCACGTGTCTGATATACACCTCACTCAGCCTGCTCAGAAGGAACAGCAGAGGTAGAAGACAGAGATAGAGTATATCCACGTGTCTCACTCAGCCTGCTCAGAAGGAACAGCAGATGTATAAGACAGAGATAGAGTATATCAACGTGTCTCACTCAGCCTGCTCAGAAGGAACAGCAGAGGTAGAAGACAGAGATAGAGTATATCCACGTGTCTGATCTACACCTCACTCAACCTGCTCAGAAGGAACAGCAGAGGTAGAAGACAGAGATAGAGTATATCCACGTGTCTGATCTACACCTCACTCAGCCTGCTCAGAAGGAACAGCAGAGGTAGAAGACAGAGATAGAGTATATACACGTGTCCCACTCAGCCTGCTCAGAAGGAACAGCAGATGTAGAAGACAGAGATAAAGTATATCCACGTGTCTAATCTACACCTCACTCAGCCTGCTCAAAAGGAACAGCAGTGGTAGAAGACAGAGATAGAGTATATCCACGTGTCTCGCTCAGCCTGCTCAGAATGAACAGCAGAGGTAGAAGACAGAGATAAAGTATATCCACGTGTCTGATCTACACCTCACTCAGCCTGCTCAGAAGGAACAGCAGAGGTAGAAGACTGAGATAGAGTATATCCACGTGTCTCACTCAGCCTGCTCAGAAGGAACAGCAGAGGTAGAAGGCAGAGATAGAGTATATCCACGTGTCTCACTCAGCCTGCTCAGAAGGAACAGCAGAGGTAGAAGACAGAGATATAGTATATCCAGGTGTCTGATATACACCTCACTCAGCCTGCTCAGAATGAACAGCAGAGGTAGAAGACAGAGATAGAGTATATCCACGTGTCTGATCTACACCTCACTCAGCCTGCTCAGAAGGAACAGCAGAGGAAGAAGACAGAGATAGAGTAAATCCACGTGTCTGATCTACACCTCACTCAGCCTGCTCAGAAGGAACAGCAGAGGTAGAAGAAAGAGATAGAGTATATCCACGTGTCTGATCTACACCTCACTCAACCTGCTCAAAAGGAACAGCAGAGGTAGAAAACAGAGATAGAGTATATCCAGGTGTCTCACTCAGCCTGCTCAGAAGGAACAGCAGAGGTAGAAGACAGAGATAGAGTATATCCACGTGTCTGATCTACACCTCACTCAGCCTGCTCAGAAGGAACAGCAGAGGTAGAAGACAGAGATATAGTATATCCACGTGTCTGATCTACACCTCACTCAGCCTGCTAAAAAGGAACAGCAGAGGTAGAAGACAGAGATAGAGTATATCCACGTGTCTCACTCAGCCTGCTCAAAAGGAACAGCAGATGTAGAAGACAGAGATAGAGTATATCCACGTGTCTGATTTACACCTCACTCAGCCTGCTCAGAAGGAACAGCAGAGGTAGAAGACAGAGATAGAGTATATCCACGTGTCTGATCTACACCTCACTCAGCCTGCTCAGAAGGAACAGCAGAGGGAGAAGACGGAGATAGGGTATATCTACGTGTCTCGCTCAGCCTGCTCAGAAGGAACAGCAGAGGTAGAAGACAGAGATAGAGTATATCCACGTGTCTCACTCAGCCTGCTCAGAAGGAACAGCAGAGGTAGAAGGCAGAGATAGAGTATATCCACGTGTCTCACTCAGCCTGCTCAGAAGGAACAGCAGAGGTAGAAGACAGAGATAGAGTATATCCAGGTGTCTGATATACACCTCACTCAGCCTGCTCAGAATGAACAGCAGAGGTAGAAGACAGAGATAGAGTATATCCACGTGTCTGATCTACACCTCACTCAGCCTGCTCAGAAGGAACAGCAGAGGTAGAAGACAGAGATAGAGTATATCCACGTGTCTGATCTACACCTCACTCAGCCTGCTCAGAAGGAACAGCAGAGGTAGAAGAAAGAGATAGAGTATATCCACGTGTCTGATCTACACCTCACTCAGCCTGCTCAGAAGGAACAGCAGAGGTAGAAGACAGAGATAGAGTATATCCAGGTGTCTCACTCAGCCTGCTCAGAAGGAACAGCAGAAGTAGAAGACAGAGATAGAGTATATCCACGTGTCTGATCTACACCTCACTCAGCCTGCTCAGAAGGACCAGCAGAGGTAGAAGACAGAGATAGAGTATATCCACGTGTCTGATATACACCTCACTCAGCCTGCTCAGAAGGAACAGCAGAGGTAGAAGACAGAGATAGAGTATATCCACGTGTCTCACTCAGCCTGCTCAGAAGGAACAGCAGATGTATAAGACAGAGATAGAGTATATCAACGTGTCTCACTCAGCCTGCTCAGAAGGAACAGCAGAGGTAGAAGACAGAGATAGAGTATATCCACGTGTCTGATCTACACCTCACTCAACCTGCTCAGAAGGAACAGCAGAGGTAGAAGACAGAGATAGAGTATATCCACGTGTCTGATCTACACCTCACTCAGCCTGCTCAGAAGGAACAGCAGAGGTAGAAGACAGAGATAGAGTATATACACGTGTCCCACTCAGCCTGCTCAGAAGGAACAGCAGATGTAGAAGACAGAGATAAAGTATATCCACGTGTCTAATCTACACCTCACTCAGCCTGCTCAAAAGGAACAGCAGAGGTAGAAGACAGAGATAGAGTATATCCACGTGTCTCGCTCAGCCTGCTCAGAATGAACAGCAGAGGTAGAAGACAGAGATAAAGTATATCCACGTGTCTGATCTACACCTCACTCAGCCTGCTCAGAAGGAACAGCAGAGGTAGAAGACTGAGATAGAGTATATCCACGTGTCTCACTCAGCCTGCTCAGAAGGAACAGCAGAGGTAGAAGGCAGAGATAGAGTATATCCACGTGTCTCACTCAGCCTGCTCAGAAGGAACAGCAGAGGTAGAAGACAGAGATATAGTATATCCAGGTGTCTGATATACACCTCACTCAGCCTGCTCAGAATGAACAGCAGAGGTAGAAGACAGAGATAGAGTATATCCACGTGTCTGATCTACACCTCACTCAGCCTGCTCAGAAGGAACAGCAGAGGTAGAAGACAGAGATAGAGTAAATCCACGTGTCTGATCTACACCTCACTCAGCCTGCTCAGAAGGAACAGCAGAGGTAGAAGAAAGAGATAGAGTATATCCACGTGTCTGATCTACACCTCACTCAACCTGCTCAAAAGGAACAGCAGAGGTAGAAAACAGAGATAGAGTATATCCAGGTGTCTCACTCAGCCTGCTCAGAAGGAACAGCAGAGGTAGAAGACAGAGATAGAGTATATCCACGTGTCTGATCTACACCTCACTCAGCCTGCTCAGAAGGAACAGCAGAGGTAGAAGACAGAGATATAGTATATCCACGTGTCTGATCTACACCTCACTCAGCCTGCTAAAAAGGAACAGCAGAGGTAGAAGACAGAGATAGAGTATATCCACGTGTCTCACTCAGCCTGCTCAAAAGGAACAGCAGATGTAGAAGACAGAGATAGAGTATATCCACGTGTCTGATTTACACCTCACTCAGCCTGCTCAGAAGGAACAGCAGAGGTAGAAGACAGAGATAGAGTATATCCACGTGTCTGATCTACACCTCACTCAGCCTGCTCAGAAGGAACAGCAGAGGGAGAAGACACAGATAGAGTATATCCAAGTGTCTCACTCATCCTGCGCAGAAGGAACAGCAGAGGTAGAAGACAGAGATAGAGTATATCCACGTGTCTCACTCAGCCTGCTCAGAAGGAACAGCAGAGGTAGAAGACAGAGATAGAGTATATCCACGTGTCTCACTCAGCCTGCTCAGAAGGAACAGCAGAGGTAGAAGACATAGATAGAGTATATCCACGTGTCTCACTCAGCCTGCTCAGAAGGAACAGCAGATGTAGAAGACAGAGATAGAGTATATCCACGTGTCTAATATACACCCCACTCAGCCTGCTCAGAAGGAACAGCTGAGGTAGAAGACAGAGATAAAGTATATCCACGTGTCTGATCTACACCTCACTCAGCCTGCTCAGCAGGAACAGCAGAGGTAGAAGACAGAGATATAGTATATCCACGTGTCTCACTCAGCCTGCTCAGAATGAACAGCAGAGGTAGAAGGCAGAGATAGAGTATATCCACGTGTCTAATATACACCTCACTCAGCCTGCTCAGAAAGAACAGCAGAGGTAGAAGACAGAGATAGAGTATATCCACGTGTCTCACTCAGCCTGCTCAGAAGGAACAGCAGAGGTAGGAGACAGAGATAGAGTATATCCACGTGTCTGATCTACACCTCACTCAGCCTGCTCAGAAGGAACAGCAGAGGTAGAAGAAAGAGATAGAGTATATCCACGTGTCTGATCTTCACCTCACTCAGCCTGCTCAGAAGGAACAGCAGAGGTAGAAGACAGAGATAGAGTATATCCAGGTGTCTCACTCAGCCTGCTCAGAAGGAACAGCAGAAGTAGAAGACAGAGATAGAGTATATCCACGTGTCTGATCTACACCTCACTCAGCCTGCTCAGAAGGAACAGCAGAGGTAGAAGACATAGATATAGTATATCCACGTGTCTGATATACACCTCACTCTGCCTGCTCAGAAGGAAAAGCAGAGGTAGAAGACAGAGATAGAGTATATCCACGTGTCTGATCTACACCTCACTCAGCCTGCTAAAAAGGAACAGCAGAGGTAGAAGACAGAGATAGAGTATATCCACGTGTCTCACTCAGCCTGCTCAGAAGGAACAGCAGAGGTAGAAGACAGAGATAGAGTATATCCACGTGTCTGATCTACACCTCACTCAGCCTACTCAGAAGGAACAGCAGAGGTAGAAGACAGAGATATAGTATATCCACGTGTCTGATCTACACCTCACTCAGCCTGCTCAAAAGGAACAGCAGAGGTAGAAGACAGAGATAGAGTATATCCACGTGTCTCACTCAGCCTGCTCAGAAGGAACAGCAGATGTAGAAGACAGAGATAGAGTATATCCACGTGTCTAATCTACACCTCACTCAGCCTGCTCAGAAGGAACAGCAGAGGTACAAGACAGAGATAAAGTATATCCACGTGTCTGATTTACACCTCACTCAGCCTGCTCAGAAGGAACAGCAGAGGTAGAAGACAGAGATAGAGTATATCCACGTGTCTGATCTACACCTCACTCAGCCTGCTCAGAAGGAACAGCAGAGGGAGAAGACAGAGATAGAGTATATCCAAGTGTCTCACTCATCCTGCGCAGAAGGAACAGCAGAGGTAGAAGACAGAGATAGAGTATATCCACGTGTCTCACTCAGCCTGCTCAGAAGGAACAGCAGAGGTAGAAGACAGAGATAGAGTATATCCACGTGTCTCACTCAGCCTGCTCAGAAGGAACAGCAGAGATAGAAGACATAGATAGAGTATATCCACGTGTCTCACTCAGCCTGCTCAGAAGGAACAGCAGATGTAGAAGACAGAGATAGAGTATATCCACGTGTCTAATATACACCCCACTCAGCCTGCTCAGAAGGAACAGCAGAGGTAGAAGACAGAAATAAAGTATATCCACGTGTCTGATCTACACCTCACTCAGCCTGCTCAGCAGGAACAGCAGAGGTAGAAGACAGAGATATAGTATATCCACGTGTCTCACTCAGCCTGCTCAGAATGAACAGCAGAGGTAGAAGGCAGAGATAGAGTATATCCACGTGTCTAATATACACCTCACTCAGCCTGCTCAGAAAGAACAGCAGAGGTAGAAGACAGAGATAGAGTATATCCACGTGTCTCACTCAGCCTGCTCAGAAGGAACAGCAGAGGTAGAAGACATAGATATAGTATATCCACGTGTCTGATATACACCTCACTCTGCCTGCTCAGAAGGAACAGCAGAGGTAGAAGACAGAGATAGAGTATATCCACGTGTCTGATCTACACCTCACTCAGCCTGCTAAAAAGGAACAGCAGAGGTAGAAGACAGAGATAGAGTATATCCACGTGTCTCACTCAGCCTGCTCAGAAGGAACAGCAGATGTATAAGACAGAGATAGAGTATATCAACGTGTCTCACTCAGCCTGCTCAGAAGGAACAGCAGAGGTAGAAGACAGAGATAGAGTATATCCACGTGTCTGATCTACACCTCACTCAACCTGCTCAGAAGGAACAGCAGAGGTAGAAGACAGAGATAGAGTATATCCACGTGTCTGATCTACACCTCACTCAGCCTGCTCAGAAGGAACAGCAGAGGTAGAAGACAGAGATAGAGTATATACACGTGTCCCACTCAGCCTGCTCAGAAGGAACAGCAGATGTAGAAGACAGAGATAAAGTATATCCACGTGTCTAATCTACACCTCACTCAGCCTGCTCAAAACGAACAGCAGAGGTAGAAGACAGAGATAGAGTATATCCACGTGTCTCGCTCAGCCTGCTCAGAAGGAACAGCAGAGGTAGAAGACAGAGATAGAGTATATCCACGTGTCTGATCTACACCTCACTCAGCCTGCTCAGAAGGAACAGCAGAGGTAGAAGACAGAGATAGAGTATATCCACGTGTCTGATCTACACCTCACTCAGCCTGCTCAGAAGGAACAGCAGAGGTAGAAGAAAGAGATAGAGTATATCCACGTGTCTGATCTACACCTCACTCAACCTGCTCAAAAGGAACAGCAGAGGTAGAAAACAGAGATAGAGTATATCCAGGTGTCTCACTCAGCCTGCTCAGAAGGAACAGCAGAGGTAGAAGACAGAGATAGAGTATATCCACGTGTCTGATCTACACCTCACTCAGCCTGCTCAGAAGGAACAGCAGAGGTAGAAGACAGAGATATAGTATATCCACGTGTCTGATCTACACCTCACTCAGCCTGCTAAAAAGGAACAGCAGAGGTAGAAGACAGAGATAGAGTATATCCACGTGTCTCGCTCAGCCTGCTCAGAAGGAACAGCAGATGTAGAAGACAGAGATAGAGTATATCCACGTGTCTAATCCACACCTCACTCAGCCTGCTCAGAAGGAACAGCAGAGGTACAAGACAGAGATAAAGTATATCCACGTGTCTGATCTACACCTCACTCAGCCTGCTCAGAAGGAACAGCAGAGGGAGAAGACAGAGATATAGTATATCCAGGTGTCTCACTCATCCTGCGCAGAAGGGACAGCAGAGGTAGAAGACAGAGATAGAGTATATCCACGTGTCTCACTCAGCCTGCTCAGAAGGAACAGCAGAGGTAGAAGACAGAGATAGAGTATATCCACGTGTCTCACTCAGCCTGCTCAGAAGTAACAGCAGAGGTAGAAGACATAGATAGAGTATATCCACGTGTCTCACTCAGCCTGCTCAGAAGGAACAGCAGATGTAGAAGACAGAGATAGAGTATATCCACGTGTCTAATATACACCCCACTCAGCCTGCTCAGAAGGAACAGCAGAGGTAGAAGACAGAGATAAAGTATATCCACGTGTCTGATCTACACCTCACTCAGCCTGCTCAGCAGGAACAGCAGAGGTAGAAGACAGAGATAGAGTATATCCACGTGTCTCACTCAGCCTGCTCAGAATGAACAGCAGAGGTAGAAGGCAGAGATAGAGTATATCCACGTGTCTAATATACACCTCACTCAGCCTGCTCAGAAGGAACAGCAGAGGTAGAAGACAGAGATAGAGTATATCCACGTGTCTCAATCAGCCTGCTCAGAAGGAACAGCAGAGGTAGGAGACAGAGATAGAGTATATCCACGTGTCTGATCTACACCTTACTCAGACTGCTCAGAAGGAACAGCAGAGGTAGAAGACAGAGATAGAGCATATCCAAGTGTCTCACTCAGCCTGCTCAGAAGGAACAGCAGAGGTAGAAGACAGAGATAGAGTATATCAACGTGTCTCACTCAGCCTGCTCAGAAGGAACAGCAGAGGTAGAAGACAGAGATAGAGTATATCCACGTGTCTGATCTACACCTCACTCAACCTGCTCAGAAGGAACAGCAGAGGTAGAAGACAGAGATAGAGTATATCCACGTGTCTGATCTACACCTCACTCAGCCTGCTCAGAAGGAACAGCAGAGGTAGAAGACAGAGATAGAGTATATCCAAGTGTCTCACTCAGCCTGCTCAGAAGGAACAGCAGAGGTAGAAGACAGAGATAGAGTATATACACGTGTCCCACTCAGCCTGCTCGGAAGGAACAGCAGATGTAGAAGACAGAGATAAAGTATATCCACGTGTCTAATCTACACCTCACTCAGCCTGCTCAAAACGAACAGCAGAGGTAGAAGACAGAGATAGAGTATATCCACGTGTCTCGCTCAGCCTGCTCAGAAGGAACAGCAGAGGTAGAAGACAGAGATAGAGTATATCCACGTGTCTGATCTACACCTCACTCAGCCTGCTCAGAAGGAACAGCAGAGGTAGAAGACAGAGATAGAGTATATCCACGTGTCTGATCTACACCTCACTCAGCCTGCTCAGAAGGAACAGCAGAGGTAGAAGAAAGAGATAGAGTATATCCACGTGTCTGATCTACACCTCACTCAACCTGCTCAAAAGGAACAGCAGAGGTAGAAAACAGAGATAGAGTATATCCAGGTGTCTCACTCAGCCTGCTCAGAAGGAACAGCAGAGGTAGAAGACAGAGATAGAGTATATCTACGTGTCTGATCTACACCTCACTCAGCCTGCTCAGAAGGAACAGCAGAGGTAGAAGACAGAGATATAGTATATCCACGTGTCTGATCTACACCTCACTCAGCCTGCTAAAAAGGAACAGCAGAGGTAGAAGACAGAGATAGAGTATATCCACGTGTCTCACTCAGCCTGCTCAGAAGGAACAGCAGATGTAGAAGACAGAGATAGAGTATATCCACGTGTCTAATCCACACCTCACTCAGCCTGCTCAGAAGGAACAGCAGAGGTACAAGACAGAGATAAAGTATATCCACGTGTCTGATCTACACCTCACTCAGCCTGCTCAGAAGGAACAGCAGAGGGAGAAGACAGAGATATAGTATATCCAAGTGTCTCACTCATCCTGCGCAGAAGGGACAGCAGAGGTAGAAGACAGAGATAGAGTATATCCACGTGTCTCACTCAGCCTGCTCAGAAGGAACAGCAGAGGTAGAAGACAGAGATAGAGTATATCCACGTGTCTCACTCAGCCTGCTCAGAAGTAACAGCAGAGGTAGAAGACATAGATAGAGTATATCCACGTGTCTCACTCAGCCTGCTCAGAAGGAACAGCAGATGTAGAAGACAGAGATAGAGTATATCCACGTGTCTAATATACACCCCACTCAGCCTGCTCAGAAGGAACAGCATAGGTAGAAGACAGAGATAAAGTATATCCACGTGTCTGATCTACACCTCACTCAGCCTGCTCAGCAGGAACAGCAGAGGTAGAAGACAGAGATAGAGTATATCCACGTGTCTCACTCAGCCTGCTCAGAATGAACAGCAGAGGTAGAAGGCAGAGATAGAGTATATCCACGTGTCTAATATACACCTCACTCAGCCTGCTCAGAAGGAACAGCAGAGGTAGAAGACAGAGATAGAGTATATCCACGTGTCTCAATCAGCCTGCTCAGAAGGAACAGCAGAGGTAGGAGACAGAGATAGAGTATATCCACGTGTCTGATCTACACCTTACTCAGACTGCTCAGAAGGAACAGCAGAGGTAGAAGACAGAGATAGAGCATATCCAAGTGTCTCACTCAGCCTGCTCAGAAGGAACAGCAGAGGTAGGAGACAGAGATAGAGTATATCAACGTGTCTCACTCAGCCTGCTCAGAAGGAACAGCAGAGGTAGAAGACAGAGATAGAGTATATCCACGTGTCTGATCTACACCTCACTCAACCTGCTCAGAAGGAACAGCAGAGGTAGAAGACAGAGATAGAGTATATCCACGTGTCTGATCTACACCTCACTCAGCCTGCTCAGAAGGAACAGCAGAGGTAGAAGACAGAGATAGAGTATATCCAAGTGTCTCACTCAGCCTGCTCAGAAGGAACAGCAGAGGTAGAAGACAGAGATAGAGTATATACACGTGTCCCACTCAGCCTGCTCAGAAGGAACAGCAGATGTAGAAGACAGAGATAAAGTATATCCACGTGTCTAATCTACACCTCACTCAGCCTGCTCAAAACGAACAGCAGAGGTAGAAGACAGAGATAGAGTATATCCACGTGTCTCGCTCAGCCTGCTCAGAAGGAACAGCAGAGGTAGAAGACAGAGATAGAGTATATCCACGTGTCTGATCTACACCTCACTCAGCCTGCTCAGAAGGAACAGAAGAGGTAGAAGACAGAGATAGAGTATATCCACGTGTCTGATCTACACCTCACTCAGCCTGCTCAGAAGGAACAGCAGAGGTAGAAGAAAGAGATAGAGTATATCCACGTGTCTGATCTACACCTCACTCAACCTGCTCAAAAGGAACAGCAGAGGTAGAAAACAGAGATAGAGTATATCCAGGTGTCTCACTCAGCCTGCTCAGAAGGAACAGCAGAGGTAGAAGACAGAGATAGAGTATATCCACGTGTCTGATCTACACCTCACTCAGCCTGCTCAGAAGGAACAGCAGAGGTAGAAGACAGAGATATAGTATATCCACGTGTCTGATCTACACCTCACTCAGCCTGCTAAAAAGGAACAGCAGAGGTAGAAGACAGAGATAGAGTATATCCACGTGTCTCACTCAGCCTGCTCAGAAGGAACAGCAGATGTAGAAGACAGAGATAGAGTATATCCACGTGTCTGATCTACACCTCACTCAACCTGCTCAGAAGGAACAGCAGAGGTAGAAGACAGAGATAGAGTATATCCACGTGTCTGATCTACACCTCACTCAGCCTGCTCAGAAGGAACAGCAGAGGTAGAAGACAGAGATAGAGTATATCCAAGTGTCTCACTCAGCCTGCTCAGAAGGAACAGCAGAGGTAGAAGACAGAGATAGAGTATATACACGTGTCCCACTCAGCCTGCTCAGAAGGAACAGCAGATGTAGAAGACAGAGATAAAGTATATCCACGTGTCTAATCTACACCTCACTCAGCCTGCTCAAAACGAACAGCAGAGGTAGAAGACAGAGATAGAGTATATCCACGTGTCTCGCTCAGCCTGCTCAGAAGGAACAGCAGAGGTAGAAGACAGAGATAGAGTATATCCACGTGTCTGATCTACACCTCACTCAGCCTGCTCAGAAGGAACAGCAGAGGTAGAAGACAGAGATAGAGTATATCCACGTGTCTGATCTACACCTCACTCAGCCTGCTCAGAAGGAACAGCAGAGGTAGAAGAAAGAGATAGAGTATATCCACGTGTCTGATCTACACCTCACTCAACCTGCTCAAAAGGAACAGCAGAGGTAGAAAACAGAGATAGAGTATATCCAGGTGTCTCACTCAGCCTGCTCAGAAGGAACAGCAGAGGTAGAAGACAGAGATAGAGTATATCCACGTGTCTGATCTACACCTCACTCAGCCTGCTCAGAAGGAACAGCAGAGGTAGAAGACAGAGATATAGTATATCCACGTGTCTGATCTACACCTCACTCAGCCTGCTAAAAAGGAACAGCAGAGGTAGAAGACAGAGATAGAGTATATCCACGTGTCTCACTCAGCCTGCTCAGAAGGAACAGCAGATGTAGAAGACAGAGATAGAGTATATCCACGTGTCTAATCTACACCTCACTCATCCTGCTCAGAAGGAACAGCAGAGGTACAAGACAGAGATAAAGTATATCCACGTGTCTGATCTACACCTCACTCAGCCTGCTCAGAAGGAACAGCAGAGGGAGAAGACAGAGATATAGTATATCCAAGTGTCTCACTCATCCTGCGCAGAAGGAACAGCAGAGGTAGAAGACAGAGATAGAGTATATCCACGTGTCTCACTCAGCCTGCTCAGAAGGAACAGCAGAGGTAGAAGACAGAGATAGAGTATATCCACGTTCTCACTCAGCCTGCTCAGAAGTAACAGCAGAGGTAGAAGACATAGATAGAGTATATCCACGTGTCTCACTCAGCCTGCTCAGAAGGAACAGCAGATGTAGAAGACAGAGATAGAGTATATCCACGTGTCTAATATACACCCCACTCAGCCTGCTCAGAAGGAACAGCAGAGGTAGAAGACAGAGATAAAGTATATCCACGTGTCTGATCTACACCTCACTCAGCCTGCTCAGCAGGAACAGCAGAGGTAGAAGACAGAGATAGAGTATATCCACGTGTCTCACTCAGCCTGCTCAGAATGAACAGCAGAGGTAGAAGGCAGAGATAGAGTATATCCACGTGTCTAATATACACCTCACTCAGCCTGCTCAGAAGGAACAGCAGAGGTAGAAGACAGAGATAGAGTATATCCACGTGTCTCAATCAGCCTGCTCAGAAGGAACAGCAGAGGTAGGAGACAGAGATAGAGTATATCCACGTGTCTGATCTACACCTTACTCAGACTGCTCAGAAGGAACAGCAGAGGTAGAAGACAGAGATAGAGCATATCCAAGTGTCTCACTCAGCCTGCTCAGAAGGAACAGCAGAGGTAGAAGACAGAGATAGAGTATATCAACGTGTCTCACTCAGCCTGCTCAGAAGGAACAGCAGAGGTAGAAGACAGAGATAGAGTATATCCAAGTGTCTCACTCAGCCTGCTCAGAAGGAACAGCAGAGGTAGAAGACAGAGATAGAGTATATACACGTGTCCCACTCAGCCTGCTCAGAAGGAACAGCAGATGTAGAAGACAGAGATAAAGTATATCCACGTGTCTAATCTACACCTCACTCAGCCTGCTCAAAACGAACAGCAGAGGTAGAAGACAGAGATAGAGTATATCCACGTGTCTCGCTCAGCCTGCTCAGAAGGAACAGCAGAGGTAGAAGACAGAGATAGAGTATATCCACGTGTCTGATCTACACCTCACTCAGCCTGCTCAGAAGGAACAGCAGAGGTAGAAGACAGAGATAGAGTATATCCACGTGTCTGATCTACACCTCACTCAGCCTGCTCAGAAGGAACAGCAGAGGTAGAAGAAAGAGATAGAGTATATCCACGTGTCTGATCTACACCTCACTCAACCTGCTCAAAAGGAACAGCAGAGGTAGAAAACAGAGATAGAGTATATCCAGGTGTCTCACTCAGCCTGCTCAGAAGGAACAGCAGAGGTAGAAGACAGAGATAGAGTATATCCACGTGTCTGATCTACACCTCACTCAGCCTGCTCAGAAGGAACAGCAGAGGTAGAAGACAGAGATATAGTATATCCACGTGTCTGATCTACACCTCACTCAGCCTGCTAAAAAGGAACAGCAGAGGTAGAAGACAGAGATAGAGTATATCCACGTGTCTCACTCAGCCTGCTCAGAAGGAACAGCAGATGTAGAAGACAGAGATAGAGTATATCCACGTGTCTAATCTACACCTCACTCAGCCTGCTCAGAAGGAACAGCAGAGGTACAAGACAGAGATAAAGTATATCCACGTGTCTGATCTACACCTCACTCAGCCTGCTCAGAAGGAACAGCAGAGGGAGAAGACAGAGATATAGTATATCCAAGTGTCTCACTCATCCTGCGCAGAAGGAACAGCAGAGGTAGAAGACAGAGATAGAGTATATCCACGTGTCTCACTCAGCCTGCTCAGAAGGAACAGCAGAGGTAGAAGACAGAGATAGAGTATATCCACGTTCTCACTCAGCCTGCTCAGAAGTAACAGCAGAGGTAGAAGACATAGATAGAGTATATCCACGTGTCTCACTCAGCCTGCTCAGAAGGAACAGCAGATGTAGAAGACAGAGATAGAGTATATCCACGTGTCTAATATACACCCCACTCAGCCTGCTCAGAAGGAACAGCAGAGGTAGAAGACAGAGATAAAGTATATCCACGTGTCTGATCTACACCTCACTCAGCCTGCTCAGCAGGAACAGCAGAGGTAGAAGACAGAGATAGAGTATATCCACGTGTCTCACTCAGCCTGCTCAGAAGGAACAGCAGATGTAGAAGACAGAGATAGAGTATATCCACGTGTCTAATCTACACCTCACTCATCCTGCTCAGAAGGAACAGCAGAGGTACAAGACAGAGATAAAGTATATCCACGTGTCTGATCTACACCTCACTCAGCCTGCTCAGAAGGAACAGCAGAGGGAGAAGACAGAGATATAGTATATCCAAGTGTCTCACTCATCCTGCGCAGAAGGAACAGCAGAGGTAGAAGACAGAGATAGAGTATATCCACGTGTCTCACTCAGCCTGCTCAGAAGGAACAGCAGAGGTAGAAGACAGAGATAGAGTATATCCACGTTCTCACTCAGCCTGCTCAGAAGTAACAGCAGAGGTAGAAGACATAGATAGAGTATATCCACGTGTCTCACTCAGCCTGCTCAGAAGGAACAGCAGATGTAGAAGACAGAGATAGAGTATATCCACGTGTCTAATATACACCCCACTCAGCCTGCTCAGAAGGAACAGCAGAGGTAGAAGACAGAGATAAAGTATATCCACGTGTCTGATCTACACCTCACTCAGCCTGCTCAGCAGGAACAGCAGAGGTAGAAGACAGAGATAGAGTATATCCACGTGTCTCACTCAGCCTGCTCAGAATGAACAGCAGAGGTAGAAGGCAGAGATAGAGTATATCCACGTGTCTAATATACACCTCACTCAGCCTGCTCAGAAGGAACAGCAGAGGTAGAAGACAGAGATAGAGTATATCCACGTGTCTCAATCAGCCTGCTCAGAAGGAACAGCAGAGGTAGGAGACAGAGATAGAGTATATCCACGTGTCTGATCTACACCTTACTCAGACTGCTCAGAAGGAACAGCAGAGGTAGAAGACAGAGATAGAGCATATCAAAGTGTCTCACTCAGCCTGCTCAGAAGGAACAGCAGAGGTAGAAGACAGAGATAGAGTATATCAACGTGTCTCACTCAGCCTGCTCAGAAGGAACAGCAGAGGTAGAAGACAGAGATAGAGTATATCCAAGTGTCTCACTCAGCCTGCTCAGAAGGAACAGCAGAGGTAGAAGACAGAGATAGAGTATATACACGTGTCCCACTCAGCCTGCTCAGAAGGAACAGCAGATGTAGAAGACAGAGATAAAGTATATCCACGTGTCTAATCTACACCTCACTCAGCCTGCTCAAAACGAACAGCAGAGGTAGAAGACAGAGATAGAGTATATCCACGTGTCTCGCTCAGCCTGCTCAGAAGGAACAGCAGAGGTAGAAGACAGAGATAGAGTATATCCACGTGTCTGATCTACACCTCACTCAGCCTGCTCAGAAGGAACAGCAGAGGTAGAAGACAGAGATAGAGTATATCCACGTGTCTGATCTACACCTCACTCAGCCTGCTCAGAAGGAACAGCAGAGGTAGAAGAAAGAGATAGAGTATATCCACGTGTCTGATCTACACCTCACTCAACCTGCTCAAAAGGAACAGCAGAGGTAGAAAACAGAGATAGAGTATATCCAGGTGTCTCACTCAGCCTGCTCAGAAGGAACAGCAGAGGTAGAAGACAGAGATAGAGTATATCCACGTGTCTGATCTACACCTCACTCAGCCTGCTCAGAAGGAACAGCAGAGGTAGAAGACAGAGATATAGTATATCCACGTGTCTGATCTACACCTCACTCAGCCTGCTAAAAAGGAACAGCAGAGGTAGAAGACAGAGATAGAGTATATCCACGTGTCTCACTCAGCCTGCTCAGAAGGAACAGCAGATGTAGAAGACAGAGATAGAGTATATCCACGTGTCTAATCTACACCTCACTCAGCCTGCTCAGAAGGAACAGCAGAGGTACAAGACAGAGATAAAGTATATCCACGTGTCTGATCTACACCTCACTCAGCCTGCTCAGAAGGAACAGCAGAGGGAGAAGACAGAGATATAGTATATCCAAGTGTCTCACTCATCCTGCGCAGAAGGAACAGCAGAGGTAGAAGACAGAGATAGAGTATATCCACGTGTCTCACTCAGCCTGCTCAGAAGGAACAGCAGAGGTAGAAGACAGAGATAGAGTATATCCACGTTCTCACTCAGCCTGCTCAGAAGTAACAGCAGAGGTAGAAGACATAGATAGAGTATATCCACGTGTCTCACTCAGCCTGCTCAGAAGGAACAGCAGATGTAGAAGACAGAGATAGAGTATATCCACGTGTCTAATATACACCCCACTCAGCCTGCTCAGAAGGAACAGCAGAGGTAGAAGACAGAGATAAAGTATATCCACGTGTCTGATCTACACCTCACTCAGCCTGCTCAGCAGGAACAGCAGAGGTAGAAGACAGAGATAGAGTATATCCACGTGTCTCACTCAGCCTGCTCAGAATGAACAGCAGAGGTAGAAGGCAGAGATAGAGTATATCCACGTGTCTAATATACACCTCACTCAGCCTGCTCAGAAGGAACAGCAGAGGTAGAAGACAGAGATAGAGTATATCCACGTGTCTCAATCAGCCTGCTCAGAAGGAACAGCAGAGGTAGGAGACAGAGATAGAGTATATCCACGTGTCTGATCTACACCTTACTCAGACTGCTCAGAAGGAACAGCAGAGGTAGAAGACAGAGATAGAGCATATCCAAGTGTCTCACTCAGCCTGCTCAGAAGGAACAGCAGAGGTAGAAGACAGAGATAGAGTATATCAACGTGTCTCACTCAGCCTGCTCAGAAGGAACAGCAGAGGTAGAAGACAGAGATAGAGTATATCCACGTGTCTGATCTACACCTCACTCAACCTGCTCAGAAGGAACAGCAGAGGTAGAAGACAGAGATAGAGTATATCCACGTGTCTGATCTACACCTCACTCAGCCTGCTCAGAAGGAACAGCAGAGGTAGAAGACAGAGATAGAGTATATCCAAGTGTCTCACTCAGCCTGCTCAGAAAGAACAGCAGAGGTAGAAGACAGAGATAGAGTATATCCACGTGTCTCACTCAGCCTGCTCAGAAGGAACAGCAGAGGTAGAAGACAGAGATAGAGTATATCCACGTGTCTGATCTACACCTCACTCAACCTGCTCAGAAGGAACAGCAGAGGTAGAAGACAGAGATAGAGTATATCCAGGTGTCTGATATACACCTCACTCAGCCTGATCAGAATGAACAGCAGAGGTAGAAGACAGAGATAGAGTATATCCACGTGTCTGATCTACACCTCACTCAGCCTGCTCAGAAGGAACAGCAGAGGTAGAAGACAGAGATAGAGTATATCCACGTGTCTGATCTACACCTCACTCAGCCTGCTCAGAAGGAACAGCAGAGGTAGAAGAAAGAGATAGAGTATATCCACGTGTCTGATCTACACCTCACTCAGCCTGCTCAGAAGGAACAGCAGAGGTAGAAGACAGAGATAGAGTATATCCAGGTGTCTCACTCAGCCTGCTCAGAAGGAACAGCAGAGGTAGAAGACAGAGATAGAGTATATCCACGTGTCTGATCTACACCTCACTCAGCCTGCTCAGAAGGAACAGCAGAGGTAGAAGACAGAGATAGAGTATATCCACTTGTCTGATATACACCTCACTCAGCCTGCTCAGAAGAAACAGCAGAGGTAGAAGACAGAGATAGAGTATATCCACGTGTCTGATCTACACCTCACTCAGCCTGCTAAAAAGGAACAGCAGAGGTAGAAGACAGAGATAGAGTATATCCACGTGTCTCACTCAGCCTGCTCAGAAGGAACAGCAGATGTAGAAGACAGAGATAGAGTATATCCACGTGTCTAATCTACACCTCACTCAGCCTGCTCAGAAGGAACAGCAGAGGTACAAGACAGAGATAAAGTATATCCACGTGTCTGATCTACACCTCACTCAGCCTGCTCAGAAGGAACAGCAGAGGTAGAAGACAGAGATATAGTATATCCACGTGTCTGATCTACACCTCACTCAGCCTGCTCAGAAGGAACAGCAGAGGGAGAAGACAGAGATAGAGTATTTCCACGTGTCTCACTCAGCCTGCTCAGAAGGAACAGCAGAGGTAGAAGACAGAGATAGAGTATATCCACGTGTCTCACTCAGCCTGCTCAGAAGGAGAGGTAGAAGACAGAGATAGAGTATATCC
This sequence comes from Crossaster papposus, assembly GCA_037893245.1. Taxonomy (NCBI): domain Eukaryota; kingdom Metazoa; phylum Echinodermata; class Asteroidea; order Velatida; family Solasteridae; genus Crossaster; species Crossaster papposus. The sequence continues at coordinate 116,460 of JBAIAA010001137.1, forward strand.
ACGTGTCTCACTTAGCCTGCTCAGAAGGAACAGCAGAGGTAGAAGACATAGATAGAGTATATCCACGTGTCTCACTCAGCCTGCTCAGAAGGAACAGCCGAGGTAGAAGACAGAGATAGAGTATATCCACGTGTCTGATCTACACCTCACTCAGCCTGCTCAGAATGAACAGCAGAGGTAGAAGACAGAGATAGAGTATATCCAGGTGTCTGATATACACCTCACTCAGCCTGCTCAGAAGGAACAGCAGAGGTAGAAGACAGAGATAGAGTATATCCACGTGTCTGATCTACACCTCACTCAGCCTGCTCAGAAGGAACAGCAGAGGTAGAAAAAAGAGATAGAGTATATCCACGTGTCTGATCTACACCTCACTCAGCCTGCTCAGAAGGAACAGCAGAGGTAGAAGACAGAGATAGAGTATATCCACGTGTCTCACTCAGCCTGCTCAGAAGGAACAGCAGATGTAGAAGACAGAGATAGAGTATATCCACGTGTCTAATATACACCCCACTCAGCCTGCTCAGAAGGAACAGCAGAGGTAGAAGACAGAGATAAAGTATATCCACGTGTCTGATCTACACCTCACTCAGCCTGCTCAGCAGGAACAGCAGAGGTATAAGACAGAGATAGAGTATATCCACGTGTCTCAATCAGCCTGCTCAGAATGAACAGCAGAGGTAGAAGGCAGAGATAGAGTATATCCACGTGTCTCACTCAGCCTGCTCAGAAGGAACATCAGAGGTAGAAGACAGAGATAGAGTATATCCACGTGTCTAATATACGCCTCACTCAGCCTGCTCAGAAGGAACAGCAGAAGTAGAAGACAGAGATAGAGTATATCCACGTGTCTTACTCAGCCTGCTCAGAAGGAACAGCAGAGGTAGGAGACAGAGATAGAGTATATCCACGTGTCCGATCTACACCTCACTCAGACTGCTCAGAAGGAACAGCAGAGGTATAAGACAGAGATAGAGCATATCCAAGTGTCTCACTCAGCCTGCTCAGAAGGAACAGCAGAGGTAGAAGACAGAGATAGAGTATATCAACGTGTCTCACTCAGCCTGCTCAGAAGGAACAGCAGAGGTAGAAGACAGAGATAGAGTATATCCACGTGTCTGATCTACACCTCACTCAACCTGCTCAGAAGGAACAGCAGAGGTAGAAGACAGAGATAGAGTATATCCACGTGTCTCGCTCAGCCTGCTCAGAAGGAACAGCAGAGGTAGAAGACAGAGATAAAGTATATCCACGTGTCTGATCTACACCTCACTCAGCCTGCTCAGTAGGAACAGCAGAGGGAGAAGACGGAGATAGGGTATATCCACGTGTCTCGCTCAGCCTGCTCAGAAGGAACAGCAGAGGTAGAAGACAGAGATAGAGTATATCCACGTGTCTCACTCAGCCTGCTCAGAAGGAACAGCAGAGGTAGAAGGCAGAGATAGAGTATATCCACGTGTCTCACTCAGCCTGCTCAGAAGGAACAGCAGAGGTAGAAGACAGAGATAGAGTATATCCAGGTGTCTGATATACACCTCACTCAGCCTGCTCAGAATGAACAGCAGAGGTAGAAGACAGAGATAGAGTATATCCACGTGTCTGATCTACACCTCACTCAGCTTGCTCAGAAGGAACAGCAGAGGTAGAAGACAGAGATAGAGTATATCCACGTGTCTGATCTACACCTCACTCAGCCTGCTCAGAAGGAACAGCAGAGGTAGAAGAAAGAGATAGAGTATATCCACGTGTCTGATCTACACCTCACTCAGCCTGCTCAGAAGGAACAGCATAGGTAGAAGACAGAGATAGAGTATATCCAGGTGTCTCACTCAGCCTGCTCAGAAGGAACATCAGAAGTAGAAGACAGAGATAGAGTATATCCACGTGTCTGATCTACACCTCACTCAGCCTGCTCAGAAGGAACAGCAGAGGTAGAAGACAGAGATAGAGTATATCCACGTGTCTGATATACACCTCACTCAGCCTGCTCAGAAGGAACAGCAGAGGTAGAAGACAGAGATAGAGTATATCCACGTGTCTGATCTACACCTCACTCAGCCTGCTAAAAAGGAACAGCAGAGGTAGAAGACAGAGATAGAGTATATCCACGTGTCTCACTCAGCCTGCTCAGAAGGAACAGCAGATGTATAAGACAGAGATAGAGTATATCAACGTGTCTCACTCAGCCTGCTCAGAAGGAACAGCAGAGGTAGAAGACAGAGATAGAGTATATCCACGTGTCTGATCTACACCTCACTCAACCTGCTCAGAAGGAACAGCAGAGGTAGAAGACAGAGATAGAGTATATCCACGTGTCTGATCTACACCTCACTCAGCCTGCTCAGAAGGAACAGCAGAGGTAGAAGACAGAGATAGAGTATATACACGTGTCCCAATCAGCCTGCTCAGAAGGAACAGCAGATGTAGAAGACAGAGATAAAGTATATCCACGTGTCTAATCTACACCTCACTCAGCCTGCTCAAAAGGAACAGCAAAGGTAGAATACAGAGATAGAGTATATCCACATGTCTCGCTCAGCCTGCTCAGAAGGAACAGCAGAGGTAGAAGACAGAGATAAAGTATATCCACGTGTCTGATCTACACCTCACTCAGCCTGCTCAAAAGGAACAGCATAGGTAGAAGACAGAGATAGAGTATATCCAGGTGTCTGATATACACCTCACTCAGCCTGCTCAGAATGAACAGCAGAGGTAGAAGACAGAGATAGAGTATATCCACGTGTCTGATCTACACCTCAATCAGCTTGCTCAGAAGGAACAGCAGAGGTAGAAGACAGAGATAGAGTATATCCACGTGTCTGATCTACACCTCACTCAGCCTGCTCAGAAGGAACAGCAGAGGTAGAAAAAAGAGATAGAGTATATCCACGTGTCTGATCTACACCTCACTCAGCCTGCTCAGAAGGAACAGCAGAGGTAGAAGACAGAGATAGAGTATATCCACGTGTCTCACTCAGCCTGCTCAGAAGGAACAGCAGATGTAGAAGACAGAGATAGAGTATATCCACGTGTCTAATATACACCCCACTCAGCCTGCTCAGAAGGAACAGCAGAGGTAGAAGACAGAGATAAAGTATATCCACGTGTCTGATCTACACCTCACTCAGCCTGCTCAGCAGGAACAGCAGAGGTATAAGACAGAGATAGAGTATATCCACGTGTCTCAATCAGCCTGCTCAGAATGAACAGCAGAGGTAGAAGACAGAGATAGAGTATATCCACGTGTCTGATCTACACCTCACTCAGCCTGCTAAAAAGGAACAGCAGAGGTAGAAGACAGAGATAGAGTATATCCACGTGTCTCACTCAGCCTGCTCAGAAGGAACAGCAGATGTAGAAGACAGAGATAAAGTATATCCACGTGTCTAATCTACACCTCACTCAGCCTGCTCAAAAGGAACAGCAAAGGTAGAATACAGAGATAGAGTATATCCACGTGTCTCGCTCAGCCTGCTCAGAAGGAACAGCAGAGGTAGAAGACAGAGATAAAGTATATCCACGTGTCTGATCTACACCTCACTCAGCCTGCTCAAAAGGAACAGCAGAGGTAGAAGACAGAGATAGAGTATATCCAGGTGTCTGATATACACCTCACTCAGCCTGCTCAGAATGAACAGCAGAGGTAGAAGACAGAGATAGAGTATATCCACGTGTCTGATCTACACCTCACTCAGCTTGCTCAGAAGGAACAGCAGAGGTAGAAGACAGAAATAGAGTATATCCACGTGTCTGATCTACACCTCACTCAGCCTGCTCAGAAGGAACAGCAGAGGTAGAAGAAAGAGATAGAGTATATCCACGTGTCTGATCTACACCTCACTCAGCCTGCTCAGAAGGAACAGCATAGGTAGAAGACAGAGATAGAGTATATCCAGGTGTCTCACTCAGCCTGCTCAGAAGGAACATCAGAAGTAGAAGACAGAGATAGAGTATATCCACGTGTCTGATCTACACCTCACTCAGCCTGCTCAGAAGGAACAGCAGAGGTAGAAGACAGAGATAGAGTATATCCACGTGTCTGATATACACCTCACTCAGCCTGCTCAGAAGGAACAGCAGAGGTAGAAGACAGAGATAGAGTATATCCACGTGTCTGATCTACACCTCACTCAGCCTGCTAAAAAGGAACAGCAGAGGTAGAAGACAGAGATAGAGTATATCAACGTGTCTCACTCAGCCTGCTCAGAAGGAACAGCAGATGTATAAGACAGAGATAGAGTATATCAACGTGTCTCACTCAGCCTGCTCAGAAGGAACAGCAGATGTATAAGACAGAGATAGAGTATATCAACGTGTCTCACTCAGCCTGCTCAAAAGGAACAGCAGAGGTAGAAGACAGAGATAGAGTATATCCACGTGTTTGATCTACACCTCACTCAACCTGCTCAGAAGGAACAGCAGAGGTAGAAGACAGAGATAGAGTATATCCACGTGTTTGATCTACACCTCACTCAGCCTGCTCAGAAGGAACAGCAGAGGTAGAAGACAGAGATAGAGTATATACACGTGTCCCAATCAGCCTGCTCAGAAGGAACAGCAGATGTAGAAGACAGAGATAAAGTATATCCACGTGTCTAATCTACACCTCACTCAGCCTGCTCAAAAGGAACAGCAAAGGTAGAATACAGAGATAGAGTATATCCACGTGTCTCGCTCAGCCTGCTCAGAAGGAACAGCAGAGGTAGAAGACAGAGATAAAGTATATCCACGTGTCTGATCTACACCTCACTCAGCCTGCTCAAAAGGAACAGCAGAGGTAGAAGACAGAGATAGAGTATATCCACGTGTCTGATCTACACCTCACTCAGCCTGCTCAGAAGGAACAGCAGAGGGAGAAGACGGAGATAGGGTATATCCACGTGTCTCGCTCAGCCTGCTCAGAAGGAACAGCAGAAGTAGAAGACAGAGATAGAGTATATCCACGTGTCTCACTCAGCCTGCTCAGAAGGAGCAGCAGAGGTAGAAGGCAGATATAGAGTATATCCACGTGTCTCACTCAGCCTGCTCAGAAGGAACAGCAGAGGTAGAAGACAGAGATAGAGTATATCCAGGTGTCTGATATACACCTCACTCAGCCTGCTCAGAATGAACAGCAGAGGTAGAAGACAGAGATAGAGTATATCCACGTGTCTGATCTACACCTCACTCAGCCTGCTCAGAAGGAACAGCAGAGGTAGAAGAAAGAGATAGAGTATATCCACGTGTCTGATCTACACCTCACTCAACCTGCTCAAAAGGAACAGCAGAGGTAGAAAACAGAGATAGAGTATATCCAGGTGTCTCACTCAGCCTGCTCAGAAGGAACAGCAGAGGTAGAAGACAGAGATATAGTATATCCACGTGTCTGATCTACACCTCACTCAGCCTGCTAAAAAGGAACAGCAGAGGTAGAAGACAGAGATAGAGTATATCCACGTGTCTCACTCAGCCTGCTCAGAAGGAACATCAGAGGTAGAAGACAGAGATAAAGTATATCCACGTGTCTGATCTACACCTCACTCAGCCTGCTCAAAAGGAACAGCAGAGGTAGAAGACAGAGATAGAGTATATCCACGTGTCTGATCTACACCTCACTCAGCCTGCTCAGAAGGAACAGCAGAGGGAGAAGACGGAGATAGGGTATATCCACGTGTCTCGCTCAGCCTGCTCAGAAGGAACAGCAGAGGTAGAAGGCAGATATAGAGTATATCCACGTGTCTCACTCAGCCTGCTCAGAAGGAACAGCAGAGGTAGAAGACAGAGATAGAGTATATCCAGGTGTCTGATATACACCTCACTCAGCCTGCTCAGAATGAACAGCAGAGGTAGAAGACAGAGATATAGTATATCCACGTGTCTGATCTACACCTCACTCAACCTGCTCAAAAGGAACAGCAGAGGTTGAAAACAGAGATAGAGTATATCCAGGTGTCTCACTCAGCCTGCTCAGAAGGAACAGCAGAGGTAGAAGACAGAGATAGAGTATATCCACGTGTCTGATCTACACCTCACTCAGCCTGCTCAGAAGGAACAGCAGAGGTAGAAGACAGAGATAAAGTATATCCACGTGTCTGATCTACACCTCACTCAGCCTGCTCAGTAGGAACAGCAGAGGTAGAAGACAGAGATAGAGTATATCCACGTGTCTCACTCAGCCTGCTCAGAAGGAACAGCAGAGGTAGAAGGCAGAGATAGAGTATATCCACGTGTCTCACTCAGCCTGCTCAGAAGGAACAGCAGAGGTAGAAGACAGAGATAGAGTATATCCAGGTGTCTGATATACACCTCACTCAGCCTGCTAAAAAGGAACAGCAGAGGTAGAAGACAGAGATAGAGTATATCCACGTGTCTCACTCAGCCTGCTCAGAAGGAACATCAGAGGTAGAAGACAGAGATAGAGTATATCCACGTGTCTAATATACGCCTCACTCAGCCTGCTCAGAAGGAACAGCAGAAGTAGAAGACAGAGATAGAGTATATCCACGTGTCTCACTCAGCCTGCTCAGAAGGAACAGCAGAGGTAGGAGACAGAGATAGAGTATATCCACGTGTCTGATCTACACCTCACTCAGACTGCTCAGAAGGAACAGCAGAGGTAGAAGACAGAGATAGAGTATATCCACGTGTCTCACTCAGCCTGCTCAGAAGGAACAGCAGATGTATAAGACAGAGATAGAGTATATCAACGTGTCTCACTCAGCCTGCTCAGAAGGAACAGCAGAGGTAGAAGACAGAGATAGAGTATATCCACGTGTCTGATCTACACCTCACTCAACCTGCTCAGAAGGAACAGCAGAGGTAGAAGACAGAGATAGAGTATATCCACGTGTCTGATCTACACCTCACTCAGCCTGCTCAGAAGGAACAGCAGAGGTAGAAGACAGAGATAGAGTATATACACGTGTCCCAATCAGCCTGCTCAGAAGGAACAGCAGATGTAGAAGACAGAGATAAAGTATATCCACGTGTCTAATCTACACCTCACTCAGCCTGCTCAAAAGGAACAGCAAAGGTAGAATACAGAGATAGAGTATATCCACGTGTCTCGCTCAGCCTGCTCAGAAGGAACAGCAGAGGTAGAAGACAGAGATAAAGTATATCCACGTGTCTGATCTACACCTCACTCAGCCTGCTCAGAAGGAACAGCAGAGGTAGAAGACAGAGATAGAGTATATTCACGTGTCTCGCTCAGCCTGCTCAGAAGGAACAGCAGAGGTAGAAGACAGAGATAAAGTATATCCACGTGTCTGATCTACACCTCACTCAGCCTGCTCAGAAGGAACAGCAGAGGTAGAAGACAGAGATAGAGTATATCCACGTGTCTCACTCAGCCTGCTCAGAAGGAACAACAGATGTAGAAGACAGAGCTAGAGTATATCCACGTGTCTTATCTACACCTCACTCAGACTGCTCAGAAGGAACAGCAGAGGTAGAAGACAGCGATAGAGCATATCCAAGTGTCTCACTCAGCCTGCTCAGAAGGAACAGCAGAGGTAGAAGACAAAGATAGAGTATATCCACGTGTCTCACTCAGCCTGCTCAGAAGGAACAGCAGAGGTAGAAGACAGAGATAGAGTATATCCACGTGTCTCACTCAGCCTGCTCAGAATGAACAGCAGAGGTAGAAGACAGAGATATAGTATATCCACGTGTCTGATCTACACCTCACTCAACCTGCTCAAAAGGAACAGCAGAGGTTGAAAACAGAGATAGAGTATATCCAGGTGTCTCACTCAGCCTGCTCAGAAGGAACAGCAGAGGTAGAAGACAGAGATAGAGTATATCCACGTGTCTGATCTACACCTCACTCAGCCTGCTCAGAAGGAACAGCAGAGGTAGAAGACAGAGATAAAGTATATCCACGTGTCTGATCTACACCTCACTCAGCCTGCTCAGTAGGAACAGCAGAGGGAGAAGACGGAGATAGGGTATATCCACGTGTCTCGCTCAGCCTGCTCAGAAGGAACAGCAGAGGTAGAAGACAGAGATAGAGTATATCCACGTGTCTCACTCAGCCTGCTCAGAAGGAACAGCAGAGGTAGAAGGCAGAGATAGAGTATATCCACGTGTCTCACTCAGCCTGCTCAGAAGGAACAGCAGAGGTAGAAGACAGAGATAGAGTATATCCAGGTGTCTGATATACACCTCACTCAGCCTGCTAAAAAGGAACAGCAGAGGTAGAAGACAGAGATAGAGTATATCCACGTGTCTCACTCAGCCTGCTCAGAAGGAACATCAGAGGTAGAAGACAGAGATAGAGTATATCCACGTGTCTAATATACGCCTCACTCAGCCTGCTCAGAAGGAACAGCAGAAGTAGAAGACAGAGATAGAGTATATCCACGTGTCTCACTCAGCCTGCTCAGAAGGAACAGCAGAGGTAGGAGACAGAGATAGAGTATATCCACGTGTCTGATCTACACCTCACTCAGACTGCTCAGAAGGAACAGCAGAGGTAGAAGACAGAGATAGAGTATATCCACGTGTCTCACTCAGCCTGCTCAGAAGGAACAGCAGATGTATAAGACAGAGATAGAGTATATCAACGTGTCTCACTCAGCCTGCTCAGAAGGAACAGCAGAGGTAGAAGACAGAGATAGAGTATATCCACGTGTCTGATCTACACCTCACTCAACCTGCTCAGAAGGAACAGCAGAGGTAGAAGACAGAGATAGAGTATATCCACGTGTCTGATCTACACCTCACTCAGCCTGCTCAGAAGGAACAGCAGAGGTAGAAGACAGAGATAGAGTATATACACGTGTCCCAATCAGCCTGCTCAGAAGGAACAGCAGATGTAGAAGACAGAGATAAAGTATATCCACGTGTCTAATCTACACCTCACTCAGCCTGCTCAAAAGGAACAGCAAAGGTAGAATACAGAGATAGAGTATATCCACGTGTCTCGCTCAGCCTGCTCAGAAGGAACAGCAGAGGTAGAAGACAGAGATAAAGTATATCCACGTGTCTGATCTACACCTCACTCAGCCTGCTCAAAAGGAACAGCAGAGGTAGAAGACAGAGATAGAGTATATCCACGTGTCTGATCTACACCTCACTCAGCCTGCTCAGAAGGAACAGCAGAGGGAGAAGACGGAGATAGGGTATATCCACGTGTCTCGCTCAGCCTGCTCAGAAGGAACAGCAGAAGTAGAAGACAGAGATAGAGTATATCCACGTGTCTTACTCAGCCTGCTCAGAAGGAGCAGCAGAGGTAGAAGGCAGATATAGAGTATATCCACGTGTCTCACTCAGCCTGCTCAGAAGGAACAGCAGAGGTAGAAGACAGAGATAGAGTATATCCAGGTGTCTGATATACACCTCACTCAGCCTGCTCAGAATGAACAGCAGAGGTAGAAGACAGAGATAGAGTATATCCACGTGTCTGATCTACACCTCACTCAGCCTGCTCAGAAGGAACAGCAGAGGTAGAAGAAAGAGATAGAGTATATCCACGTGTCTGATCTACACCTCACTCAACCTGCTCAAAAGGAACAGCAGAGGTTGAAAACAGAGATAGAGTATATCCAGGTGTCTCACTCAGCCTGCTCAGAAGGAACAGCAGAGGTAGAAGACAGAGATAGAGTATATCCACGTGTCTGATCTACACCTCACTCAGCCTGCTCAGAAGGAACAGCAGAGGTAGAAGACAGAGATAAAGTATATCCACGTGTCTGATCTACACCTCACTCAGCCTGCTCAGTAGGAACAGCAGAGGGAGAAGACGGAGATAGGGTATATCCACGTGTCTCGCTCAGCCTGCTCAGAAGGAACAGCAGAGGTAGAAGACAGAGATAGAGTATATCCACGTGTCTCACTCAGCCTGCTCAGAAGGAACAGCAGAGGTAGAAGGCAGAGATAGAGTATATCCACGTGTCTCACTCAGCCTGCTCAGAAGGAACAGCAGAGGTAGAAGACAGAGATAGAGTATATCCAGGTGTCTGATATACACCTCACTCAGCCTGCTCAGAATGAACAGCAGAGGTAGAAGACAGAGATAGAGTATATCCACGTGTCTGATCTACACCTCACTCAGCTTGCTCAGAAGGAACAGCAGAGGTAGAAGACAGAGATAGAGTATATCCACGTGTCTGATCTACACCTCACTCAGCCTGCTCAGAAGGAACAGCAGAGGTAGAAGAAAGAGATAGAGTATATCCACGTGTCTGATCTACACCTCACTCAGCCTGCTCAGAAGGAACAGCATAGGTAGAAGACAGAGATAGAGTATATCCAGGTGTCTCACTCAGCCTGCTCAGAAGGAACATCAGAAGTAGAAGACAGAGATAGAGTATATCCACGTGTCTGATATACACCTCACTCAGCCTGCTCAGAAGGAACAGCAGAGGTAGAAGACAGAGATAGAGTATATCCACGTGTCTGATCTACACCTCACTCAGCCTGCTCAGAAGGAACAGCAGAGGTAGAAGACAGAGATAGAGTATATCCACGTGTCTGATATACACCTCACTCAGCCTGCTCAGAAGGAACAGCAGAGGTAGAAGACAGAGATAGAGTATATCCACGTGTCTGATCTACACCTCACTCAGCCTGCTAAAAAGGAACAGCAGAGGTAGAAGACAGAGATAGAGTATATCCACGTGTCTCACTCAGCCTGCTCAGAAGGAACAGCAGATGTATAAGACAGAGATAGAGTATATCAACGTGTCTCACTCAGCCTGCTCAGAAGGAACAGCAGAGGTAGAAGACAGAGATAGAGTATATCCACGTGTCTGATCTACACCTCACTCAACCTGCTCAGAAGGAACAGCAGAGGTAGAAGACAGAGATAGAGTATATCCACGTGTCTGATCTACACCTCACTCAGCCTGCTCAGAAGGAACAGCAGAGGTAGAAGACAGAGATAGAGTATATACACGTGTCCCAATCAGCCTGCTCAGAAGGAACAGCAGATGTAGAAGACAGAGATAAAGTATATCCACGTGTCTAATCTACACCTCACTCAGCCTGCTCAAAAGGAACAGCAAAGGTAGAATACAGAGATAGAGTATATCCACGTGTCTCGCTCAGCCTGCTCAAAAGGAACAGCAGAGGTAGAAGACAGAGATAAAGTATATCCACGTGTCTGATCTACACCTCACTCAGCCTGCTCAAAAGGAACAGCAGAGGTAGAAGACAGAGATAGAGTATATCCACGTGTCTGATCTACACCTCACTCAGCCTGCTCAGAAGGAACAGCAGAGGGAGAAGACGGAGATAGGGTATATCCACGTGTCTCGCTCAGCCTGCTCAGAAGGAACAGCAGAAGTAGAAGACAGAGATAGAGTATATCCACGTGTCTCACTCAGCCTGCTCAGAAGGAGCAGCAGAGGTAGAAGGCAGATATAGAGTATATCCACGTGTCTCACTCAGCCTGCTCAGAAGGAACAGCAGAGGTAGAAGACAGAGATAGAGTATATCCAGGTGTCTGATATACACCTCACTCAGCCTGCTCAGAATGAACAGCAGAGGTAGAAGACAGAGATAGAGTATATCCACGTGTCTGATCTACACCTCACTCAGCCTGCTCAGAAGGAACAGCAGAGGTAGAAGAAAGAGATAGAGTATATCCACGTGTCTGATCTACACCTCACTCAACCTGCTCAAAAGGAACAGCAGAGGTAGAAAACAGAGATAGAGTATATCCAGGTGTCTCACTCAGCCTGCTCAGAAGGAACAGCAGAGGTAGAAGACAGAGATAGAGTATATCCACGTGTCTGATCTACACCTCACTCAGCCTGCTCAGAAGGAACAGCAGAGGTAGAAGACAGAGATAAAGTATATCCACGTGTCTGATCTACACCTCACTCAGCCTGCTCAGTAGGAACAGCAGAGGGAGAAGACGGAGATAGGGTATATCCACGTGTCTCGCTCAGCCTGCTCAGAAGGAACAGCAGAGGTAGAAGACAGAGATAGAGTATATCCACGTGTCTCACTCAGCCTGCTCAGAAGGAACAGCAGAGGTAGAAGGCAGAGATAGAGTATATCCACGTGTCTCACTCAGCCTGCTCAGAAGGAACAGCAGAGGTAGAAGACAGAGATAGAGTATATCCAGGTGTCTGATATACACCTCACTCAGCCTGCTCAGAATGAACAGCAGAGGTAGAAGACAGAGATAGAGTATATCCACGTGTCTGATCTACACCTCACTCAGCTTGCTCAGAAGGAACAGCAGAGGTAGAAGACAGAGATAGAGTATATCCACGTGTCTGATCTACACCTCACTCAGCCTGCTCAGAAGGAACAGCAGAGGTAGAAGAAAGAGATAGAGTATATCCACGTGTCTGATCTACACCTCACTCAGCCTGCTCAGAAGGAACAGCATAGGTAGAAGACAGAGATAGAGTATATCCAGGTGTCTCACTCAGCCTGCTCAGAAGGAACATCAGAAGTAGAAGACAGAGATAGAGTATATCCACGTGTCTGATCTACACCTCACTCAGCCTGCTCAGAAGGAACAGCAGAGGTAGAAGACAGAGATAGAGTATATCCACGTGTCTGATATACACCTCACTCAGCCTGCTCAGAAGGAACAGCAGAGGTAGAAGACAGAGATAGAGTATATCCACGTGTCTGATCTACACCTCACTCAGCCTGCTAAAAAGGAACAGCAGAGGTAGAAGACAGAGATAGAGTATATCCACGTGTCTCACTCAGCCTGCTCAGAAGGAACAGCAGATGTATAAGACAGAGATAGAGTATATCAACGTGTCTCACTCAGCCTGCTCAGAAGGAACAGCAGAGGTAGAAGACAGAGATAGAGTATATCCACGTGTCTGATCTACACCTCACTCAACCTGCTCAGAAGGAACAGCAGAGGTAGAAGACAGAGATAGAGTATATCCACGTGTCTGATCTACACCTCACTCAGCCTGCTCAGAAGGAACAGCAGAGGTAGAAGACAGAGATAGAGTATATACACGTGTCCCAATCAGCCTGCTCAGAAGGAACAGCAGATGTAGAAGACAGAGATAAAGTATATCCACGTGTCTAATCTACACCTCACTCAGCCTGCTCAAAAGGAACAGCAAAGGTAGCATACAGAGATAGAGTATATCCACGTGTCTCGCTCAGCCTGCTCAGAAGGAACAGCAGAGGTAGAAGACAGAGATAAAGTATATCCACGTGTCTGATCTACACCTCACTCAGCCTGCTCAAAAGGAACAGCAGAGGTAGAAGACAGAGATAGAGTATATCCACGTGTCTGATCTACACCTCACTCAGCCTGCTCAGAAGGAACAGCAGAGGGAGAAGACGGAGATAGGGTATATCCACGTGTCTCGCTCAGCCTGCTCAGAAGGAACAGCAGAAGTAGAAGACAGAGATAGAGTATATCCACGTGTCTCACTCAGCCTGCTCAGAAGGAGCAGCAGAGGTAGAAGGCAGATATAGAGTATATCCACGTGTCTCACTCAGCCTGCTCAGAAGGAACAGCAGAGGTAGAAGACAGAGATAGAGTATATCCAGGTGTCTGATATACACCTCACTCAGCCTGCTCAGAATGAACAGCAGAGGTAGAAGACAGAGATAGAGTATATCCACGTGTCTGATCTACACCTCACTCAGCCTGCTCAGAAGGAACAGCAGATGTAGAAGAAAGAGATAGAGTATATCCACGTGTCTGATCTACACCTCACTCAACCTGCTCAAAAGGAACAGCAGAGGTAGAAAACAGAGATAGAGTATATCCAGGTGTCTCACTCAGCCTGCTCAGAAGGAACAGCAGAGGTAGAAGACAGAGATAGAGTATATCCACGTGTCTGATCTACACCTCCCTCAGCCTGCTCAGAAGGAACAGCAGAGGTAGAAGACAGAGATATAGTATATCCACGTGTCTGATCTACACCTCACTCAGCCTGCTAAAAAGGAACAGCAGAGGTAGAAGACAGAGATAGAGTATATCCACGTGTCTCACTCAGCCTGCTCAGAAGGAACATCAGAGGTAGAAGACAGAGATAGAGTATATCCACGTGTCTAATATACGCCTCACTCAGCCTGCTCAGAAGGAACAGCAGAAGTAGAAGACAGAGATAGAGTATATCCACGTGTCTCACTCAGCCTGCTCAGAAGGAACAGCAGAGGTAGGAGACAGAGATAGAGTATATCCACGTGTCTGATCTACACCTCACTCAGACTGCTCAGAAGGAACAGCAGAGGTAGAAGACAGAGATAGAGTATATCCACGTGTCTCACTCAGCCTGCTCAGAAGGAACAGCAGATGTATAAGACAGAGATAGAGTATATCAACGCGTCTCACTCAGCCTGCTCAGAAGGAACAGCAGAGGTAGAAGACAGAGATAGAGTATATCCACGTGTCTGATCTACACCTCACTCAACCTGCTCAGAAGGAACAGCAGAGGTAGAAGACAGAGATAGAGTATATCCACGTGTCTGATCTACACCTCACTCAGCCTGCTCAGAAGGAACAGCAGAGGTAGAAGAAAGAGATAGAGTATATCCACGTGTCTGATCTACACCTCACTCAGCCTGCTCAGAAGGAACAGCATAGGTAGAAGACAGAGATAGAGTATATCCAGGTGTCTCACTCAGCCTGCTCAGAAGGAACATCAGAAGTAGAAGACAGAGATAGAGTATATCCACGTGTCTGATCTACACCTCACTCAGCCTGCTCAGAAGGAACAGCAGAGGTAGAAGACAGAGATAGAGTATATCCACGTGTCTGATATACACCTCACTCAGCCTGCTCAGAAGGAACAGCAGAGGTAGAAGACAGAGATAGAGTATATCCACGTGTCTGATCTACACCTCACTCAGCCTGCTAAAAAGGAACAGCAGAGGTAGAAGACAGAGATAGAGTATATCCACGTGTCTCACTCAGCCTGCTCAGAAGGAACAGCAGATGTATAAGACAGAGATAGAGTATATCAACGTGTCTCACTCAGCCTGCTCAGAAGGAACAGCAGAGGTAGAAGACAGAGATAGAGTATATCCACGTGTCTGATCTACACCTCACTCAACCTGCTCAGAAGGAACAGCAGAGGTAGAAGACAGAGATAGAGTATATCCACGTGTCTGATCTACACCTCACTCAGCCTGCTCAGAAGGAACAGCAGAGGTAGAAGACAGAGATAGAGTATATACACGTGTCCCAATCAGCCTGCTCAGAAGGAACAGCAGATGTAGAAGACAGAGATAAAGTATATCCACGTGTCTAATCTACACCTCACTCAGCCTGCTCAAAAGGAACAGCAAAGGTAGCATACAGAGATAGAGTATATCCACGTGTCTCGCTCAGCCTGCTCAGAAGGAACAGCAGAGGTAGAAGACAGAGATAAAGTATATCCACGTGTCTGATCTACACCTCACTCAGCCTGCTCAAAAGGAACAGCAGAGGTAGAAGACAGAGATAGAGTATATCCACGTGTCTGATCTACACCTCACTCAGCCTGCTCAGAAGGAACAGCAGAGGGAGAAGACGGAGATAGGGTATATCCACGTGTCTCGCTCAGCCTGCTCAGAAGGAACAGCAGAAGTAGAAGACAGAGATAGAGTATATCCACGTGTCTCACTCAGCCTGCTCAGAAGGAGCAGCAGAGGTAGAAGGCAGATATAGAGTATATCCACGTGTCTCACTCAGCCTGCTCAGAAGGAACAGCAGAGGTAGAAGACAGAGATAGAGTATATCCAGGTGTCTGATATACACCTCACTCAGCCTGCTCAGAATGAACAGCAGAGGTAGAAGACAGAGATAGAGTATATCCACGTGTCTGATCTACACCTCACTCAGCCTGCTCAGAAGGAACAGCAGATGTAGAAGAAAGAGATAGAGTATATCCACGTGTCTGATCTACACCTCACTCAACCTGCTCAAAAGGAACAGCAGAGGTAGAAAACAGAGATAGAGTATATCCAGGTGTCTCACTCAGCCTGCTCAGAAGGAACAGCAGAGGTAGAAGACAGAGATAGAGTATATCCACGTGTCTGATCTACACCTCCCTCAGCCTGCTCAGAAGGAACAGCAGAGGTAGAAGACAGAGATATAGTATATCCACGTGTCTGATCTACACCTCACTCAGCCTGCTAAAAAGGAACAGCAGAGGTAGAAGACAGAGATAGAGTATATCCACGTGTCTCACTCAGCCTGCTCAGAAGGAACATCAGAGGTAGAAGACAGAGATAGAGTATATCCACGTGTCTAATATACGCCTCACTCAGCCTGCTCAGAAGGAACAGCAGAAGTAGAAGACAGAGATAGAGTATATCCACGTGTCTCACTCAGCCTGCTCAGAAGGAACAGCAGAGGTAGGAGACAGAGATAGAGTATATCCACGTGTCTGATCTACACCTCACTCAGACTGCTCAGAAGGAACAGCAGAGGTAGAAGACAGAGATAGAGTATATCCACGTGTCTCACTCAGCCTGCTCAGAAGGAACAGCAGATGTATAAGACAGAGATAGAGTATATCAACGCGTCTCACTCAGCCTGCTCAGAAGGAACAGCAGAGGTAGAAGACAGAGATAGAGTATATCCACGTGTCTGATCTACACCTCACTCAACCTGCTCAGAAGGAACAGCAGAGGTAGAAGACAGAGATAGAGTATATCCACGTGTCTGATCTACACCTCACTCAGCCTGCTCAGAAGGAACAGCAGAGGTAGAAGACAGAGATAGTGTTGTGAGAAGGGAACCAGACTCAGAGACTGGACCAATCATACACGGTCTGTTGTTTACGTGCAGTGTGAGAGCACTGTCTTTGTTGTTTATTCCAATCATAAGTTACAAACACAGAGAATGAATACATTTGGCGGACGACACGGATCGATGTATCTGCATATTAATTCACTTTATGGATCTGCATATGAATCCACTTGTCTTATGGATCCGCATATGGATCGTTCGTCCGTAACCAGGCCCATCCTTTTGGCTCCATGTTTACTGTGATGGCCGCGCCCTTAGCAATGCGAACAGACGTGCTGCAGCCGCTGGCATAGCAACGCGAACGCGCGGTGGCGCCCTCTGTCGCTGGCGATTCACAACATAGCCGCCCCTAAACTGTGCAGAATAGTTTACATTAACATGAATTGGCATAGGGATTGCCACAGGCCGCAAAGAGCAACAACAATAGGTTGAACACAAAAGAACACTAACAGTTTAAGGTACTTGAAACAACAAGTTTAACAGTATACGGCCGCCCCATGTAGAACCATGGGGTGCGGCTGGTGGTAACAAGACAAGATGTCTAAGTGGGGTCGGACTCAGGCAGAGTGGCAGCTTCAGGATTGCCTGCAATGGCGCTTTCAGAAGGCAGTCGAATTAGGCGTGCCACTGGTCGGGTGTAGGTGCGATCTCCGACCTGCACCCTCACCGCGCGAACCCGCTGATCGGCACCAGGAAGAACCTCAGTGACCTTCGCCAGAGGCCAGGATGCACGTCGTTGTCGTGGGTCCACCATCAGAACTACATCGCCGACACGTAGGTTGCTGGTCTCGCTGCACCACTTCTGGCGAGCCTGCATTGCTGACAGATACGACTGAACAAACTCCTTCCAGAATCTTTGCATAAGGGCTTGGCACTGGCGCCAGCGACGGCGGCTAAGCACATCGCGATCCGGGTAGACAACCTGTGGTGGAGAGTGGTCCGGCCGCCCCATGAGTAACATGAAGGGCGTGATGGGGTCGGGATCAGCAATGTCTGAGGACACATAAGACAATGGTTTGGAATTCAGCAAGGCTTCTACCTCCACTAGACAAGTATAGAGGACTGGCGAAGCTACTGATCGGTTACCAAGAATAGCATACAATGCAGTCTTCACCGACCGAATCTCCCTCTCCCACGTCCCGCCAAAGTGCGGTGCAGCGGGAGGGTTGAACCTGAAATGAACTTTGTGTTTTGCAAGCTTCTCCTGAAGGTTAGGTTCCATCTCCTTGAATGCCTTTGTCAATTCAGTAAGACCCCCCTTGAAGTTGGTCCCATTGTCGCACAATACTTCATGAGGTGTGCCACGCCGGGAGCGGAAGCGACTAAAGGCCAGGAGGAAGGCATCGGCATCAAGAGACTCAAGCAAGTCGAGGTAGACGGCCCGAGTCGTCATGCACTTCCATATGATCCCCCATCTCTGCTCATTCCGCCGTCCAATGGTAACTGTGTAGGGGCCAAAACAGTCTACCCCAGTGGAATAGAAGGGTGGCCGACCAATTCGCAGTCGGGCAGGAGGTAGATCTGCCATTCTGGGCACTGAAGGTTGCCCACGCTGTCTTAGGCAGCCTGTGCACCTGCTCTGGAGACTTCGGATGGACTGGCGTCCTCGCAATAACCAAAAGCGTCGTCGCATATCGGCAAATACCGTACCAGTCCCAGGGTGTCCAAGACGTTCATCCACATCTTTGATCAGCAGCTGGACTATCTGGTGTTTGGAGTCAAGAACAACGGGGTGTTTCACATTCATATCCAACTCCGCTTGTCTGAGTCTCCCTCCAACTCGGATCAATTGGGTATCAGCATCCAGCTCTGGAGCCAGCTTGGCCAGACGGCTATTTCGTGAAACAGGATTACCAGCTGTTAGAGCTGCGAGATCTTCTGGGAAGCTGTCGACCTGAACTTTTCTGCAAAGGGCCTGTTCAGCCTCCATCCGTTGGTTGGCACTGAGAAACTCCGGCTTGGGTTCATCTTTTGATTCGCAGATAGTGCGCCCATACGCCTCTACCAGGGCATCCCAGTAGTCGTATTTTGTCACATCAATCTCTGGAACATCTTCTGGACGATTAATAGTAAAGGCAGTGAAACAACTGGCTTTCAACTCAACTTCATTCCTATCCTGCTGCATGTGCGATGGGAACTTGGGCCAATCCTTTTCAGGACCAAAGAGGAATGGTGGAGCGTACCACCGACTCTCTTCAGTCAGCTCCTTCAGCAGTAATCCACGCGTCAGGTCATCAGCCGGGTTTTGGGCCGTATCCACATACCGCCAGATAGTGTGGTCTGTTAGCCTCTGAATCTCAGCAATTCGAGCACCAATGAAACGGTTGTAGCGGCAGGACTCTGAAGTAATCCAGCTTAGAACGGTAGTGCTGTCACTCCAGCAGGTGATAGAAAACTTCATTCTCATCTCATCTTCAAGAAGTTCGGCTAGTTCAGCGCCACAAACGGCCGCCTGGAGTTCCAATCGAGGAATGGTCTGCACGCGTTTCGGGGCTAATCTGGAACGTGCCATCACAAACCTGATGCAAACTTCTTTTGACTGAGCAATGGTTCGGAGGTAGGCCACAGCCCCATAGGCCTTCTCGGAGGCATCTGTGAATACATGCAGCTGATAGGCCACCTTTTCCGGTTCAAGGTACGGTGGAAGGTAGCACCGAGGTAGGTGCACAAGGGAGATATCGTGGATCTCTTCACGCCACTTCCTGTGTTGGGTACATAAACTACCCTCGCCCTCATCTGGTATCTCCTCATCCCAGCCCCAGGGTCGCTTCCAAAGTTCTTGTACGAGCATCTTCCCTCTCACCATGTATGGCATGAGGTATCCGAGGGGGTCCTTTCCCGCGCACCGCATAACATCACTTAGGACAGCTCTCCGAGTGAGTACTGGCCACTCACAAAGTTGAAGCTTATAGCTGAGCGTATCACGTTGGAAATTCCAGTGGGGCCCTAAAGCAGCCTCCTCCGGGGAATCACAGCTGGAAGTGAGCCACCTCTCGGTGCTGCAGGAACGAGCTTCTTGGGGCAGGTCAGTCACCACTTCTGGGAAGTTGCTGGCCCACTTTACAATAGGAAATCCACCGGCGTCTAATGCCTGACGGAGCTTCTGGACCAGCTCTCTAGCTTCTGGGACTGTCGACTTGCCATCCAAGCAGTTATCAACATAAAACGCCTCTGTTACACTTCTGACCAGGTCTGAATTTGGAAAACTGTCTTTCACATACTTCTGCAGGGCGAAGGTGGCGCAGCAGGGGCTGCAGGTGGTGCCGAAGGGAAGTACATTCCACTCCAGTTCCTCCAACTGGGAATCGGGGCCCATCTCTTTCCATAAAAACCTGAGCATACAACGGTCACACTCCAAAGTGCGCACACAGTGAAACATCGCCTTGATGTCACCAGAGATGGCAACTTGATGTTTCCGGAACCTCAGTAGTACTCCGACCAACGATGAGCCTAGGTTGGGCCCCGGTAGTAGGTGGTTGTTGAGAGACTCTCCGCGGTACTGAAATGCACAGTTGAACACCAATCTGTATTTTTCACTGCTCCGAACTACATGATGGGGTATGTACCAGTGGCGCCCGGAGTCCGCCGCGTTATCTTCCGCCGTGAGCACACGAACAAGCCCAGCATCCTTTAGGTCCCTGATCTTCTTGCAGTGTTCTGCGGCAAGCGTTGGGTCTTTTTGGACACGTTGCTCATTTCGTTTTAGAGGGCCCATCACTGCGCTGGCTGGACAGGTAAGTATCCCGTTGTCACGTCTCCACAGGAGTGGGGTTGCAACTCGTTCAATGCCATCCAATTTTACATAGGCGGATTTTGCCTCAAGTAGATCGACTGCTCGCTGATCCTGCTTGGATCGGGTGACCTGTTTCCGCTCTGCATACATTTGAGCGTCATTTTGCCACAGCTTACATACATTTTCGTGTAGCACTCGGTCAGTCTCACCACTGGATAGGACGGACAGGTAGTTTACCTCACCACGACACCTGGACTTCAGAATGGGGCCCTGAACTGCCCACCCAAGCTTGGTGCGTACAGCAACTGGTGCTCCTTCGGGGCCAAAGTGACTCTCGATGGGTACAATCAGATCAGGACAATCACTGCCTATCAACAATAGCGGGCGTACCCTCTCGAAATCTGGTAACGGGATATCTCGCAAATGTGGCCATCTCTTTTGTAGGTCCTTTGCTGGAACGGAGTGCTCAGACAGCCTCAGCATGGAAGACGAGAACACATTGGAAATTGTGACGCATGAATCTGGATCATGTGCTGGCGCGAGGTCAACCGAGACAATTACACCATTACATGGAGCACATTCCTCTCTGGCTGTCGCAATCGGCATCTGGATGTTTTTTCCCCCGAGGCCCAGGGCCTCCGTGGCTTCGCTAAGCATCATGGAAAAGTTGGCTGCATCATCCAACAAGCAATACGTCTCTAGCCGGTTACCGTTGCCATAAAGTATTACTGGAACGATCTTCATGCTGACATCATTGGGGAGCCACGGGTTTCCATTCCCATAAAAGACAGACAGGTTTGGGTCAAAGGATGAGTAGTACACCCCATATCCTGGCTGCTCAACAAGGCCATGGAGAACAGTCAGGTGCAACTTGTCGCAACGGCGACACGGTTTGCGCAGGTCGCATCCCTTCCCATCCTTGTGGAGGCGCGCACACTGCCAGCATCTTTTCTCTACCTTAATCCAGCTCATCTGCTGTCCCGTCGTCAGGTCGCGGAACTTCTCACACTGAGAGAGCCAGTGTTCCCCCCGGCAGTGGGGGCAACTCTTCTTGAAAATCTTCTTATCTTTGCGCACAACCCAAGGGGCTGGTGACCCCTTCTGGTGACCACTGGCCTTTGCAGCAACTTCTGTAGTATAGGCAGCTGCTCCCCTTTGCCGGCGATCCCTGTTGGTTGAGTGGGTTTCTGTCTTTAAACTCTCACTGAGCTGCACTTTCTTCCTGGCTATAGCTGCTGTCTCTTGCAACCACCCGTTGATATCGAGCAAGGAGAAGTTGTTGACATTCTTGGCCTTCATAGCCCTCAGAAAGGCTGTCTGATGCGGATGGGACAATCGACTGTACAGGACGCATGCAGTGGAGTTCGCCTTCAGTTCTGCCTGCCCTTCCGACGAGTTCAGGAGTTGAGTCACTAGGGCCGACACTGCAGCTGCAAACTCAACCAGTCCCTTGGAGTCACTGGCCGTCATTCTCGGCCACGAGGTGATCTGCTCGATCTTGGAACGTATCAAAACGCCAACATCGCCATACAACTCACTGAGAGTAGACATGGCCTTGGTGAAGGCACTAGCATCATGCTCGAGTCCAAGTATGTCTTTCTTAGGTTGACCACTAAGCTTCGATCTGACCACAAAATACTTCTGCACCTCACTTAGGTGGATCAGGGGCTTGATGCAACCGTCTACCATCGCTTCAAAGCAGCGGAACTCGGATGGGTCGCCTCCTCCAAAGGTAGGGATTTCCATGTTTATTCCCCCTGCTGATGCAGCCAACATCGAGCTCAGCATCATCTCGTTTGAGGTCGCTGGAGATACCATGGGTCGACCAGTGAGGTCTCCCAATGCTGCAGGTTCGCACGGCGAGGGAGAGGTCGAAGGCATCTGTGGAACAGACCTGTTACCTGAGGGACTGGAAAGTAAAGGTGGAGGGAAGTTTAAAGCGGAAGTGGGGTTTAGGTTCAACCCAGACACAAAGGATGAAGAATGGTCCCAAGGGTTGGGATTGCCATCCTGAGAAAGAGCAAAACTTGGCTGGGAAGCCATTCTGCCTAAAGGAGTGTTTCCCAAAATAGTGGGCACAGACCACGCAGATGGTGCGTGGGTAAAAACAGGTTGCGCGTGGATCGCGCCGGATGAGGCAATGCTCGCGACGGCGTGCGCGGGCATCGCGGAGTGCGAGGAACTCGCGTAGGTTGGCGCGTGGATCGCGCCGGATAAGGCAATGCTTGCGACGGCGTGCGCGGGCATCGCGGAGTGCAAGGAACTCGCGTAGGTTGGCGCGTGGATCGCGCCGGATAAGGCAATGCTTGCGACGGCGTGCGCGGGCATCGCGGAGTGCGAGGAACTCGCGTAGGTTGGCGCGTGGATCGCGCCGGATGAGGCAATGCTCGCGACGGCGTGCGCGGGCATCGGGGAGTGCAAGGAACTCGCGTAGGTTGGCGCGTGGATCGCGCCGCATGAGGCAATGCTCGCGACGCCGGCGTGCGTGGGCATCGCGGAGTGCGAGGAACTCGCGTAGGTTGGCGCGTGTATCGCGCCGGGTGCATGTGCGAAACTCGCGACTGGTTGTGCGAAACTCGCGACTGGTTGCGCAAAGCTCGCGGTATCCTGATTTGGTACTAACTGTACAGTGCTTATTGAGGATGCACTGCTTGGAACGCTAGCAAGGGTGGGAACCGTTACAGAATGGTTTGCAACACTGGTAAAATTGGGTGCAACATGATAATTCAAGGGTGTGTCAACATTAGACTGAAGAATGTCAGATACAATTCTGGCCTGTCTAAAATTATGTTCAGCGTTCTGTAACTGTCTTTCAAGTTCAAGCTGCCTTGAAAGTTGTTCCCTTTCCTTCAGGATGAGTTGCTCCTCATGCTCCGCAGAAAGGCGTTCTCTGGCTAACTCCAACTCCTTCTCTTGTAGAGATAGCTCTGCTCTCTTCCGTTGTACCTCGAGCAATTGTTGGTCCAGCTCCCTCGCTTGCGCCGTGGCTTTCTTCTCCTGTTCCAGGCGCTGTCGTGCCACCACCAACTCATTCTCCAGGACATTTATATGGGAGTTAGTCGAGGAACGGCCACTGTGATGGCTTGTCCGGGAACTTGGCGGTGGGTTGGAATGCTCTGACGGGGGGGTGCTGGACACTGATGGGGGGATGCTGGGCTCAGCATCCGGCGGCTTTTGGGCAGCTCCTTGTGACCTGAGAACTCGTTTCTCAAAGTTGTCCTCCATGGTATGCAGTAGCAGGGTTCATGTACCGTGCTCTCTCACTTCCCATCACGTCAGGGTCACCAAAATGTTGTGAGAAGGGAACCAGACTCAGAGACTGGACCAATCATACACGGTCTGTTGTTTACGTGCAGTGTGAGAGCACTGTCTTTGTTGTTTATTCCAATCATAAGTTACAAACACAGAGAATGAATACATTTGGCGGACGACACGGATCGATGTATCTGCATATTAATCCACTTTATGGATCTGCATATGAATCCACTTGTCTTATGGATCCGCATATGGATCGTTCGTCCGTAACCAGGCCCATCCTTTTGGCTCCATGTTTACTGTGATGGCCGCGACCTTAGCAATGCGAACAGACGTGCTGCAGCCGCTGGCATAGCAACGCGAACGCGCGGTGGCGCCCTCTGTCGCTGGCGATTCACAACAGATAGAGTATATACACGTGTCCCAATCAGCCTGCTCAGAAGGAACAGCAGATGTAGAAGACAGAGATAAAGTATATCCACGTGTCTAATCTACACCTCACTCAGCCTGCTCAAAAGGAACAGCAAAGGTAGAATACAGAGATAGAGTATATCCACGTGTCTCGCTCAGCCTGCTCAGAAGGAACAGCAGAGGTAGAAGACAGAGATAAAGTATATCCACGTGTCTGATCTACACCTCACTCAGCCTGCTCAAAAGGAACAGCAGAGGTAGAAGACAGAGATAGAGTATATCCACGTGTCTGATCTACACCTCACTCAGCCTGCTCAGAAGGAACAGCAGAGGGAGAAGACGGAGATAGGGTATATCCACGTGTCTCGCTCAGCCTGCTCAGAAGGAACAGCAGAAGAAGAAGACAGAGATAGAGTATATCCACGTGTCTCACTCAGCCTGCTCAGAAGGAGCAGCAGAGGTAGAAGGCAGATATAGAGTATATCCACGTGTCTCACTCAGCCTGCTCAGAAGGAACAGCAGAGGTAGAAGACAGAGATAGAGTATATCCAGGTGTCTGATATACACCTCACTCAGCCTGCTCAGAATGAACAGCAGAGGTAGAAGACAGAGATAGAGTATATCCACGTGTCTGATCTACACCTCACTCAGCCTGCTCAGAAGGAACAGCAGAGGTAGAAGAAAGAGATAGAGTATATCCACGTGTCTGATCTACACCTCACTCAACCTGCTCAAAAGGAACAGCAGAGGTAGAAAACAGAGATAGAGTATATCCACGTGTCTGATCTACACCTCACTCAGCCTGCTCAGAAGGAACAGCAGAGGTAGAAGACAGAGATATAGTATATCCACGTGTCTGATCTACACCTCACTCAGCCTGCTAAAAAGGAACAGCAGAGGTAGAAGACAGAGATAGAGTATATCCACGTGTCTCACTCAGCCTGCTCAGAAGGAACATCAGAGGTAGAAGACAGAGATAGAGTATATCCACGTGTCTAATATACGCCTCACTCAGCCTGCTCAGAAGGAACAGCAGAAGTAGAAGACAGAGATAGAGTATATCCACGTGTCTCACTCAGCCTGCTCAGAAGGAACAGCAGAGGTAGGAGACAGAGATAGAGTATATCCACGTGTCTGATCTACACCTCACTCAGACTGCTCAGAAGGAACAGCAGAGGTATAAGACAGAGATAGAGCATATCCAAGTGTCTCACTCAGCCTGCTCAGAAGGAACAGCAGAGGTAAAAGACAGAGATAGAGTATATCAACGTGTCTCACTCAGCCTGCTCAGAAGGAACAGCAGAGGTAGAAGACAGAGATAGAGTATATCCACGTGTCTGATCTACACCTCACTCAACCTGCTCAGAAGGAACAGCAGAGGTAGAAGACAGAGATAGAGTATATCCACGTGTCTGATCTACACCTCACTCAGCCTGCTCAGAAGGAACAGCAGAGGTAGAAGACAGAGATAGAGTATATACACGTGTCTCACTCAGCCTGCTCAGAAGGAACAGCAGATGTAGAAGACAGAGATAAAGTATATCCACGTGTCTAATCTACACCTCACTCAGCCTGCTCAGAAGGAACAGCAGAGGTAGAAGACAGAGATAGAGTATATCCACGTGTCTCAACCGAGCCTGCTCAGAAGGAACAGCAGAGGTAGAAGACAGAGATAAAGTATATCCACGTGTCTGATCTACACCTCACTCAGCCTGCTCAGTAGGAACAGCAGAGGGAGAAGACGGAGATAGGGTATATCCACGTGTCTCGCTCAGCCTGCTCAGAAGGAACAGCAGAGGTAGAAGACAGAGATAGAGTATATCCACGTGTCTCACTCAGCCTGCTCAGAAGGAACAGCAGAGGTAGAAGGCAGAGATAGAGTATATCCACGTGTCTCACTCAGCCTGCTCAGAAGGAACAGCAGAGGTAGAAGACAGAGATAGAGTATATCCAGGTGTCTGATATACACCTCACTCAGCCTGCTCAGAATGAACAGCAGAGGTAGAAGACAGAGATAGAGTATATCCACGTGTCTGATCTACACCTCACTCAGCTTGCTCAGAAGGAACAGCAGAGGTAGAAGACAGAGATAGAGTATATCCACGTGTCTGATCTACACCTCACTCAGCCTGCTCAGAAGGAACAGCAGAGGTAGAAGAAAGAGATAGAGTATATCCACGTGTCTGATCTACACCTCACTCAGCCTGCTCAGAAGGAACAGCATAGGTAGAAGACAGAGATAGAGTATATCCAGGTGTCTCACTCAGCCTGCTCAGAAGGAACATCAGAAGTAGAAGACAGAGATAGAGTATATCCACGTGTCTGATCTACACCTCACTCAGCCTGCTCAGAAGGAACAGCAGAGGTAGAAGACAGAGATATAGTATATCCACGTGTCTGATATACACCCCACTCAGCCTGCTCAGAAGGAACAGCAGAGGTAGAAGACAGAGATAGAGTATATCCACGTGTCTCACTCAGCCTGCTCAGAAGGAACAGCAGATGTATAAGACAGAGATAGAGTATATCAACGTGTCTCACTCAGCCTGCTCAGAAGGAACAGCAGAGGTAGAAGACAGAGATAGAGTATATCCACGTGTCTGATCTACACCTCACTCAACCTGCTCAGAAGGAACAGCAGAGGTAGAAGACAGAGATAGAGTATATCCACGTGTCTGATCTACACCTCACTCAGCCTGCTCAGAAGGAACAGCAGAGGTAGAAGACAGAGATAGAGTATATACACGTGTCCCAATCAGCCTGCTCAGAAGGAACAGCAGATGTAGAAGACAGAGATAAAGTATATCCACGTTTATAATCTACACCTCACTCAGCCTGCTCAAAAGGAACAGCAGAGGTAGAATACAGAGATAGAGTATATCCACGTGTCTCGCTCAGCCTGCTCAGAAGGAACAGCAGAGGTAGAAGACAGAGATAAAGTATATCCACGTGTCTGATCTACACCTCACTCAGCCTGCTCAAAAGGAACAGCAGAGGTAGAAGACAGAGATAGAGTATATCCACGTGTCTGATCTACACCTCACTCAGCCTGCTCAGAAGGAACAGCAGAGGGAGAAGACGGAGATAGGGTATATCCACGTGTCTCGCTCAGCCTGCTCAGAAGGAACAGCAGAAGTAGAAGACAGAGATAGAGTATATCCACGTGTCTCACTCAGCCTGCTCAGAAGGAGCAGCAGAGGTAGAAGGCAGATATAGAGTATATCCACGTGTCTCACTCAGCCTGCTCAGAAGGAAGAGCAGAGGTAGAAGACAGAGATAGAGTATATCCAGGTGTCTGATATACACCTCACTCAGCCTGCTCAGAATGAACAGCAGAGGTAGAAGACAGAGATAGAGTATATCCACGTGTCTGATCTACACCTCACTCAGCCTGCTCAGAAGGAACAGCAGAGGTAGAAGAAAGAGATAGAGTATATCCACGTGTCTGATCTACACCTCACTCAACCTGCTCAAAAGGAACAGCAGAGGTAGAAAACAGAGATAGAGTATATCCAGGTTTCTCACTCAGCCTGCTCAGAAGGAACAGCAGAGGTAGAAGACAGAGATAGAGTATATCCACGTGTCTGATCTACACCTCACTCAGCCTGCTCAGAAGGAACAGCAGAGGTAGAAGACAGAGATATAGTATATCCACGTGTCTGATCTACACCTCACTCAGCCTGCTAAAAAGGAACAGCAGAGGTAGAAGACAGAGATAGAGTATATCCACGTGTCTCACTCAGCCTGCTCAGAAGGAACAGCAGATGTAGAAGACAGAGATAGAGTATATCCAAGTGTCTAATCTACACCTCACTCAGCCTGCTCAGAAGGAACAGCAGAGGTACAAGACAGAGATAAAGTATATCCACGTGTCTGATCTACACCTCACTCAGCCTGCTCAGAAGGAACAGCAGAGGTAGAAGACAGAGATAGAGTATATCCACGTGTCTGATCTACACCTCACTCAGCCTGCTCAGAAGGAACAGCAGAGGCAGAAGACAGAGATAGAGTATATCCAAGTGTCTCACTCATCCTGCGCAGAAGGAACAGCAGAGGTAGAAGACAGAGATAGAGTATATCCACGTGTCTCACTCAGCCTGCTCAGAAGGAACAGCAGAGGTAGAAGACAGAGATAGAGTATATCCACGTGTCTCACTCAGCCTGCTCAGAAGGAACAGCAGAGGTAGAAGACATAGATAGAGTATATCCACGTGTCTCACTCAGCCTGCTCAGAAGGAACAGCAGAGGTAGAAGACAGAGATAGAGTATATCCACGTGTCTGATATACACCTCACTCAGCCTGCTCAGAAGGAACAGCAGAGGTAGAAGACAGAGATAGAGTATATCCACGTGTCTCACTCAGCCTGCTCAGAAGGAACAGCAGAGGTAGGAGACAGAGATAGAGTATATCCACGTGTCTGATCTACACCTCACTCAGACTGCTCAGAAGGAACAGCAGAGGTAGAAGACAGAGATAGAGCATATCCAAGTGTCTCACTCAGCCTGCTCAGAAGGAACAGCAGAGGTAGAATACAGAGATAGAGTATATCAACGTGTCTCACTCAGCCTGCTCAGAAGGAACAGCAGAGGTAGAAGACAGAGATAGAGTATATCCACGTGTCTGATCTACACCTCACTCAACCTGCTCAGAAGGAACAGCAGAGGTAGAAGACAGAGATAGAGTATATCCACGTGTCTGATCTACACCTCACTCAGCCTGCTCAGAAGGAACAGCAGAGGTAGAAGACAGAGATAGAGTATATACACGTGTCTCACTCAGCCTGCTCAGAAGGAACAGCAGATGTAGAAGACAGAGATAAAGTATATCCACGTGTCTAATCTACACCTCACTCAGCCTGCTCAGAAGAAACAGCAGAGGTAGAAGACAGAGATAGAGTATATCCACGTGTCTCACTCAGCCTGCTCAGAAGGAACAGCAGGGGTAGAAGGCAGAGATAGAGTATATCCACGTGTCTCACTCAGCCTGCTCAGAAGGAACAGCAGAGGTAGAAGACAGAGATAGAGTATATCCACGTGTCTGATATACACCTCACTCAACCTGCTCAGAAGGAACAGCAGAGGTAGAAGACAGAGATAGAGTATATCCACGTGTCTCAATCAGCCTGCTCAGAAGGAACAGCAGATGTAGAAGACAGAGATAGAGTATATCCACGTGTCTAATCTACACCCCACTCAGCCTGCTCAGAAGGAACATCAGAGGTAGAAGACAGAGATAAAGTATATCCACGTGTCTGATCTACACCTCACTCAGCCTGCTCAGAAGGAACAGCAGAGGTAGAAGACAGAGATAGAGTATATCCACGTGTCTGATCTACACCTCACTCAGCCTGCTCAGACGGAACAGCAGAGGGAGAAGACGGAGATAGGGTATATCCACGTGTCTCGTTCAGCCTGCTCAGAAGGAACAGCAGAGGTAGAAGACAGAGATAGAGTATATCCACGTGTCTCACTCAGCCTGCTCAGAAGGAACAGCAGGGGTAGAAGGCAGAGATAGAGTATATCCACGTGTCTCACTCAGCCTGCTCAGAAGGAACAGCAGAGGTAGAAGACAGAGATAGAGTATATCCACGTGTCTGATATACACCTCACTCAACCTGCTCAGAAGGAACAGCAGAGGTAGAAGACAGAGATAGAGTATATCCACGTGTCTCACTCAGCCTGCTCAGAAGGAACAGCAGAGGTAGGAGACAGAGATAGAGTATATCCACGTGTCTGATCTACACCTCACTCAGACTGTTCAGAAGGAACAGCAGAGGTTGAAGACAGAGATAGAGCATATCCAAGTGTCTCACTCAGCCTGCTCAGAAGGAACAGTAGAGGTAGAAGACAGAGATAGAGTATATCCACGTGTCTCACTCAGCCTGCTCAGAAGGAACAGCAGAGGTAGAAGACACAGATAGAGTATATCCACGTGTCTCACTCAGCCTGCTCAGAAGGAACAGCAGAGGTAGAAGACAGAGATAGAGTATATCCACGTGTCTCAATCAGCCTGCTCAGAAGGAACAGCAAAGGTAGGAGACAGAGATAGAGTATATCCACGTGTCTAATCTACACCTCACTCAGCCTGCTCAGAAGAAACAGCAGAGGTAGAAGACAGAGATAGAGTATATCCACGTGTCTCACTCAGCCTGCTCAGAAGGAACAGCAGGGGTAGAAGGCAGAGATAGAGTATATCCACGTGTCTCACTCAGCCTGCTCAGAAGGAACAGCAGAGGTAGAAGACAGAGATAGAGTATATCCACGTGTCTGATATACACCTCACTCAACCTGCTCAGAAGGAACAGCAGAGGTAGAAGACAGAGATAGAGTATATCCACGTGTCTCAATCAGCCTGCTCAGAAGGAACAGCAGATGTAGAAGACAGAGATAGAGTATATCCACGTGTCTGATCTACACCTCACTCAGCCTGCTCAGAAGGAACAGCAGAGGTAGAAGACAGAGATAGAGTATATACACGTGTCTCACTCAGCCTGCTCAGAAGGAACAGCAGATGTAGAAGACAGAGATAAAGTATATCCACGTGTCTAATCTACACCTCACTCAGCCTGCTCAGAAGAAACAGCAGAGGTAGAAGACAGAGATAGAGTATATCCACGTGTCTCACTCAGCCTGCTCAGAAGGAACAGCAGGGGTAGAAGGCAGAGATAGAGTATATCCACGTGTCTCACTCAGCCTGCTCAGAAGGAACAGCAGAGGTAGAAGACAGAGATAGAGTATATCCACGTGTCTGATATACACCTCACTCAACCTGCTCAGAAGGAACAGCAGAGGTAGAAGACAGAGATAGAGTATATCCACGTGTCTCAATCAGCCTGCTCAGAAGGAACAGCAGATGTAGAAGACAGAGATAGAGTATATCCACGTGTCTAATCTACACCCCACTCAGCCTGCTCAGAAGGAACATCAGAGGTAGAAGACAGAGATAAAGTATATCCACGTGTCTGATCTACACCTCACTCAGCCTGCTCAGAAGGAACAGCAGAGGTAGAAGACAGAGATAGAGTATATCCACGTGTCTGATCTACACCTCACTCAGCCTGCTCAGACGGAACAGCAGAGGGAGAAGACGGAGATAGGGTATATCCACGTGTCTCGTTCAGCCTGCTCAGAAGGAACAGCAGAGGTAGAAGACAGAGATAGAGTATATCCACGTGTCTCACTCAGCCTGCTCAGAAGGAACAGCAGGGGTAGAAGGCAGAGATAGAGTATATCCACGTGTCTCACTCAGCCTGCTCAGAAGGAACAGCAGAGGTAGAAGACAGAGATAGAGTATATCCACGTGTCTGATATACACCTCACTCAACCTGCTCAGAAGGAACAGCAGAGGTAGAAGACAGAGATAGAGTATATCCACGTGTCTCACTCAGCCTGCTCAGAAGGAACAGCAGAGGTAGGAGACAGAGATAGAGTATATCCACGTGTCTGATCTACACCTCACTCAGACTGTTCAGAAGGAACAGCAGAGGTTGAAGACAGAGATAGAGCATATCCAAGTGTCTCACTCAGCCTGCTCAGAAGGAACAGTAGAGGTAGAAGACAGAGATAGAGTATATCCACGTGTCTCACTCAGCCTGCTCAGAAGGAACAGCAGAGGTAGAAGACACAGATAGAGTATATCCACGTGTCTCACTCAGCCTGCTCAGAAGGAACAGCAGAGGTAGAAGACAGAGATAGAGTATATCCACGTGTCTCAATCAGCCTGCTCAGAAGGAACAGCAAAGGTAGGAGACAGAGATAGAGTATATCCACGTGTCTGATCTACACCTCACTCAGACTGCTCAGAAGGAACAGCAGAGGTAGAAGACAGCGATAGAGCATTTCCAAGTGTCTCACTCAGCCTGCTCAGAAGGAACAGCAGAGGTAGAAGACAGAGATAGAGTATATCCGCGTGTCTCGCTCAGCCTGCTCAGAAGGAACAGCAGAGGTAGAAGACAGAGATAGAGTATATCCAGGTGTCTGATATACACCTCACTCAGCCTGCTCAGAAGGAACAGCAGAGGTAGAAGAAAGAGATAGAGTATATCCACGTGTCTGATCTACACCTCACTCAGCCTGCTCAGAAGGAACAGCAGAGGTAGAAGACAGAGATAGAGTATATCCACGTGTCTCACTCAGCCTGCTCAGAAGGAACAGCAGATGTAGAAGACAGAGATAGAGTATATCCACGTGTCTAATCTACACCCCACTCAGCCTGCTCAGAAGGAACAGCAGAGGTAGAAGACAGAGATAAAGTATATCCACGTGTCTGATCTACACCTCACTCAGCCTGCTCAGAAGGAACAGCAGAGGTAGAAGACAGAGATAGAGTATATCCACGTGTCTCACTCAGCCTGCTCAGAATGAACAGCAGAGGTAGAAGGCAGAGATAGAGTATATCCACGTGTCTCACTCAGCCTGCTCAGAAGGAACAGCAGAGGTAGAAGACAGAGATAGAGTATATCCACGTGTCTCACTCAGCCTGCTCAGAAGGAACAGCAGAGGTAGGAGACAGAGATAGAGTATATCCACGTGTATGATCTACACCTCACTCAGACTGCTCAGAAGGAACAGCAGAGGTAGAAGACAGAGATAGAGCATATCCAAGTGTCTCACTCAGCCTGCTCAGAAGGAACAGCAGAGGTAGAAGACAGAGATAGAGTATATCAACGTGTCTCACTCAGCCTGCTCAGAAGGAACAGCGGAGGTAGAAGACAGAGATAGAGTATATCCACGTGTCTGATCTACACCTCACTCAACCTGCTCAGAAGGAACAGCAGAGGTAGAAGACAGAGATAGAGTATATCCACGTGTCTGATCTACACCTCACTCAGCCTGCTCAGAAGGAACAGCAGAGGTAGAAGACAGAGATAGAGTATATACACGTGTCTCACTCAGCCTGCTCAGAAGGAACAGCAGATGTAGAAGACAGAGATAAAGTATATCCACGTGTCTAATCTACACCTCACTCAGCCTGCTCAGAAGGAACAGCAGAGGTAGAAGACAGAGATAGAGTATATCCACGTGTCTCAATCAGCCTGCTCAGAAGGAACAGCAGATGTAGAAGACAGAGATAGAGTATATCCACGTGTCTCAATCAGCCTGCTCAGAAGGAACAGCAAAGGTAGGAGACAGAGATAGAGTATATCCACGTGTCTCACTCAGCCTGCTCAGAAGGAACAGCAGAGGTAGAAGACAGAGATAGAGTATATCCACGTGTCTCACTCAGCCTGCTCAGAAGGAACAGCAGAGGTAGAAGACACAGATAGAGTATATCCACGTGTCTCACTCAGCCTGCTCAGGAGGAACCGCAGAGGTAGAAGACAGAGATAGAGTATATCCACGTGTCTCAATCAGCCTGCTCAGAAGGAACAGCAAAGGTAGGAGACAGAGATAGAGTATATCCACGTGTCTGATCTACACCTCACTCAGACTGCTCAGAAGGAACAGCAGAGGTAGAAGACAGCGATAGAGCATATCCAAGTGTCTCACTCAGCCTGCTCAGAAGGAACAGCAGAGGTAGAAGACAGAGATAGAGTATATCCACGTGTCTCGCTCAGCCTGCTCAGAAGGAACAGCAGAGGTAGAAGACTGAGATAAAGTATATTCACGTGTCTGATCTACACCTCACTCAGCCTGCTCAGAAGGAACAGCAGAGGTAGAAGACAGAGATAGAGTATATCCACGTGTCTCAATCAGCCTGCTCAGAAGGAACAGCAGATGTAGAAGACAGAGATATAGTATATCCACGTGTCTAATCTACACCCCACTCAGCCTGCTCAGAAGGAACAGCAGAGGTAGAAGACAGAGATAAAGTATATCCACGTGTCTGATCTACACCTCACTCAGCCTGCTCAGAAGGAACAGCAGAGGTAGAAGACAGAGATAGAGTATATCCACGTGTCTCACTCAGCCTGCTCAGAAGGAACAGCAGAGGTAGAAGACAGCGATAGAGCATATCCAAGTGTCTCACTCAGCCTGCTCAGAAGGAACAGCAGAGGTAGAAGACAGAGATAGAGTATATCCACGTGTCTCGCTCAGCCTGCTCAGAAGGAACAGCAGAGGTAGAAGACAGAGATAAAGTATATTCACGTGTCTGATCTACACCTCACTCAGCCTGCTCAGAAGGAACAGCAGAGGTAGAAGACAGAGATAGAGTATATCCACGTGTCTGATCTACACCTCACTCAGCCTGCTCAGAAGGAACAGCAGAGGGAGAAGACGGAGATAGGGTATATCCACGTGTCTCGTTCAGCCTGCTCAGAAGGAACAGCAGAGGTAGAAGACAGAGATAGAGTATATCCACGTGTCTCACTCAGCCTGCTCAGAAGGAACAGCAGGGGTAGAAGGCAGAGATAGAGTATATCCACGTGTCTCACTCAGCCTGCTCAGAAGGAACAGCAGAGGTAGAAGACAGAGATAGAGTATATCCACGTGTCTGATATACACCTCACTCAACCTGCTCAGAAGGAACAGCAGAGGTAGAAGACAGAGATAGAGTATATCCACGTGTCTCACTCAGCCTGCTCAGAAGGAACAGCAGAGGTAGGAGACAGAGATAGAGTATATCCACGTGTCTGATCTACACCTCACTCAGACTGTTCAGAAGGAACAGCAGAGGTTGAAGACAGAGATAGAGCATATCCAAGTGTCTCACTCAGCCTGCTCAGAAGGAACAGTAGAGGTAGAAGACAGAGATAGAGTATATCCACGTGTCTCAATCAGCCTGCTCAGAAGGAACAGCAAAGGTAGGAGACAGAGATAGAGTATATCCACGTGTCTGATCTACACCTCACTCAGACTGCTCAGAAGGAACAGCAGAGGTAGAAGACAGCGATAGAGCATTTCCAAGTGTCTCACTCAGCCTGCTCAGAAGGAACAGCAGAGGTAGAAGACAGAGATAGATTATATCCACGTGTCTCGCTCAGCCTGCTCAGAAGGAACAGCAGAGGTAGAAGACAGAGATAGAGTATATCCAGGTGTCTGATATACACCTCACTCAGCCTGCTCAGAAGGAACAGCAGAGGTAGAAGAAAGAGATAGAGTATATCCACGTGTCTGATCTACACCTCACTCAGCCTGCTCAGAAGGAACAGCAGAGGTAGAAGACAGAGATAGAGTATATCCACGTGTCTCACTCAGCCTGCTCAGAAGGAACAGCAGATGTAGAAGACAGAGATAGAGTATATCCACGTGTCTAATCTACACCCCACTCAGCCTGCTCAGAAGGAACAGCAGAGGTAGAAGACAGAGATAAAGTATATCCACGTGTCTGATCTACACCTCACTCAGCCTGCTCAGAAGGAACAGCAGAGGTAGAAGACAGAGATAGAGTATATCCACGTGTCTCACTCAGCCTGCTCAGAATGAACAGCAGAGGTAGAAGGCAGAGATAGAGTATATCCACGTGTCTCACTCAGCCTGCTCAGAAGGAACAGCAGAGGTAGAAGACAGAGATAGAGTATATCCACGTGTCTCACTCAGCCTGCTCAGAAGGAACAGCAGAGGTAGGAGACAGAGATAGAGTATATCCACGTGTCTGATCTACACCTCACTCAGACTGCTCAGAAGGAACAGCAGAGGTAGAAGACAGAGATAGAGCATATCCAAGTGTCTCACTCAGCCTGCTCAGAAGGAACAGCAGAGGTAGAAGACAGAGATAGAGTATATCAACGTGTCTCACTCAGCCTGCTCAGAAGGAACAGCAGAGGTAGAAGACAGAGATAGAGTATATCCACGTGTCTGATCTACACCTCACTCAACCTGCTCAGAAGGAACAGCAGAGGTAGAAGACAGAGATAGAGTATATCCACGTGTCTGATCTACACCTCACTCAGCCTGCTCAGAAGGAACAGCAGAGGTAGAAGACAGAGATAGAGTATATACACGTGTCTCACTCAGCCTGCTCAGAAGGAACAGCATATGTAGAAGACAGAGATAAAGTATATCCACGTGTCTAATCTACACCTCACTCAGCCTGCTCAGAAGGAACAGCAGAGGTAGAAGACAGAGATAGAGTATATCCACGTGTCTCAATCAGCCTGCTCAGAAGGAACAGCAGATGTAGAAGACAGAGATAGAGTATATCCACGTGTCTAATCTACACCCCACTCAGCCTGCTCAGAAGGAACATCAGAGGTAGAAGACAGAGATAAAGTATATCCACGTGTCTGATCTACACCTCACTCAGCCTGCTCAGAAGGAACAGCAGAGGTAGAAGACAGAGATAGAGTATATCCACGTGTCTACACCTACACCTCACTCAGCCTGCTCAGAAGGAACAGCAGAGGGAGAAGACGGAGATAGGGTATATCCACGTGTCTCGCTCAGCCTGCTCAGAAGGAACAGCAGAGGTAGAAGACAGAGATAGAGTATATCCACGTGTCTCACTCAGCCTGCTCAGAAGGAACAGCAGGGGTAGAAGGCAGAGATAGAGTATATCCACGTGTCTCACTCAGCCTGCTCAGAAG
This sequence comes from Crossaster papposus, assembly GCA_037893245.1. Taxonomy (NCBI): domain Eukaryota; kingdom Metazoa; phylum Echinodermata; class Asteroidea; order Velatida; family Solasteridae; genus Crossaster; species Crossaster papposus. The sequence continues at coordinate 152,986 of JBAIAA010001137.1, forward strand.
GAACAGCAGAGGTAGAAGACAGAGATAGAGTATATCCACGTGTCTGATATACACCTCACTCAACCTGCTCAGAAGGAACAGCAGAGGTAGAAGACAGAGATAGAGTATATCCACGTGTCTCACTCAGCCTGCTCAGAAGGAACAGCAGAGGTAGGAGACAGAGATAGAGTATATCCACGTGTCTGATCTACACCTCACTCAGACTGCTCAGAAGGAACAGCAGAGGTTGAAGACAGAGATAGAGCATATCCAAGTGTCTCACTCAGCCTGCTCAGAAGGAACAGCAGAGGTAGAAGACAGAGATAGAGTATATCCACGTGTCTCACTCAGCCTGCTCAGAAGGAACAGCAGAGGTAGAAGACACAGATAGAGTATATCCACGTGTCTCACTCAGCCTGCTCAGGAGGAACCGCAGAGGTAGAAGACAGAGATAGAGTATATCCACGTGTCTCAATCAGCCTGCTCAGAAGGAACAGCAAAGGTAGGAGACAGAGATAGAGTATATCCACGTGTCTGATCTACACCTCACTCAGACTGCTCAGAAGGAACAGCAGAGGTAGAAGACAGCGATAGAGCATATCCAAGTGTCTCACTCAGCCTGCTCAGAAGGAACAGCAGAGGTAGAAGACAGAGATAGAGTATATCCACGTGTCTCGCTCAGCCTGCTCAGAAGGAACAGCAGAGGTAGAAGACTGAGATAAAGTATATTCACGTGTCTGATCTACACCTCACTCAGCCTGCTCAGAAGGAACAGCAGAGGTAGAAGACAAAGATAGAGTATATCCACGTGTCTCAATCAGCCTGCTCAGAAGGAACAGCAGATGTAGAAGACAGAGATAGAGTATATCCACGTGTCTAATCTACACCCCACTCAGCCTGCTCAGAAGGAACAGCAGAGGTAGAAGACAGAGATAAAGTATATCCACGTGTCTGATCTACACCTCACTCAGCCTGCTCAGAAGGAACAGCAGAGGTAGAAGACAGAGATAGAGTATATCCACGTGTCTCACTCAGCCTGCTCAGAAGGAACAGCAGAGGTAGAAGACAGCGATAGAGCATATCCAAGTGTCTCACTCAGCCTGCTCAGAAGGAACAGCAGAGGTAGAAGACAGAGATAGAGTATATCCACGTGTCTCGCTCAGCCTGCTCAGAAGGAACAGCAGAGGTAGAAGACAGAGATAAAGTATATTCACGTGTCTGATCTACACCTCACTCAGCCTGCTCAGAAGGAACAGCAGAGGTAGAAGACAGAGATAGAGTATATCCACGTGTCTGATCTACACCTCACTCAGCCTGCTCAGAAGGAACAGCAGAGGGAGAAGACGGAGATAGGGTATATCCACGTGTCTCGTTCAGCCTGCTCAGAAGGAACAGCAGAGGTAGAAGACAGAGATAGAGTATATCCACGTGTCTCACTCAGCCTGCTCAGAAGGAACAGCAGGGGTAAGAGGCAGAGATAGAGTATATCCACGTGTCTCACTCAGCCTGCTCAGAAGGAACAGCAGAGGTAGAAGACAGAGATAGAGTATATCCACGTGTCTGATATACACCTCACTCAACCTGCTCAGAAGGAACAGCAGAGGTAGAAGACAGAGATAGAGTATATCCACGTGTCTCACTCAGCCTGCTCAGAAGGAACAGCAGAGGTAGGAGACAGAGATAGAGTATATCCACGTGTCTGATCTACACCTCACTCAGACTGCTCAGAAGGAACAGCAGAGGTTGAAGACAGAGATAGAGCATATCCAAGTGTCTCACTCAGCCTGCTCAGAAGGAACAGCAGAGGTAGAAGACAGAGATAGAGTATATCCACGTGTCTCACTCAGCCTGCTCAGAAGGAACAGCAGAGGTAGAAGACACAGATAGAGTATATCCACGTGTCTCACTCAGCCTGCTCAGAAGGAACAGCAGAGGTAGAAGACAGAGATAGAGTATATCCACGTGTCTCAATCAGCCTGCTCAGAAGGAACAGCAAAGGTAGGAGACAGAGATAGAGTATATCCACGTGTCTGATCTACACCTCACTCAGACTGCTCAGAAGGAACAGCAGAGGTAGAAGACAACGATAGAGCATTTCCAAGTGTCTCACTCAGCCTGCTCAGAAGGAACAGCAGAGGTAGAAGACAGAGATAGAGTATATCCACGTGTCTCGCTCAGCCTGCTCAGAAGGAACAGCAGAGGTAGAAGACAGAGATAGAGTATATCCAGGTGTCTGATATACACCTCACTCAGCCTGCTCAGAAGGAACAGCAGAGGTAGAAGAAAGAGATAGAGTATATCCACGTGTCTGATCTACACCTCACTCAGCCTGCTCAGAAGGAACAGCAGAGGTAGAAGACAGAGATAGAGTATATCCACGTGTCTCACTCAGCCTGCTCAGAAGGAACAGCAGATGTAGAAGACAGAGATAGAGTATATCCACGTGTCTAATCTACACCCCACTCAGCCTGCTCAGAAGGAACAGCAGAGGTAGAAGACAGAGATAAAGTATATCCACGTGTCTGATCTACACCTCACTCAGCCTGCTCAGAAGGAACAGCAGAGGTAGAAGACAGAGATAGAGTATATCCACGTGTCTCACTCAGCCTGCTCAGAATGAACAGCAGAGGTAGAAGGCAGAGATAGAGTATATCCACGTGTCTCACTCAGCCTGCTCAGAAGGAACAGCAGAGGTAGAAGACAGAGATAGAGTATATCCACGTGTCTGATATACACCTCACTCAGCCTGCTCAGAAGGAACAGCAGAGGTAGAAGACAGAGATAGAGTATATCCACGTGTCTCACTCAGCCTGCTCAGAAGGAACAGCAGAGGTAGGAGACAGAGATAGAGTATATCCACGTGTCTGATCTACACCTCACTCAGACTGCTCAGAAGGAACAGCAGAGGTAGAAGACAGAGATAGAGCATATCCAAGTGTCTCACTCAGCCTGCTCAGAAGGAACAGCAGAGGTAGAAGACAGAGATAGAGTATATCAACGTGTCTCACTCAGCCTGCTCAGAAGGAACAGCAGAGGTAGAAGACAGAGATAGAGTATATCCACGCGTCTGATCTACACCTCACTCAACCTGCTCAGAAGGAACAGCAGAGGTAGAAGACAGAGATAGAGTATATCCACGTGTCTGATCTACATCTCACTCAGCCTGCTCAGAAGGAACAGCAGAGGTAGAAGACAGAGATAGAGTATATACACGAGTCTCACTCAGCCTGCTCAGAAGGAACAGCAGATGTAGAAGACAGAGATAAAGTATATCCACGTGTCTAATCTACACCTCACTCAGCCTGCTCAGAAGGAACAGCAGAGGTAGAAGACAGAGATAGAGTATATCCACGTGTCTCAATCAGCCTGCTCAGAAGGAACAGCAGATGTAGAAGACAGAGATAGAGTATATCCACGTGTCTAATCTACACCCCACTCAGCCTGCTCAGAAGGAACATCAGAGGTAGAAGACAGAGATAAAGTATATCCACGTGTCTGATCTACACCTCACTCAGCCTGCTCAGAAGGAACAGCAGAGGTAGAAGACAGAGATAGAGTATATCCACGTGTCTGATCTACACCTCACTCAGCCTGTTCAGAAGGAACAGCAGAGGGAGAAGACGGAGATAGGGTATATCCACGTGTCTCGCTCAGCCTGCTCAGAAGGAACAGCAGAGGTAGAAGACAGAGATAGAGTATATCCACGTGTCTCACTCAGCCTGCTCAGAAGGAACAGCAGGGGTAGAAGGCAGAGATAGAGTATATCCACGTGTCTCACTCAGCCTGCTCAGAAGGAACAGCAGAGGTAGAAGACAGAGATAGAGTATATCCACGTGTCTGATATACACCTCACTCAACCTGCTCAGAAGGAACAGCAGAGGTAGAATACAGAGATAGAGTATATCCACGTGTCTCACTCAGCCTGCTCAGAAGGAACAGCAGAGGTAGGAGACAGAGATAGAGTATATCCACGTGTCTGATCTACACCTCACTCAGACTGCTCAGAAGGAACAGCAGAGGTTGAAGACAGAGATAGAGCATATCCAAGTGTCTCACTCAGCCTGCTCAGAAGGAACAGCAGAGGTAGAAGACAGAGATAGAGTATATCCACGTGTCTCACTCAGCCTGCTCAGAAGGAACAGCAGAGGTAGAAGACACAGATAGAGTATATCCACGTGTCTCACTCAGCCTGCTCAGGAGGAACCGCAGAGGTAGAAGACAGAGATAGAGTATATCCACGTGTCTCAATCAGCCTGCTCAGAAGGAACAGCAAAGGTAGGAGACAGAGATAGAGTATATCCACGTGTCTGATCTACACCTCACTCAGACTGCTCAGAAGGAACAGCAGAGGTAGAAGACAGCGATAGAGCATATCCAAGTGTCTCACTCAGCCTGCTCAGAAGGAACAGCAGAGGTAGAAGACAGAGATAGAGTATATCCACGTGTCTCGCTCAGCCTGCTCAGAAGGAACAGCAGAGGTAGAAGACTGAGATAAAGTATATTCACGTGTCTGATCTACACCTCACTCAGCCTGCTCAGAAGGAACAGCAGAGGTAGAAGACAGAGATAGAGTATATCCACGTGTCTCAATCAGCCTGCTCAGAAGGAACAGCAGATGTAGAAGACAGAGATAGAGTATATCCACGTGTCTAATCTACACCCCACTCAGCCTGCTCAGAAGGAACAGCAGAGGTAGAAGACAGAGATAAAGTATATCCACGTGTCTGATCTACACCTCACTCAGCCTGCTCAGAAGGAACAGCAGAGGTAGAAGACAGAGATAGAGTATATCCACGTGTCTCACTCAGCCTGCTCAGAATGAACAGCAGAGGTAGAAGGCAGAGATAGAGTATATCCACGTGTCTCACTCAGCCTGCTCAGAAGGAACAGCAGAGGTAGAAGACAGAGATAGAGTATATCCACGTGTCTGATATACACCTCACTCAGCCTGCTCAGAAGGAACAGCAGAGGTAGAAGACAGAGATAGAGTATATCCACGTGTCTCACTCAGCCTGCTCAGAAGGAACAGCAGAGGTAGGAGACAGAGATAGAGTATATCCACGTGTCTGATCTACACCTCACTCAGACTGCTCAGAAGGAACAGCAGAGGTAGAAGACAGAGATAGAGCATATCCAAGTGTCTCACTCAGCCTGCTCAGAAGGAACAGCAGAGGTAGAAGACAGAGATAGAGTATATCAACGTGTCTCACTCAGCCTGCTCAGAAGGAACAGCAGAGGTAGAAGACAGAGATAGAGTATATCCACGCGTCTGATCTACACCTCACTCAACCTGCTCAGAAGGAACAGCAGAGGTAGAAGACAGAGATAGAGTATATCCACGTGTCTGATCTACATCTCACTCAGCCTGCTCAGAAGGAACAGCAGAGGTAGAAGACAGAGATAGAGTATATACACGAGTCTCACTCAGCCTGCTCAGAAGGAACAGCAGATGTAGAAGACAGAGATAAAGTATATCCACGTGTCTAATCTACACCTCACTCAGCCTGCTCAGAAGGAACAGCAGAGGTAGAAGACAGAGATAGAGTATATCCACGTGTCTCAATCAGCCTGCTCAGAAGGAACAGCAGATGTAGAAGACAGAGATAGAGTATATCCACGTGTCTAATCTACACCCCACTCAGCCTGCTCAGAAGGAACATCAGAGGTAGAAGACAGAGATAAAGTATATCCACGTGTCTGATCTACACCTCACTCAGCCTGCTCAGAAGGAACAGCAGAGGTAGAAGACAGAGATAGAGTATATCCACGTGTCTGATCTACACCTCACTCAGCCTGTTCAGAAGGAACAGCAGAGGGAGAAGACGGAGATAGGGTATATCCACGTGTCTCGCTCAGCCTGCTCAGAAGGAACAGCAGAGGTAGAAGACAGAGATAGAGTATATCCACGTGTCTCACTCAGCCTGCTCAGAAGGAACAGCAGGGGTAGAAGGCAGAGATAGAGTATATCCACGTGTCTCACTCAGCCTGCTCAGAAGGAACAGCAGAGGTAGAAGACAGAGATAGAGTATATCCACGTGTCTGATATACACCTCACTCAACCTGCTCAGAAGGAACAGCAGAGGTAGAATACAGAGATAGAGTATATCCACGTGTCTCACTCAGCCTGCTCAGAAGGAACAGCAGAGGTAGGAGACAGAGATAGAGTATATCCACGTGTCTGATCTACACCTCACTCAGACTGCTCAGAAGGAACAGCAGAGGTTGAAGACAGAGATAGAGCATATCCAAGTGTCTCACTCAGCCTGCTCAGAAGGAACAGCAGAGGTAGAAGACAGAGATAGAGTATATCCACGTGTCTCACTCAGCCTGCTCAGAAGGAACAGCAGAGGTAGAAGACACAGATAGAGTATATCCACGTGTCTCACTCAGCCTGCTCAGGAGGAACCGCAGAGGTAGAAGACAGAGATAGAGTATATCCACGTGTCTCAATCAGCCTGCTCAGAAGGAACAGCAAAGGTAGGAGACAGAGATAGAGTATATCCACGTGTCTGATCTACACCTCACTCAGACTGCTCAGAAGGAACAGCAGAGGTAGAAGACAGCGATAGAGCATATCCAAGTGTCTCACTCAGCCTGCTCAGAAGGAACAGCAGAGGTAGAAGACAGAGATAGAGTATATCCACGTGTCTGGCTCAGCCTGCTCAGAAGGAACAGCAGAGGTAGAAGACTGAGATAAAGTATATTCACGTGTCTGATCTACACCTCACTCAGCCTGCTCAGAAGGAACAGCAGAGGTAGAAGACAGAGATAGAGTATATCCACGTGTCTCAATCAGCCTGCTCAGAAGGAACAGCAGATGTAGAAGACAGAGATAGAGTATATCCACGTGTCTAATCTACACCCCACTCAGCCTGCTCAGAAGGAACAGCAGAGGTAGAAGACAGAGATAAAGTATATCCACGTGTCTGATCTACACCTCACTCAGCCTGCTCAGAAGGAACAGCAGAGGTAGAAGACAGAGATAGAGTATATCCACGTGTCTCACTCAGCCTGCTCAGAAGGAACAGCAGAGGTAGGAGACAAAGATAGAGTATATCCACGTGTCTGATCTACACCTCACTCAGACTGCTCAGAAGGAACAGCAGAGGTAGAAGACAGCGATAGAGCATATCCAAGTGTCTCACTCAGCCTGCTCAGAAGGAACAGCAGAGGTAGAAGACAGAGATAGAGTATATCCACGTGTCTCACTCAGCCTGCTCAGAAGGAACAGCAGAGGTAGGAGACAGAGATAGAGTATATCCACGTGTCTGATCTACACCTCACTCAGACTGCTCAGAAGGAACAGCAGAGGTTGAAGACAGAGATAGAGCATATCCAAGTGTCTCACTCAGCCTGCTCAGAAGGAACAGCAGAGGTAGAAGACAGAGATAGAGTATATCCACGTGTCTCGCTCAGCCTGCTCAGAATGAACAGCAGAGGTAGAAGACTGAGATAAAGTATATTCACCTGTCTGATCTACACCTCACTCAGCCTGCTCAGAAGGAACAGCAGAGGTAGAAGACAGAGATAGAGTATATCCACGTGTCTCACTCAGCCTGCTCAGAAGGAACAGCAGATGTAGAAGACAGAGATAGAGTATATCCACGTGTCTCGCTCAGCCTGCTCAGAAGGAACAGCAGAGGTAGAAGACAGAGATAAAGTATATCCACGTGTCTGATCTACACCTCACTCAGCCTGCTCAGAAGGAACAGCAGAGGTAGAAGACAGAGATAGAGTATATCCACGTGTCTCACTCAGCCTGCTCAGAAGGAACAGCAGAGGTAGAAGACACAGATAGAGTATATCCACGTGTCTCACTCAGCCTGCTCAGGAGGAACCGCAGAGGTAGAAGACAGAGATAGAGTATATCCACGTGTCTCAATCAGCCTGCTCAGAAGGAAAAGCAAAGGTAGGAGACAGAGATAGAGTATATCCACGTGTCTGATCTACACCTCACTCAGACTGCTCAGAAGGAACAGCAGAGGTAGAAGACAGCGATAGAGCATATCCAAGTGTCTCACTCAGCCTGCTCAGAAGGAACAGCAGAGGTAGAAGACAGAGATAGAGTATATCCACGTGTCTCGCTCAGCCTGCTCAGAAGGAACAGCAGAGGTAGAAGACTGAGATAAAGTATATTCACGTGTCTGATCTACACCTCACTCAGCCTGCTCAGAAGGAACAGCAGAGGTAGAAGACAGAGATAAAGTATATCCACGTGTCTGATCTACACCTCACTCAGCCTGCTCAGAAGGAACAGCAGAGGTAGAAGACAGAGATAGAGTATATCCACGTGTCTGATCTACACCTCACTCAGACTGCTCAGAACGAACAGCCGAGTTTGAAGACAGAGATAGAGCATATCCAAGTGTCTCACTCAGCCTGCTCAGAAGGAACAGCAGAGGTAGAAGACAGAGATAGAGTATATCCACGTGTCTCACTCAGCCTGCTCAGAAGGAACAGCAGAGGTAGAAGACAGAGATAGAGTATATCCACGTGTCTCACTCAGCCTGCTCAGAAGAAACAGCAGAGGTAGAAGACAGAGATAGAGTATATCCACGTGTCTCACTCAGCCTGCTCAGAAGGAACAGCAAAGGTAGGAGACAGAGATAGAGTATATCCACGTGTCTGATCTACAGCTCACTCAGACTGCTCAGAAGGAACAGCAGAGGTAGAAGACAGCGATAGAGCATATCCAAGTGTCTCACTCAGCCTGCTCAGAAGGAACAGCAGAGGTAGAAGACAGAGATAGAGTATATCCACGTGTCTCGCTCAGCCTGCTCAGAATGAACAGCAGAGGTAGAAGACTGAGATAAAGTATATTCACCTGTCTGATCTACACCTCACTCAGCCTGCTCAGAAGGAACAGCAGAGGTAGAAGACAGAGATAGAGTATATCCACGTGTCTCACTCAGCCTGCTCAGAAGGAACAGCAGATGTAGAAGACAGAGATAGAGTATATCCACGTGTCTCGCTCAGCCTGCTCAGAAGGAACAGCAGAGGTAGAAGACAGAGATAAAGTATATCCACGTGTCTGATCTACACCTCACTCAGCCTGCTCAGAAGGAACAGCAGAGGTAGAAGACAGAGATAGAGTATATCCACGTGTCTCACTCAGCCTGCTCAGAAGGAACAGCAGAGGTAGAAGACACAGATAGAGTATATCCACGTGTCTCACTCAGCCTGCTCAGGAGGAACCGCAGAGGTAGAAGACAGAGATAGAGTATATCCACGTGTCTCAATCAGCCTGCTCAGAAGGAACAGCAAAGGTAGGAGACAGAGATAGAGTATATCCACGTGTCTGATCTACACCTCACTCAGACTGCTCAGAAGGAACAGCAGAGGTAGAAGACAGCGATAGAGCATATCCAAGTGTCTCACTCAGCCTGCTCAGAAGGAACAGCAGAGGTAGAAGACAGAGATAGAGTATATCCACGTGTCTCGCTCAGCCTGCTCAGAAGGAACAGCAGAGGTAGAAGACTGAGATAAAGTATATTCACGTGTCTGATCTACACCTCACTCAGCCTGCTCAGAAGGAACAGCAGAGGTAGAAGACAGAGATAGAGTATATCCACGTGTCTCAATCAGCCTGCTCAGAAGGAACAGCAGATGTAGAAGACAGAGATAGAGTATATCCACGTGTCTAATCTACACCCCACTCAGCCTGCTCAGAAGGAACAGCAGAGGTAGAAGACAAAAATAAAGTATATCCACGTGTCTGATCTACACCTCACTCAGCCTGCTCAGAAGGAACAGCAGAGGTAGAAGACAGAGATAGAGTATATCCACGTGTCTCACTCAGCCTGCTCAGAAGGAACAGCAGAGGTAGGAGACAAAGATAGAGTATATCCACGTGTCTGATCTACACCTCACTCAGACTGCTCAGAAGGAACAGCTGAGGTAGAAGACAGCGATAGAGCATATCCAAGTGTCTCACTCAGCCTGCTCAGAAGGAACAGCAGAGGTAGAAGACAGAGATAGAGTATATCCACGTGTCTCACTCAGCCTGCTCAGAAAGAACAGCAGAGGTAGGAGACAGAGATAGAGTATATCCACGTGTCTGATCTACACCTCACTCAGACTGCTCAGAAGGAACAGCAGAGGTTGAAGACAGAGATAGAGCATATCCAAGTGTCTCACTCAGCCTGCTCAGAAGGAACAGCAGAGGTAGAAGACAGAGATAGAGTATATCCACGTGTCTCGCTCAGCCTGCTCAGAATGAACAGCAGAGGTAGAAGACTGAGATAAAGTATATTCACCTGTCTGATCTACACCTCACTCAGCCTGCTCAGAAGGAACAGCAGAGGTAGAAGACAGAGATAGAGTATATCCACGTGTCTCACTCAGCCTGCTCAGAAGGAACAGCAGATGTAGAAGACAGAGATAGAGTATATCCACGTGTCTCGCTCAGCCTGCTCAGAAGGAACAGCAGAGGTAGAAGACAGAGATAAAGTATATCCACGTGTCTGATCTACACCTCACTCAGCCTGCTCAGAAGGAACAGCAGAGGTAGAAGACAGAGATAGAGTATATCCACGTGTCTCACTCAGCCTGCTCAGAAGGAACAGCAGAGGTAGAAGACACAGATAGAGTATATCCACGTGTCTCACTCAGCCTGCTCAGGAGGAACCGCAGAGGTAGAAGACAGAGATAGAGTATATCCACGTGTCTCAATCAGCCTGCTCAGAAGGAACAGCAAAGGTAGGAGACAGAGATAGAGTATATCCACGTGTCTGATCTACACCTCACTCAGACTGCTCAGAAGGAACAGCAGAGGTAGAAGACAGCGATAGAGCATATCCAAGTGTCTCACTCAGCCTGCTCAGAAGGAACAGCAGAGGTAGAAGACAGAGATAGAGTATATCCACGTGTCTCGCTCAGCCTGCTCAGAAGGAACAGCAGAGGTAGAAGACTGAGATAAAGTATATTCACGTGTCTGATCTACACCTCACTCAGCCTGCTCAGAAGGAACAGCAGAGGTAGAAGACAGAGATAGAGTATATCCACGTGTCTCAATCAGCCTGCTCAGAAGGAACAGCAGATGTAGAAGACAGAGATAGAGTATATCCACGTGTCTAATCTACACCCCACTCAGCCTGCTCAGAAGGAACAGCAGAGGTAGAAGACAAAAATAAAGTATATCCACGTGTCTGATCTACACCTCACTCAGCCTGCTCAGAAGGAACAGCAGAGGTAGAAGACAGAGATAGAGTATATCCACGTGTCTCACTCAGCCTGCTCAGAAGGAACAGCAGAGGTAGGAGACAAAGATAGAGTATATCCACGTGTCTGATCTACACCTCACTCAGACTGCTCAGAAGGAACAGCAGAGGTAGAAGACAGCGATAGAGCATATCCAAGTGTCTCACTCAGCCTGCTCAGAAGGAACAGCAGAGGTAGAAGACAGAGATAGAGTATATCCACGTGTCTCACTCAGCCTGCTCAGAAGGAACAGCAGAGGTAGGAGACAGAGATAGAGTATATCCACGTGTCTGATCTACACCTCACTCAGACTGCTCAGAAGGAACAGCAGAGGTTGAAGACAGAGATAGAGCATATCCAAGTGTCTCACTCAGCCTGCTCAGAAGGAACAGCAGAGGTAGAAGACAGAGATAGAGTATATCCACGTGTCTCGCTCAGCCTGCTCAGAATGAACAGCAGAGGTAGAAGACTGAGATAAAGTATATTCACCTGTCTGATCTACACCTCACTCAGCCTGCTCAGAAGGAACAGCAGAGGTAGAAGACAGAGATAGAGTATATCCACGTGTCTCACTCAGCCTGCTCAGAAGGAACAGCAGATGTAGAAGACAGAGATAGAGTATATCCACGTGTCTCGCTCAGCCTGCTCAGAAGGAACAGCAGAGGTAGAAGACAGAGATAAAGTATATCCACGTGTCTGATCTACACCTCACTCAGCCTGCTCAGAAGGAACAGCAGAGGTAGAAGACAGAGATAGAGTATATCCACGTGTCTCACTCAGCCTGCTCAGAAGGAACAGCAGAGGTAGAAGACACAGATAGAGTATATCCACGTGTCTCACTCAGCCTGCTCAGGAGGAACCGCAGAGGTAGAAGACAGAGATAGAGTATATCCACGTGTCTCAATCAGCCTGCTCAGAAGGAACAGCAAAGGTAGGAGACAGAGATAGAGTATATCCACGTGTCTGATCTACACCTCACTCAGACTGCTCAGAAGGAACAGCAGAGGTAGAAGACAGCGATAGAGCATATCCAAGTGTCTCACTCAGCCTGCTCAGAAGGAACAGCAGAGGTAGAAGACAGAGATAGAGTATATCCACGTGTCTCGCTCAGCCTGCTCAGAAGGAACAGCAGAGGTAGAAGACTGAGATAAAGTATATTCACGTGTCTGATCTACACCTCACTCAGCCTGCTCAGAAGGAACAGCAGAGGTAGAAGACAGAGATAAAGTATATCCACGTGTCTGATCTACACCTCACTCAGCCTGCTCAGAAGGAACAGCAGAGGTAGAAGACAGAGATAGAGTATATCGACGTGTCTGATCTACACCTCACTCAGACTGCTCAGAACGAACAGCCGAGTTTGAAGACAGAGATAGAGCATATCCAAGTGTCTCACTCAGCCTGCTCAGAAGGAACAGCAGAGGTAGAAGACAGAGATAGAGTATATCCACGTGTCTCACTCAGCCTGCTCAGAAGGAACAGCAGAGGTAGAAGACAGAGATAGAGTATATCCACGTGTCTCACTCAGCCTGCTCAGAAGGAACAGCAGAGGTAGAAGACAGAGATAGAGTATATCCACGTGTCTCACTCAGCCTGCTCAGAATGAACAGCAGAGGTAGAAGACAGCGATAGAGCATATCCAAGTGTCTCACTCAGCCTGCTCAAAAGGAACAGCAGAGGTAGAAGACAGAGATAGAGTATACTCACGCGTCTCGCTCAGCCTGCTCAGTAGGAACAGCAGAGGTAGAAGACAGAGATAAAGTATATTCACGTGTCTGATCTACACCTCACTCAGCCTGCTCAGAAGGAACAGCAGAGGTAGAAGACAGAGATAGAGTATATCCACGTGTCTCACTCAGCCTGCTCAGAAGGAACAGCAGATGTAGAAGACAGAGATAGAGTATATCCACGTGTCTCGCTCAGCCTGCTCAGAAGGAACAGCAGAGGTAGAAGACAGAGATAAAGTATATCCACGTGTCTGATCTACACCTCACTCAGCCTGCTCAGAAGGAACAGCAGAGGTAGAAGACAGAGATAAAGTATATCCACGTGTCTGATATACACCTCACTCAGCCTGCTCAGAAGGAACAGCAGAGGGAGAAGACGGAGATAGGGTATATCCACGTGTCTCGCTCAGCCTGCTCAGAAGGAACAGCAGGGGTAGAAGGCAGAGATAGAGTATATCCACGTGTCTCACTCAGCCTGCTCAGAAGGAACAGCAGAGGTAGAAGACAGACATAGAGTATATCCACGTGTCTGATATACACCTCACTCAACCTGCTCAGAAGGAACAGCAGAGGTAGAAGACAGAGATAGAGTATATCCACGTGTCTCACTCAGCCTGCTCAGAAGGAACAGCAGAGGTAGGAGACAGAGATAGAGTATATCCACGTGTCTGATCTACACCTCACTCAGACTGCTCAGAAGGAACAGCAGAGGTAGAAGACAGCGATAGAGCATATCCAAGTGTCTCACTCAGCCTGCTCAAAAGGAACAGCAGAGGTAGAAGACAGAGATAGAGTATATCCACGCGTCTCGCTCAGCCTGCTCAAAAGGAACAGCAGAGGTAGAAGACAGAGATAAAGTATATTCACGTGTCTGATCTACACCTCACTCAGCCTGCTCAGAAGGAACAGCAGAGGTAGAAGACAGAGATAGAGTATATCCACGTGTCTCACTCAGCCTGCTCAGAAGGAACAGCAGATGTAGAAGACAGAGATAGAGTATATCCACGTGTCTCGCTCAGCCTGCTCAGAAGGAACAGCAGAGGTAGAAGACAGGGATAAAGTATATCCACGTGTCTGATATACACCTCACTCAGCCTGCTCAGAAGGAACAGCAGAGGGAGAAGACGGAGATAGGGTATATCCACGTGTCTCGCTCAGCCTGCTCAGAAGGAACAGCAGGGTTAGAAGGCAGAGATAGAGTATATCCACGTGTCTCACTTAGCCTGCTCAGAAGGAACAGCAGAGGTAGAAGACAGACATAGAGTATATCCACGTGTCTGATATACACCTCACTCAACCTGCTCAGAAGGAACAGCAGAGGTAGAAGACAGAGATAGAGTATATCCACGTGTCTCACTCAGCCTGCTCAGAAGGAACAGCAGAGGTAGGAGACAGAGATAGAGTATATCCACGTGTCTGATCTACACCTCACTCAGACTGCTCAGAAGGAACAGCAGAGGTTGAAGACAGAGATAGAGCATATCCAAGTGTCTCACTCAGCCTGCTCAGAAGGAACAGCAGAGGTAGAAGACAGAGATAGAGTATATCCACATGTCTCACTCAGCCTGCTCAGAAGGAACAGCAGAGGTACAAGACAGAGATAGAGTATATCCACGTGTCTCACTCAGCCTGCTCAGAAGGAACAGCAGAGGTAGAAGACAGAGATAGAGTATATCCACGTGTCTCACTCAGCCTGCTCAGAAGGAACAGCAGAGGTATGAGACAGAGATAGATTATATCCACGTGTCTGATCTACACCTCACTCAGACTGCTCAGAAGGAACAGCAGAGGTAGAAGACAGCGATAGAGCATATCCAAGTGTCTCACTCAACCTGCTCAGAAGGAACAGCAGAGGTAATAGACAGAGATAGAGTATATCCACGTGTCTCGCTCAGCCTACTCAGAAGGAACAGCAGAGGTAGAAGACAGAGATAAAGTATATTCACGTGTCTGATCTACACCTCACTCAGCCTGCTCAGAAGGAACAGCAGAGGTAGAAGACAGAGATAGAGTATATCCACGTGTCTCACTCAGCCTGCTCAGAAGGAACAGCAGATGTAGAAGACAGAGATAGAGTATATCCACGTGTCTCGCTCAGCCTGCTCAGAAGGAACAGCAGAGGTAGAAGACAGAGATAAAGTATATCCACGTGTCTGATCTACACCTCACTCAGCCTGCTCAGAAGGAACAGCAGAGGTAGAAGACAGAGATAGAGTATATCCACGTGTCTCACTCAGCCTGCTCAGAGGGAACAGCAGAGGTAGAAGACATAGATAAAGTATATCCACGTGTCTGATCTACATCTCACTCAGCCTGCTCAGAAGGAACAGCAGAGGTAGAAGACAGAGATAGAGTATATCCACGTGTCTCACTCAGCCTGCTCAGAAGGAACAGCAGAGGTAGAAAACAGAGATAGAGTATATCCACGTGTCTCACTCAGCCTGCTCATAGGGAACAGCAGAGGTAGAAGACAGAGATATAGTATATCCACGTGTCTCGCTCAGCCTGCTCAGAAGGAACAGCAGAGGTAGAAGACAGAGATAAAGTATATCCACGTGTCTGATCTACACCTCACTCAGCCTGCTCAGAAGGAACAGCAGAGGTAGGAGACAGAGATAGAGTATATCCACGTGTCTGATCTACACCTCACTCAGACTGCCCAGAAGGAACAGCAGAGGTTGAAGACAGAGATAGGGCATATCCAAGTGTCTCACTCAGCCTGCTCAGAAGGAACAGCAGAGGTAGAAGACAGAGATAGAGTATATCCACGTGTCTCACTCAGCCTGCTCAGAAGGAACAGCAGAGGTACAATACAGAGATAGAGTATATCCACGTGTCTCACTCAGCCTGCTCAGAAGGAACAGCAGAGGTAGAAGACAGAGATAGAGTATATCCACGTGTCTCACTCAGCCTGCTCAGAAGGAACAGCAGAGGTAGGAGACAGAGATAGAGTATATCCACGTGTCTGATCTACACCTCACTCAGACTGCTCAGAAGGAACAGCAGAGGTAGAAGACAGCGATAGAGCATATCCAAGTGTCTCACTCAGCCTGCTCAGAAGGAACAGCAGAGGTAGAAGACAGAGATAGAGTATATCCACGTGTCTCGCTCAGCCTACTCAGAAGGAACAGCAGAGGTAGAAGACAGAGATAAAGTATATTCACGTGTCTGATCTACACCTCACTCAGCCTGCTCAGAAGGAACAGCAGAGGTAGAAGACAGAGATAGAGTATATCCACGTGTCTCACTCAGCCTGCTCAGAAGGAACAGCAGATGTAGAAGACAGAGATAGAGTATATCCACGTGTCTCGCTCAGCCTGCTCAAAAGGAACAGCAGAGGTAGAAGACAGAGATAAAGTATATCCACGTGTCTGATCTACACCTCACTCAGCCTGCTCAGAAGGAACAGCAGAGGTAGAAGACAGAGATAGAGTATATCCACGTGTCTCACTCAGCCTGCTCAGAGGGAACAGCAGAGGTAGAAGACAGAGATAGAGTATATCCACGTGTCTCGCTCAGCCTGCTCAGAAGGAACAGCAGAGGTAGAAGACAGAGATAGAGTATATCCACGTGTCTCAATCAGCCTGCTCAGAAGGAACAGCAGATGTAGAAGACAGAGATAGAGTATATCCACGTGTCTCGCTCAGCCTACTCAGCAGGAACAGCAGAGGTAGAAGAAACACGCAGTATATCCACGTGTCTCACTCAGCCTGCTCAGAAGGAACAGCAGAGGTAGAAGACAGAGATAGAGTATATCCACGTGTCTGATCTACACCTCACTCAACCTGCTCAGAAGGAACAGCAGAGGTAGAAGAAACACGCAGTATATCCACGTGTCTCACTCAGCCTGCTCAGAAGGAACAGCAGAGGTAGAAGACAGAGATAGAGTATATCCACGTGTCTGATCTACACCTCACTCAACCTGCTCAGAAGGAACAGCAGAGGTAGAAGACAGCGATAGAGCATATCCAAGTGTCTCACTCAACCTGCTCAGAAGGAACAGCAGAGGTAATAGACAGAGATAGAGTATATCCACGTGTCTCGCTCAGCCTACTCAGAAGGAACAGCAGATGTAGAAGACAGAGATAAAGTATATTCACGTGTCTGATCTACACCTCACTCAGCCTGCTCAGAAGGAACAGCAGAGGTAGAAGACAGAGATAGAGTATATCCACGTGTCTCACTCAGCCTGCTCAGAAGGAACAGCAGATGTAGAAGACAGAGATAGAGTATATCCACGTGTCTCGCTCAGCCTGCTCAGAAGGAACAGCAGAGGTAGAAGACAGAGATAAAGTATATCCACGTGTCTGATCTACACCTCACTCAGCCTGCTCAGAAGGAACAGCAGAGGTAGAAGACAGAGATAGAGTATATCCACGTGTCTCACTCAGCCTGCTCAGAGGGAACAGCAGAGGTAGAAGACATAGATAAAGTATATCCACGTGTCTGATCTACATCTCACTCAGCCTGCTCAGAAGGAACAGCAGAGGTAGAAGACAGAGATAGAGTATATCCACGTGTCTCACTCAGCCTGCTCAGAAGGAACAGCAGAGGTAGAAAACAAAGATAGAGTATATCCACGTGTCTCACTCAGCCTGCTCATAGGGAACAGAAGAGGTAGAAGACAGAGATATAGTATATCCACGTGTCTCGCTCAGCCTGCTCAGAAGGAACAGCAGAGGTAGAAGACAGAGATAAAGTATATCCACGTGTCTGATCTACACCTCACTCAGCCTGCTCAGAAGGAACAGCAGAGGTAGGAGACAGAGATAGAGTATATCCACGTGTCTGATCTACACCTCACTCAGACTGCCCAGAAGAAACAGCAGAGGTTGAAGACAGAGATAGGGCATATCCAAGTGTCTCACTCAGCCTGCTCAGAAGGAACAGCAGAGGTAGAAGACAGAGATAGAGTATATCCACGTGTCTCACTCAGCCTGCTCAGAAGGAACAGCAGAGGTACAATACAGAGATAGAGTATATCCACGTGTCTCACTCAGCCTGCTCAGAAGGAACAGCAGAGGTAGAAGACAGAGATAGAGTATATCCACGTGTCTCACTCAGCCTGCTCAGAAGGAACAGCAGAGGTAGGAGACAGAGATAGAGTATATCCACGTGTCTGATCTACACCTCACTCAGACTGCTCAGAAGGAACAGCAGAGGTAGAAGACAGCGATAGAGCATATCCAAGTGTCTCACTCAGCCTGCTCAGAAGGAACAGCAGAGGTAGAAGACAGAGATTGAGTATATCCACGTGTCTCGCTCAGCCTACTCAGAAGGAACAGCAGAGGTAGAAGACAGAGATAAAGTATATTCACGTGTCTGATCTACACCTCACTCAGCCTGCTCAGAAGGAACAGCAGAGGTAGAAGACAGAGATAGAGTATATCCACGTGTCTCACTCAGCCTGCTCAGAAGGAACAGCAGATGTAGAAGACAGAGATAGAGTATATCCACGTGTCTCGCTCAGCCTGCTCAGAAGGAACAGCAGAGGTAGAAGACAGAGATAAAGTATATCCACGTGTCTGATCTACACCTCACTCAGCCTGCTCAGAAGGAACAGCAGAGGTAGAAGACAGAGATAGAGTATATCCACGTGTCTCACTCAGCCTGCTCAGAGGGAACAGCAGAGGTAGAAGACAGAGATAGAGTATATCCACGTGTCTCGCTCAGCCTGCTCAAAAGGAACAGCAGAGGTAGGAGACAGAGATAGAGTATATCCACGTGTCTCAATCAGCCTGCTCAGAAGGAACAGCAGATGTAGAAGACAGAGATAGAGTATATCCACGTGTCTCGCTCAGCCTACTCAGCAGGAACAGCAGAGGTAGAAGAAACACGCAGTATATCCACGTGTCTCACTCAGCCTGCTCAGAAGGAACAGCAGAGGTAGAAGACAGAGATAGAGTATATCCACGTGTCTGATCTACACCTCACTCAACCTGCTCAGAAGGAACAGCAGAGGTAGAAGACAGAGATAGAGTATATCCACGTGTCTGATCTACACCTCACTCAGCCTGCTCAGAAGGAACAGCAGAGGTAGAAGACAGAGATAGAGTATATCCACGTGTCTGATCTACACCTCACTCAGCCTGATCAGAAGGAACAGCAGATGTAGAAGACAGAGATAGAGTATATCCACGTGTCTAATCTACACCTCACTCAGCCTGCTTAGAAGGAACAGCAGAGGTAGAAGACAGATATAGAGTATATCCACGTGTCTCGCTCAGCCTGCTCAGAGGGAACATCAGAGGTAGAAGACAGAGATAAAGTATATCCACGTGTCTGATCTACACCTCACTCAGCCTGCTCAGAAGGAACAGCAGAGGTAGAAGACAGAGATAGAGTATATCCACGTGTCTCACTCAGCCTGCTCAGAAGGAACAGCAGAGATAGGAGACAGAGATAGAGTATATCCACGAGTCTGATCTACACCTCATTCAGACTGCTCAGAAGGAACAGCAGAGGTTGAAGACAGAGATAGAGCATATCCAAGTGTCTCACTCAGCCTGCTCAGAAGGAACAGCAGAGGTAGAAGACAGAGATAGAGTATATCCACGTGTCTCACTCAGCCTGCTCAGAAGGAACAGCAGAGGTACAAGACAGAGATAGAGTATATCCACGTGTCTCACTCACCCTGCTCAGAAGGAACAGCAGAGGTAGAAGACAGAGATAGAGTATATCCACGTGTCTCACTCAGCCTGCTCAGAAGGAACAGCAGAGGTAGGAGACAGAGATAGAGTATATCCACGTGTCTGATCTACACCTCACTCAGACTGCTCAGAAGGAACAGCAGAGGTAGAAGACAGCGATAGAGCATATCCAAGTGTCTCACTCAGCCTGCTCAGAAGGAACAGCAGAGGTAGAAGACAGAGATAGAGTATATCCACGTGTCTCGCTCAGCCTACTCAGAAGGAACAGGAGAGGTAGAAGAAACACGCAGTATATCCACGTGTCTCACTCAGCCTGCTCAGAAGGAACAGCAGAGGTAGAAGACAGAGATAGAGTATATCCACGTGTCTGATCTACACCTCACTCAACCTGCTCAGAAGGAACAGCAGAGGTAGAAGACAGAGTTAGAGTATATCCACTTGTCTGATCTACACCTCGCTCAGCCTGCTCAGAAGGAACAGCAGAGGTAGGAGACAGAGATAGAGTATATCCACGTGTCTCAATCAGCCTGCTCAGAAGGAACAGCAGATGTAGAAGACAGAGATAGAGTATATCCACATGTCTCGCTCAGCCTACTCAGCAGGAACAGCAGAGGTAGAAGAAACACGCAGTATATCCACGTGTCTCACTCAGCCTGCTCAGAAGGAACAGCAGAGGTAGAAGACAGAGATAGAGTATATCCACGTCTCTGATCTACACCTCACTCAACCTGCTCAGAAGGAACAGCAGAGGTAGAAGACAGAGATAGAGTATATCCACGTGTCTGATCTACACCTCACTCAGCCTGCTCAGAAGGAACAGCAGAGGTAGAAGACAGAGATAGAGTATATCCACGTGTCTGATCTACACCTCACTCAGCCTGATCAGAAGGAACAGCAGATGTAGAAGACAGAGATAGAGTATATCCACGTGTCTAATCTACACCTCACTCAGCCTGCTTAGAAGGAACAGCAGAGGTAGAAGACAGATATAGAGTATATCCACGTGTCTCGCTCAGCCTGCTCAGAGGGAACATCAGAGGTAGAAGACAGAGATAAAGTATATCCACGTGTCTGATCTACACCTCACTCAGCCTGCTCAGAAGGAACAGCAGAGGTAGAAGACAGAGATAGAGTATATCCACGTGTCTCACTCAGCCTGCTCAGAAGGAACAGCAGAGATAGGAGACAGAGATAGAGTATATCCACGAGTCTGATCTACACCTCATTCAGACTGCTCAGAAGGAACAGCAGAGGTTGAAGACAGAGATAGAGCATATCCAAGTGTCTCACTCAGCCTGCTCAGAAGGAACAGCAGAGGTAGAAGACAGAGATAGAGTATATCCACGTGTCTCACTCAGCCTGCTCAGAAGGAACAGCAGAGGTACAAGACAGAGATAGAGTATATCCACGTGTCTCACTCAGCCTGCTCAGAAGGAACAGCAGAGGTAGAAGACAGAGATAGAGTATATCCACGTGTCTCACTCAGCCTGCTCAGAAGGAACAGCAGAGGTAGGAGACAGAGATAGAGTATATCCACGTGTCTGATCTACACCTCACTCAGACTGCTCAGAAGGAACAGCAGAGGTAGAAGACAGCGATAGAGCATATCCAAGTGTCTCACTCAGCCTGCTCAGAAGGAACAGCAGAGGTAGAAGACAGAGATAGAGTATATCCACGTGTCTCGCTCAGCCTACTCAGAAGGAACAGCAGAGGTAGAAGAAACACGCAGTATATCCACGTGTCTCACTCAGCCTGCTCAGAAGGAACAGCAGAGGTATAAGACAGAGATAGAGTATATCCACGTGTCTGATCTACACCTCACTCAACCTGCTCAGAAGGAACAGCAGAGGTAGAAGACAGAGTTAGAGTATATCCACGTGTCTGATCTACACCTCACTCAGCCTGCTCAGAAGGAACAGCAGAGGTAGAAGACAGAGATAGAGTATATCCACGTGTCTGATCTACACCTCACTCAGACTGATCAGTTGGAACAGCAGATGTAGAAGACAGAGATAGAGTATATCCACGTGTCTAATCTACACCTCACTCAGCCTGCTTAGAAGGAACAGCAGAGGTAGAAGACAGATATAGAGTATATCCACGTGTCTCGCTCAGCCTGCTCAGAAGGAACAGCAGAGGTAGAAGACAGAGATAGAGTATATCCACGTGTCTGATCTACACCTCACTCAGCCTGCTCAGAAAGAACAGCAGAGGGGGAAGACAGAGATAGAGTATATCCAAGTGTCTCACTCAGCCTGCGCAGAAGGAACAACAGATGTAGAAGACAGAGATAGAGTATTTCCACGTGTCTCACTCAGCCTGCTCAGAAGGAACAGCAGAGGTAGAAGGCAGAGATAGAGTATATCCACGTGTCTGATATACACCTCAGTCAGCCTGATCAGAAGGAACAGCAGAGGTAGAAGACAGAGATAGAGTATATCCACGTGTCTCACTCAGCCTGCTCAGAAGGAACAGCAGAGGTAGAAGACAGAGATAGAGTATATCCACGTGTCTCACTCAGCCTGCTCAGAAGGAACAACAGAGGTAGACGACAGAGATAGAGTATATCCACGTGTCTCACTCAGCCTGCTCAGAAGGAACAGCAGAGGTAGAAGACAGAGATAGAGTATATCCACGTGTCTCACTCAGCCTGCTCAGAAGGAACAGCAGAGGTACAAGACAGAGATAGAGTATATCCACGTGTCTCACTCAGCCTGCTCAAAAGGAACAGCAGAGGTAGAAGACAGAGATAGAGTATATCCACGTGTCTCACTCAGCCTGCTCAGAAGGAACAGCAGAGGTAGGAGACAGAGATAGAGTATATCCACGTGTCTGATCTACACCTCACTCAGACTGCTCAGAAGGAACAGCAGAGGTAGAAGACAGCGATAGAGCATATCCAAGTGTCTCACTCAGCCTGCTCAGAAGGAACAGCAGAGGTACAATACAGAGATAGAGTATATCCACGTGTCTCACTCAGCCTGCTCAAAAGGAACAGCAGAGGTAGAAGACAGAGATAGAGTATATCCACGTGTCTCACTCAGCCTGCTCAGAAGGAACAGCAGAGGTAGAAGACAGAGATAGAGTATATCCACGTGTCTCGCTCAGCCTACTCAGAAGGAACAGCAGACGTAGAAGACAGAGATAAAGTATATGCACGTGTCTGATCTACACCTCACTCAGCCTGCTCAGAAGGAACAGCAGAGGTAGAAGACAGAGATAGAGTATATCCACGTGTCTCACTCAGCCTGCTCAGAAGGAACAGCAGATGTAGAAGACAGAGATAGAGTATATCCACGTGTCTCGCTCAGCCTGCTCAGAAGGAACAGCAGAGGTAGAAGACAGAGATAAAGTATATCCACGTGTCTGATCTACACCTCCCTCAGCCTGCTCAGAAGGAACAGCAGAGGTAGAAGACAGAGATAGAGTATATCCACGTGTCTCACTCAGCCTGCTCAGAGGGAACAGCAGAGGTAGAAGACAGAGATAAAGTATATCCACGTGTCTGATCTACACCTCACTCAGCCTGCTCAGAAGGAACAGCAGAGGTAGAAGACAGAGAAAGAGTATATCCACGTGTCTCACTCAGCCTGCTCAGAAGGAACAGCAGAGGTAGAAAACAGAGATAGAGTATATCCACGTGTCTCACTCAGCCTGCTCATAGGGAACAGCAGAGGTAGAAGACAGAGATATAGTATATCCACGTGTCTCGCTCAGCCTGCTCAGAAGGAACAGCAGAGGTAGAAGACAGAGATAAAGTATATCCACGTGTCTGATCTACACCTCACTCAGCCTGCTCAGAAGGAACAGCAGAGGTAGGAGACAGAGATAGAGTATATCCACGTGACTGATCTACACCTCACTCAGACTGCTCAGAAGGAACAGCAGAGGTTGAAGACAGAGATAGGGCATATCCAAGTGTCTCACTCAGCCTGCTCAGAAGGAACAGCAGAGGTAGAAGACAGAGATAGAGTATATCCACGTGTCTCGCTCAGCCTGCTCAGAAGGAACAGCAGAGGTAGAAGACTGAGATAAAGTATATTCACGTGTCTGATCTACACCTCACTCAGCCTGCTCAGAAGGAACAGCAGAGGTAGAAGACAGAGATAGAGTATATCCACGTGTCTCAATCAGCCTGCTCAGAAGGAACAGCAGATGTAGAAGACAGAGATAGAGTATATCCACGTGTCTAATCTACACCCCACTCAGCCTGCTCAGAAGGAACAGCAGAGGTAGAAGACAGAGATAAAGTATATCCACGTGTCTGATCTACACCTCACTCAGCCTGCTCAGAAGGAACAGCAGAGGTAGAAGACAGAGATAGAGTATATCCACGTGTCTCACTCAGCCTGCTCAGAAGGAACAGCAGAGGTAGGAGACAAAGATAGAGTATATCCACGTGTCTGATCTACACCTCACTCAGACTGCTCAGAAGGAACAGCAGAGGTAGAAGACAGCGATAGAGCATATCCAAGTGTCTCACTCAGCCTGCTCAGAAGGAACAGCAGAGGTAGAAGACAGAGATAGAGTATATCCACGTGTCTCGCTCAGCCTGCTCAGAAGGAACAGCAGAGGTAGAAGACAGAGATAAAGTATATTCACGTGTCTGATCTACACCTCACTCAGCCTGCTCAGAAGGAACAGCAGAGGTAGAAGACAGAGATAGAGTATATCCACGTGTCTGATCTACACCTCACTCAGACTGCTCAGAAGGAACAGCAGAGGTTGAGGACAGAGATAGGGCATATCCAAGTGTCTCACTCAGCCTGCTCAGAAGGAACAGCAGAGGTAGAAGACAGAGATAGAGTATATCCACGTGTCTCACTCAGCCTGCTCAGAAGGAACAGCAGAGGTAGGAGACAGAGATAGAGTATATCCACGTGTCTGATCTACACCTCACTCAGACTGCTCAGAAGGAACAGCAGAGGTAGAAGACAGCGATAGAGCATATCCAAGTGTCTCACTCAGCCTGCTCAGAAGGAACAGCAGAGGTAGAAGACAGAGATAGAGTATATCCACGTGTCTCGCTCAGCCTACTCAGAAGGAACAGCAGAGGTAGAAGACAGAGATAAAGTATATTCACGTGTCTGATCTACACCTCACTCAGCCTGCTCAGAAGGAACAGCAGAGGTAGAAGACAGAGATAGAGTATATCCACGTGTCTCACTCAGCCTGCTCAGAAGGAACAGCAGATGTAGAAGACAGAGATAGAGTATATCCACGTGTCTCGCTCAGCCTGCTCAAAAGGAACAGCAGAGGTAGAAGACAGAGATAAAGTATATCCACGTGTCTGATCTACACCTCACTCAGCCTGCTCAGAAGGAACAGCAGAGGTAGAAGACAGAGATAGAGTATATCCACGTGTCTCACTCAGCCTGCTCAGAGGGAACAGCAGAGGTAGAAGACAGAGATAGAGTATATCCACGTGTCTCGCTCAGCCTGCTCAGAAGGAACAGCAGAGGTAGAAGACAGAGATAGAGTATATCCACGTGTCTCAATCAGCCTGCTCAGAAGGAACAGCAGATGTAGAAGACAGAGATAGAGTATATCCACGTGTCTCGCTCAGCCTACTCAGCAGGAACAGCAGAGGTAGAAGAAACACGCAGTATATCCACGTGTCTCACTCAGCCTGCTCAGAAGGAACAGCAGAGGTAGAAGACAGAGATAGAGTATATCCACGTGTCTGATCTACACCTCACTCAACCTGCTCAGAAGGAACAGCAGAGGTAGAAGAAACACGCAGTATATCCACGTGTCTCACTCAGCCTGCTCAGAAGGAACAGCAGAGGTAGAAGACAGAGATAGAGTATATCCACGTGTCTGATCTACACCTCACTCAACCTGCTCAGAAGGAACAGCAGAGGTAGAAGACAGCGATAGAGCATATCCAAGTGTCTCACTCAACCTGCTCAGAAGGAACAGCAGAGGTAATAGACAGAGATAGAGTATATCCACGTGTCTCGCTCAGCCTACTCAGAAGGAACAGCAGATGTAGAAGACAGAGATAAAGTATATTCACGTGTCTGATCTACACCTCACTCAGCCTGCTCAGAAGGAACAGCAGAGGTAGAAGACAGAGATAGAGTATATCCACGTGTCTCACTCAGCCTGCTCAGAAGGAACAGCAGATGTAGAAGACAGAGATAGAGTATATCCACGTGTCTCGCTCAGCCTGCTCAGAAGGAACAGCAGAGGTAGAAGACAGAGATAAAGTATATCCACGTGTCTGATCTACACCTCACTCAGCCTGCTCAGAAGGAACAGCAGAGGTAGAAGACAGAGATAGAGTATATCCACGTGTCTCACTCAGCCTGCTCAGAGGGAACAGCAGAGGTAGAAGACATAGATAAAGTATATCCACGTGTCTGATCTACATCTCACTCAGCCTGCTCAGAAGGAACAGCAGAGGTAGAAGACAGAGATAGAGTATATCCACGTGTCTCACTCAGCCTGCTCAGAAGGAACAGCAGAGGTAGAAAACAAAGATAGAGTATATCCACGTGTCTCACTCAGCCTGCTCATAGGGAACAGAAGAGGTAGAAGACAGAGATATAGTATATCCACGTGTCTCGCTCAGCCTGCTCAGAAGGAACAGCAGAGGTAGAAGACAGAGATAAAGTATATCCACGTGTCTGATCTACACCTCACTCAGCCTGCTCAGAAGGAACAGCAGAGGTAGGAGACAGAGATAGAGTATATCCACGTGTCTGATCTACACCTCACTCAGACTGCTCAGAAGGAACAGCAGAGGTTGAGGACAGAGATAGGGCATATCCAAGTGTCTCACTCAGCCTGCTCAGAAGGAACAGCAGAGGTAGAAGACAGAGATAGAGTATATCCACGTGTCTCACTCAGCCTGCTCAGAAGGAACAGCAGAGGTAGGAGACAGAGATAGAGTATATCCACGTGTCTGATCTACACCTCACTCAGACTGCTCAGAAGGAACAGCAGAGGTAGAAGACAGCGATAGAGCATATCCAAGTGTCTCACTCAGCCTGCTCAGAAGGAACAGCAGAGGTAGAAGACAGAGATAGAGTATATCCACGTGTCTCGCTCAGCCTACTCAGAAGGAACAGCAGAGGTAGAAGACAGAGATAAAGTATATTCACGTGTCTGATCTACACCTCACTCAGCCTGCTCAGAAGGAACAGCAGAGGTAGAAGACAGAGATAGAGTATATCCACGTGTCTCACTCAGCCTGCTCAGAAGGAACAGCAGATGTAGAAGACAGAGATAGAGTATATCCACGTGTCTCGCTCAGCCTGCTCAAAAGGAACAGCAGAGGTAGAAGACAGAGATAAAGTATATCCACGTGTCTGATCTACACCTCACTCAGCCTGCTCAGAAGGAACAGCAGAGGTAGAAGACAGAGATAGAGTATATCCACGTGTCTCACTCAGCCTGCTCAGAGGGAACAGCAGAGGTAGAAGACAGAGATAGAGTATATCCACGTGTCTCGCTCAGCCTGCTCAGAAGGAACAGCAGAGGTAGAAGACAGAGATAGAGTATATCCACGTGTCTCAATCAGCCTGCTCAGAAGGAACAGCAGATGTAGAAGACAGAGATAGAGTATATCCACGTGTCTCGCTCAGCCTACTCAGCAGGAACAGCAGAGGTAGAAGAAACACGCAGTATATCCACGTGTCTCACTCAGCCTGCTCAGAAGGAACAGCAGAGGTAGAAGACAGAGATAGAGTATATCCACGTGTCTGATCTACACCTCACTCAACCTGCTCAGAAGGAACAGCAGAGGTAGAAGAAACACGCAGTATATCCACGTGTCTCACTCAGCCTGCTCAGAAGGAACAGCAGAGGTAGAAGACAGAGATAGAGTATATCCACGTGTCTGATCTACACCTCACTCAACCTGCTCAGAAGGAACAGCAGAGGTAGAAGACAGCGATAGAGCATATCCAAGTGTCTCACTCAACCTGCTCAGAAGGAACAGCAGAGGTAATAGACAGAGATAGAGTATATCCACGTGTCTCGCTCAGCCTACTCAGAAGGAACAGCAGATGTAGAAGACAGAGATAAAGTATATTCACGTGTCTGATCTACACCTCACTCAGCCTGCTCAGAAGGAACAGCAGAGGTAGAAGACAGAGATAGAGTATATCCACGTGTCTCACTCAGCCTGCTCAGAAGGAACAGCAGATGTAGAAGACAGAGATAGAGTATATCCACGTGTCTCGCTCAGCCTGCTCAGAAGGAACAGCAGAGGTAGAAGACAGAGATAAAGTATATCCACGTGTCTGATCTACACCTCACTCAGCCTGCTCAGAAGGAACAGCAGAGGTAGAAGACAGAGATAGAGTATATCCACGTGTCTCACTCAGCCTGCTCAGAGGGAACAGCAGAGGTAGAAGACATAGATAAAGTATATCCACGTGTCTGATCTACATCTCACTCAGCCTGCTCAGAAGGAACAGCAGAGGTAGAAGACAGAGATAGAGTATATCCACGTGTCTCACTCAGCCTGCTCAGAAGGAACAGCAGAGGTAGAAAACAAAGATAGAGTATATCCACGTGTCTCACTCAGCCTGCTCATAGGGAACAGAAGAGGTAGAAGACAGAGATATAGTATATCCACGTGTCTCGCTCAGCCTGCTCAGAAGGAACAGCAGAGGTAGAAGACAGAGATAAAGTATATCCACGTGTCTGATCTACACCTCACTCAGCCTGCTCAGAAGGAACAGCAGAGGTAGGAGACAGAGATAGAGTATATCCACGTGTCTGATCTACACCTCACTCAGACTGCCCAGAAGAAACAGCAGAGGTTGAAGACAGAAATAGGGCATATCCAAGTGTCTCACTCAGCCTGCTCAGAAGGAACAGCAGAGGTAGAAGACAGAGATAGAGTATATCCACGTGTCTCACTCAGCCTGCTCAGAAGGAACAGCAGAGGTACAATACAGAGATAGAGTATATCCACGTGTCTCACTCAGCCTGCTCAGAAGGAACAGCAGAGGTAGAAGACAGAGATAGAGTATATCCACGTGTCTCACTCAGCCTGCTCAGAAGGAACAGCAGAGGTAGGAGACAGAGATAGAGTATATCCACGTGTCTGATCTACACCTCACTCAGACTGCTCAGAAGGAACAGCAGAGGTAGAAGACAGCGATAGAGCATATCCAAGTGTCTCACTCAGCCTGCTCAGAAGGAACAGCAGAGGTAGAAGACAGAGATAGAGTATATCCACGTGTCTCGCTCAGCCTACTCAGAAGGAACAGCAGAGGTAGAAGACAGAGATAAAGTATATTCACGTGTCTGATCTACACCTCACTCAGCCTGCTCAGAAGGAACAGCAGAGGTAGAAGACAGAGATAGAGTATATCCACGTGTCTCACTCAGCCTGCTCAGAAGGAACAGCAGATGTAGAAGACAGAGATAGAGTATATCCACGTGTCTCGCTCAGCCTGCTCAGAAGGAACAGCAGAGGTAGAAGACAGAGATAAAGTATATCCACGTGTCTGATCTACACCTCACTCAGCCTGCTCAGAAGGAACAGCAGAGGTAGAAGACAGAGATAGAGTATATCCACGTGTCTCGCTCAGCCTGCTCAGAAGGAACAGCAGAGGTAGGAGACAGAGATAGAGTATATCCACGTGTCTCAATCAGCCTGCTCAGAAGGAACAGCAGATGTAGAAGACAGAGATAGAGTATATCCACGTGTCTCACTCAGCCTGCTCAGAGGGAACAGCAGAGGTAGAAGACAGAGATAGAGTATATCCACGTGTCTCGCTCAGCCTGCTCAGAAGGAACAGCAGAGGTAGGAGACAGAGATAGAGTATATCCACGTGTCTCAATCAGCCTGCTCAGAAGGAACAGCAGATGTAGAAGACAGAGATAGAGTATATCCACGTGTCTCGCTCAGCCTACTCAGCAGGAACAGCAGAGGTAGAAGAAACACGCAGTATATCCACGTGTCTCACTCAGCCTGCTCAGAAGGAACAGCAGAGGTAGAAGACAGAGATAGAGTATATCCACGTGTCTGATCTACACCTCACTCAGCCTGATCAGAAGGAACAGCAGATGTAGAAGACAGAGATAGAGTATATCCACGTGTCTAATCTACACCTCACTCAGCCTGCTTAGAAGGAACAGCAGAGGTAGAAGACAGATATAGAGTATATCCACGTGTCTCGCTCAGCCTGCTCAGAGGGAACATCAGAGGTAGAAGACAGAGATAAAGTATATCCACGTGTCTGATCTACACCTCACTCAGCCTGCTCAGAAGGAACAGCAGAGGTAGAAGACAGAGATAGAGTATATCCACGTGTCTCACTCAGCCTGCTCAGAAGGAACAGCAGAGATAGGAGACAGAGATAGAGTATATCCACGAGTCTGATCTACACCTCATTCAGACTGCTCAGAAGGAACAGCAGAGGTTGAAGACAGAGATAGAGCATATCCAAGTGTCTCACTCAGCCTGCTCAGAAGGAACAGCAGAGGTAGAAGACAGAGATAGAGTATATCCACGTGTCTCACTCAGCCTGCTCAGAAGGAACAGCAGAGGTACAAGACAGAGATAGAGTATATCCACGTGTCTCACTCAGCCTGCTCAGAAGGAACAGCAGAGGTAGAAGACAGAGATAGAGTATATCCACGTGTCTCACTCAGCCTGCTCAGAAGGAACAGCAGAGGTAGGAGACAGAGATAGAGTATATCCACGTGTCTGATCTACACCTCACTCAGACTGCTCAGAAGGAACAGCAGAGGTAGAAGACAGCGATAGAGCATATCCAAGTGTCTCACTCAGCCTGCTCAGAAGGAACAGCAGAGGTAGAAGACAGAGATAGAGTATATCCACGTGTCTCGCTCAGCCTACTCAGAAGGAACAGCAGAGGTAGAAGAAACACGCAGTATATCCACGTGTCTCACTCAGCCTGCTCAGAAGGAACAGCAGAGGTAGAAGACAGAGATAGAGTATATCCACGTGTCTGATCTACACCTCACTCAACCTGCTCAGAAGGAACAGCAGAGGTAGAAGACAGAGTTAGAGTATATCCACGTGTCTGATCTACACCTCGCTCAGCCTGCTCAGAAGGAACAGCAGAGGTAGGAGACAGAGATAGAGTATATCCACGTGTCTCAATCAGCCTGCTCAGAAGGAACAGCAGATGTAGAAGACAGAGATAGAGTATATCCACGTGTCTCGCTCAGCCTACTCAGCAGGAACAGCAGAGGTAGAAGAAACACGCAGTATATCCACGTGTCTCACTCAGCCTGCTCAGAAGGAACAGCAGAGGTAGAAGACAGAGATAGAGTATATCCACGTGTCTGATCTACACCTCACTCAACCTGCTCAGAAGGAACAGCAGAGGTAGAAGACAGAGATAGAGTATATCCACGTGTCTGATCTACACCTCACTCAGCCTGCTCAGAAGGAACAGCAGAGGTAGAAGACAGAGATAGAGTATATCCACGTGTCTGATCTACACCTCACTCAGCCTGATCAGAAGGAACAGCAGATGTAGAAGACAGAGATAGAGTATATCCACGTGTCTAATCTACACCTCACTCAGCCTGCTTAGAAGGAACAGCAGAGGTAGAAGACAGATATAGAGTATATCCACGTGTCTCGCTCAGCCTGCTCAGAGGGAACATCAGAGGTAGAAGACAGAGATAAAGTATATCCACGTGTCTGATCTACACCTCACTCAGCCTGCTCAGAAGGAACAGCAGAGGTAGAAGACAGAGTTAGAGTATATCCACGTGTCTGATCTACACCTCACTCAACCTGCTCAGAAGGAACAGCAGAGGTAGAAGAAACACGCAGTATATCCACGTGTCTCACTCAGCCTGCTCAGAAGGAACAGCAGAGGTAGAAGACAGAGATAGAGTATATCCACGTGTCTGATCTACACCTCACTCAACCTGCTCAGAAGGAACAGCAGAGGTAGAAGACAGAGTTAGAGTATATCCACGTGTCTGATCTACACCTCGCTCAGCCTGCTCAGAAGGAACAGCAGAGGTAGGAGACAGAGATAGAGTATATCCACGTGTCTCAATCAGCCTGCTCAGAAGGAACAGCAGATGTAGAAGACAGAGATAGAGTATATCCACGTGTCTCGCTCAGCCTACTCAGCAGGAACAGCAGAGGTAGAAGAAACACGCAGTATATCCACGTGTCTCACTCAGCCTGCTCAGAAGGAACAGCAGAGGTAGAAGACAGAGATAGAGTATATCCACGTGTCTGATCTACACCTCACTCAACCTGCTCAGAAGGAACAGCAGAGGTAGAAGACAGAGATAGAGTATATCCACGTGTCTGATCTACACCTCACTCAGCCTGCTCAGAAGGAACAGCAGAGGTAGAAGACAGAGATAGAGTATATCCACGTGTCTGATCTACACCTCACTCAGCCTGATCAGAAGGAACAGCAGATGTAGAAGACAGAGATAGAGTATATCCACGTGTCTAATCTACACCTCACTCAGCCTGCTTAGAAGGAACAGCAGAGGTAGAAGACAGATATAGAGTATATCCACGTGTCTCGCTCAGCCTGCTCAGAGGGAACATCAGAGGTAGAAGACAGAGATAAAGTATATCCACGTGTCTGATCTACACCTCACTCAGCCTGCTCAGAAGGAACAGCAGAGGTAGAAGACAGAGATAGAGTATATCCACGTGTCTCACTCAGCCTGCTCAGAAGGAACAGCAGAGATAGGAGACAGAGATAGAGTATATCCACGAGTCTGATCTACACCTCATTCAGACTGCTCAGAAGGAACAGCAGAGGTTGAAGACAGAGATAGAGCATATCCAAGTGTCTCACTCAGCCTGCTCAGAAGGAACAGCAGAGGTAGAAGACAGAGATAGAGTATATCCACGTGTCTCACTCAGCCTGCTCAGAAGGAACAGCAGAGGTACAAGACAGAGATAGAGTATATCCACGTGTCTCACTCAGCCTGCTCAGAAGGAACAGCAGAGGTAGAAGACAGAGATAGAGTATATCCACGTGTCTCACTCAGCCTGCTCAGAAGGAACAGCAGAGGTAGGAGACAGAGATAGAGTATATCCACGTGTCTGATCTACACCTCACTCAGACTGCTCAGAAGGAACAGCAGAGGTAGAAGACAGCGATAGAGCATATCCAAGTGTCTCACTCAGCCTGCTCAGAAGGAACAGCAGAGGTAGAAGACAGAGATAGAGTATATCCACGTGTCTCGCTCAGCCTACTCAGAAGGAACAGCAGAGGTAGAAGAAACACGCAGTATATCCACGTGTCTCACTCAGCCTGCTCAGAAGGAACAGCAGAGGTAGAAGACAGAGATAGAGTATATCCACGTGTCTGATCTACACCTCACTCAACCTGCTCAGAAGGAACAGCAGAGGTAGAAGACAGAGTTAGAGTATATCCACGTGTCTGATCTACACCTCACTCAGCCTGCTCAGAAGGAACAGCAGAGGTAGAAGACAGAGATAGAGTATATCCACGTGTCTGATCTACACCTCACTCAGACTGATCAGTTGGAACAGCAGATGTAGAAGACAGAGATAGAGTATATCCACGTGTCTAATCTACACCTCACTCAGCCTGCTTAGAAGGAACAGCAGAGGTAGAAGACAGATATAGAGTATATCCACGTGTCTCGCTCAGCCTGCTCAGAAGGAACAGCAGAGGTAGAAGACAGAGATAGAGTATATCCACGTGTCTGATCTACACCTCACTCAGCCTGCTCAGAAAGAACAGCAGAGGGGGAAGACAGAGATAGAGTATATCCAAGTGTCTCACTCAGCCTGCGCAGAAGGAACAACAGATGTAGAAGACAGAGATAGAGTATTTCCACGTGTCTCACTCAGCCTGCTCAGAAGGAACAGCAGAGGTAGAAGGCAGAGATAGAGTATATCCACGTGTCTGATATACACCTCAGTCAGCCTGATCAGAAGGAACAGCAGAGGTAGAAGACAGAGATAGAGTATATCCACGTGTCTCACTCAGCCTGCTCAGAAGGAACAGCAGAGGTAGAAGACAGAGATAGAGTATATCCACGTGTCTCACTCAGCCTGCTCAGAAGGAACAACAGAGGTAGACGACAGAGATAGAGTATATCCACGTGTCTCACTCAGCCTGCTCAGAAGGAACAGCAGAGGTAGAAGACAGAGATAGAGTATATCCACGTGTCTCACTCAGCCTGCTCAGAAGGAACAGCAGAGGTACAAGACAGAGATAGAGTATATCCACGTGTCTCACTCAGCCTGCTCAAAAGGAACAGCAGAGGTAGAAGACAGAGATAGAGTATATCCACGTGTCTCACTCAGCCTGCTCAGAAGGAACAGCAGAGGTAGGAGACAGAGATAGAGTATATCCACGTGTCTGATCTACACCTCACTCAGACTGCTCAGAAGGAACAGCAGAGGTAGAAGACAGCGATAGAGCATATCCAAGTGTCTCACTCAGCCTGCTCAGAAGGAACAGCAGAGGTACAATACAGAGATAGAGTATATCCACGTGTCTCACTCAGCCTGCTCAAAAGGAACAGCAGAGGTAGAAGACAGAGATAGAGTATATCCACGTGTCTCACTCAGCCTGCTCAGAAGGAACAGCAGAGGTAGAAGACAGAGATAGAGTATATCCACGTGTCTCGCTCAGCCTACTCAGAAGGAACAGCAGACGTAGAAGACAGAGATAAAGTATATGCACGTGTCTGATCTACACCTCACTCAGCCTGCTCAGAAGGAACAGCAGAGGTAGAAGACAGAGATAGAGTATATCCACGTGTCTCACTCAGCCTGCTCAGAAGGAACAGCAGATGTAGAAGACAGAGATAGAGTATATCCACGTGTCTCGCTCAGCCTGCTCAGAAGGAACAGCAGAGGTAGAAGACAGAGATAAAGTATATCCACGTGTCTGATCTACACCTCCCTCAGCCTGCTCAGAAGGAACAGCAGAGGTAGAAGACAGAGATAGAGTATATCCACGTGTCTCACTCAGCCTGCTCAGAGGGAACAGCAGAGGTAGAAGACAGAGATAAAGTATATCCACGTGTCTGATCTACACCTCACTCAGCCTGCTCAGAAGGAACAGCAGAGGTAGAAGACAGAGAAAGAGTATATCCACGTGTCTCACTCAGCCTGCTCAGAAGGAACAGCAGAGGTAGAAAACAGAGATAGAGTATATCCACGTGTCTCACTCAGCCTGCTCATAGGGAACAGCAGAGGTAGAAGACAGAGATATAGTATATCCACGTGTCTCGCTCAGCCTGCTCAGAAGGAACAGCAGAGGTAGAAGACAGAGATAAAGTATATCCACGTGTCTGATCTACACCTCACTCAGCCTGCTCAGAAGGAACAGCAGAGGTAGGAGACAGAGATAGAGTATATCCACGTGACTGATCTACACCTCACTCAGACTGCTCAGAAGGAACAGCAGAGGTTGAAGACAGAGATAGGGCATATCCAAGTGTCTCACTCAGCCTGCTCAGAAGGAACAGCAGAGGTAGAAGACAGAGATAGAGTATATCCACGTGTCTCGCTCAGCCTGCTCAGAAGGAACAGCAGAGGTAGAAGACTGAGATAAAGTATATTCACGTGTCTGATCTACACCTCACTCAGCCTGCTCAGAAGGAACAGCAGAGGTAGAAGACAGAGATAGAGTATATCCACGTGTCTCAATCAGCCTGCTCAGAAGGAACAGCAGATGTAGAAGACAGAGATAGAGTATATCCACGTGTCTAATCTACACCCCACTCAGCCTGCTCAGAAGGAACAGCAGAGGTAGAAGACAGAGATAAAGTATATCCACGTGTCTGATCTACACCTCACTCAGCCTGCTCAGAAGGAACAGCAGAGGTAGAAGACAGAGATAGAGTATATCCACGTGTCTCACTCAGCCTGCTCAGAAGGAACAGCAGAGGTAGGAGACAAAGATAGAGTATATCCACGTGTCTGATCTACACCTCACTCAGACTGCTCAGAAGGAACAGCAGAGGTAGAAGACAGCGATAGAGCATATCCAAGTGTCTCACTCAGCCTGCTCAGAAGGAACAGCAGAGGTAGAAGACAGAGATAGAGTATATCCACGTGTCTCGCTCAGCCTGCTCAGAAGGAACAGCAGAGGTAGAAGACAGAGATAAAGTATATTCACGTGTCTGATCTACACCTCACTCAGCCTGCTCAGAAGGAACAGCAGAGGTAGAAGACAGAGATAGAGTATATCCACGTGTCTGATCTACACCTCACTCAGACTGCTCAGAAGGAACAGCAGAGGTTGAGGACAGAGATAGGGCATATCCAAGTGTCTCACTCAGCCTGCTCAGAAGGAACAGCAGAGGTAGAAGACAGAGATAGAGTATATCCACGTGTCTCGCTCAGCCTGCTCAGAAGGAACAGCAGAGGTACAAGACAGAGATAGAGTATATCCACGTGTCTCACTCAGCCTGCTCAGAAGGAACAGCAGAGGTAGAAGACAGAGATAGAGTATATCCACGTGTCTCACTCAGCCTGCTCAGAAGGAACAGCAGAGGTAGGAGACAGAGATAGAGTATATCCACGTGTCTGATCTACACCTCACTCAGACTGCTCAGAAGGAACAGCAGAGGTAGAAGACAGCGATAGAGCATATCCAAGTGTCTCACTCAGCCTGCTCAGAAGGAACAGCAGAGGTAGAAGACAGAGATAGAGTATATCCACGTGTCTCGCTCAGCCTACTCAGAAGGAACAGCAGAGGTAGAAGACAGAGATAAAGTATATTCACGTGTCTGATCTACACCTCACTCAGCCTGCTCAGAAGGAACAGCAGAGGTAGAAGACAGAGATAGAGTATATCCACGTGTCTCACTCAGCCTGCTCAGAAGGAACAGCAGATGTAGAAGACAGAGATAGAGTATATCCACGTGTCTCGCTCAGCCTGCTCAGAAGGAACAGCAGAGGTAGAAGACAGAGATAAAGTATATCCACGTGTCTGATCTACACCTCACTCAGCCTGCTCAGAAGGAACAGCAGAGGTAGAAGACAGAGATAGAGTATATCCACGTGTCTCACTCAGCCTGCTCAGAGGGAACAGCAGAGGTAGAAGACAGAGATAGAGTATATCCACGTGTCTCGCTCAGCCTGCTCAGAAGGAACAGCAGAGGTAGAAGACAGAGATAGAGTATATCCACGTGTCTCAATCAGCCTGCTCAGAAGGAACAGCAGATGTAGAAGACAGAGATAGAGTATATCCACGTGTCTAATCTACACCCCACTCAGCCTGCTCAGAAGGAACAGCAGAGGTAGAAGACAGAGATAAAGTATATCCACGTGTCTGATCTACACCTCACTCAGCCTGCTCAGAAGGAACAGCAGAGGTAGAAGACAGAGATAGAGTATATCCACGTGTCTGATCTACACCTCACTCAGCCTGCTCAGAAGGAACAGCAGAGGGAGAAGACGGAGATAGGGTATATCCACGTGTCTCGCTCAGCCTGCTCAGAAGGAACAGCAGAGGTAGAAGACAGAGATAGAGTATATCCACGTGTCTCACTCAGCCTGCTCAGAAGGAACAGCAGGGGTAGAAGGCAGAGATAGAGTATATCCACGTGTCTCACTCAGCCCGCTCAGAAGGAACAGCAGAGGTAGAAGACAGAGATAGAGTATATCCACGTGTCTGATATACACCTCACTCAACCTGCTCAGAAGGAACAGCAGAGGTAGAAGACAGAGATAGAGTATATCCACGTGTCTCACTCAGCCTGCTCAGAAGGAACAGCAGAGATAGGAGACAGAGATAGAGTATATCCACGTGTCTGATCTACACCTCACTCAGACTGCTCAGAAGGAACAGCAGAGGTTGAAGACAGAGATAGAGCATATCCAAGTGTCTCACTCAGCCTGCTCAGAAGGAACAGCAGAGGTAGAAGACAGAGATAGAGTATATCCACGTGTCTCACTCAGCCTGCTCAGAAGGAACAGCAGAGGTAGAAGACAGAGATAGAGTATATCCACGTGTCTCACTCAGCCTGCTCAGAAGGAACAGCAGAGATAGAAGACAGAGATAGAGTATATCCACGTGTCTCACTCAGCCTGCTCAGAAGGAACAGCAGAGGTAGAAGACTGAGATAAAGTATATTCACGTGTCTGATCTACACCTCACTCAGCCTGCTCAGAAGGAACAGCAGAGGTAGAAGACAGAGATAGAGTATATCCATGTGTCTCAATCAGCCTGCTCAGAAGGAACAGCAGATGTAGAAGACAGAGATAGAGTATATCCACGTGTCTAATCTACACCCCACTCAGCCTGCTCAGAAGGAACAGCAGAGGTAGAAGACAGAGATAAAGTATATCCACGTGTCTGATCTACACCTCACTCAGCCTGCTCAGAAGGAACAGCAGAGGTAGAAGACAGAGATAGAGTATATCCACGTGTCTCACTCAGCCTGCTCAGAAGGAACAGCAGAGGTAGGAGACAAAGATAGAGTATATCCACGTGTCTGATCTACACCTCACTCAGACTGCTCAGAAGGAACAGCAGAGGTAGAAGACAGCGATAGA
This sequence comes from Crossaster papposus, assembly GCA_037893245.1. Taxonomy (NCBI): domain Eukaryota; kingdom Metazoa; phylum Echinodermata; class Asteroidea; order Velatida; family Solasteridae; genus Crossaster; species Crossaster papposus. The sequence continues at coordinate 191,016 of JBAIAA010001137.1, forward strand.
GCATATCCAAGTGTCTCACTCAGCCTGCTCAGAAGGAACAGCAGAGGTAGAAGACAGAGATAGAGTATATCCACGTGTCTCGCTCAGCCTGCTCAGAAGGAACAGCAGAGGTAGAAGACAGAGATAAAGTATATTCACGTGTCTGATCTACACCTCACTCAGCCTGCTCAGAAGGAACAGCAGAGGTAGAAGACAGAGATAGAGTATATCCACGTGTCTGATCCACACCTCACTCAGACTGCTCAGAAGGAACAGCAGAGGTTGAAGACAGAGATAGGGCATATCCAAGTGTCTCACTCAGCCTGCTCAGAAGGAACAGCAGAGGTAGAAGACAGAGATAGAGTATATCCACGTGTCTCGCTCAGCCTGCTCAGAAGGAACAGCAGAGGTACAAGACAGAGATAGAGTATATCCACGTGTCTCACTCAGCCTGCTCAGAAGGAACAGCAGAGGTAGGAGACAGAGATAGAGTATATCCACGTGTCTGATCTACACCTCACTCAGACTGCTCAGAAGGAACAGCAGAGGTAGAAGACAGCGATAGAGCATATCCAAGTGTCTCACTCAGCCTGCTCAGAAGGAACAGCAGAGGTAGAAGACAGAGATAGAGTATATCCACGTGTCTCGCTCAGCCTACTCAGAAGGAACAGCAGAGGTAGAAGACAGAGATAAAGTATATTCACGTGTCTGATCTACACCTCACTCAGCCTGCTCAGAAGGAACAGCAGAGGTAGAAGACAGAGATAGAGTATATCCACGTGTCTCACTCAGCCTGCTCAGAAGGAACAGCAGATGTAGAAGACAGAGATAGAGTATATCCACGTGTCTCGCTCAGCCTGCTCAGAAGGAACAGCAGAGGTAGAAGACAGAGATAAAGTATATCCACGTGTCTGATCTACACCTCACTCAGCCTGCTCAGAAGGAACAGCAGAGGTAGAAGACAGAGATAGAGTATATCCACGTGTCTCACTCAGCCTGCTCAGAGGGAACAGCAGAGGTAGAAGACAGAGATAGAGTATATCCACGTGTCTCGCTCAGCCTGCTCAGAAGGAACAGCAGAGGTAGAAGACAGAGATAGAGTATATCCACGTGTCTCAATCAGCCTGCTCAGAAGGAACAGCAGATGTAGAAGACAGAGATAGAGTATATCCACGTGTCTAATCTACACCCCACTCAGCCTGCTCAGAAGGAACAGCAGAGGTAGAAGACAGAGATAAAGTATATCCACGTGTCTGATCTACACCTCACTCAGCCTGCTCAGAAGGAACAGCAGAGGTAGAAGACAGAGATAGAGTATATCCACGTGTCTGATCTACACCTCACTCAGCCTGCTCAGAAGGAACAGCAGAGGGAGAAGACGGAGATAGGGTATATCCACGTGTCTCGCTCAGCCTGCTCAGAAGGAACAGCAGAGGTAGGAGACAGAGATAGAGTATATCCACGTGTCTGATCTACACCTCACTCAGACTGCTCAGAAGGAACAGCAGAGGTAGAAGACAGCGATAGAGCATATCCAAGTGTCTCACTCAGCCTGCTCAGAAGGAACAGCAGAGGTAGAAGACAGAGATAGAGTATATCCACGTGTCTCGCTCAGCCTACTCAGAAGGAACAGCAGAGGTAGAAGACAGAGATAAAGTATATTCACGTGTCTGATCTACACCTCACTCAGCCTGCTCAGAAGGAACAGCAGAGGTAGAAGACAGAGATAGAGTATATCCACGTGTCTCACTCAGCCTGCTCAGAAGGAACAGCAGATGTAGAAGACAGAGATAGAGTATATCCACGTGTCTCGCTCAGCCTGCTCAGAAGGAACAGCAGAGGTAGAAGACAGAGATAAAGTATATCCACGTGTCTGATCTACACCTCACTCAGCCTGCTCAGAAGGAACAGCAGAGGTAGAAGACAGAGATAGAGTATATCCACGTGTCTCACTCAGCCTGCTCAGAGGGAACAGCAGAGGTAGAAGACAGAGATAGAGTATATCCACGTGTCTCGCTCAGCCTGCTCAGAAGGAACAGCAGAGGTAGAAGACAGAGATAGAGTATATCCACGTGTCTCAATCAGCCTGCTCAGAAGGAACAGCAGATGTAGAAGACAGAGATAGAGTATATCCACGTGTCTAATCTACACCCCACTCAGCCTGCTCAGAAGGAACAGCAGAGGTAGAAGACAGAGATAAAGTATATCCACGTGTCTGATCTACACCTCACTCAGCCTGCTCAGAAGGAACAGCAGAGGTAGAAGACAGAGATAGAGTATATCCACGTGTCTGATCTACACCTCACTCAGCCTGCTCAGAAGGAACAGCAGAGGGAGAAGACGGAGATAGGGTATATCCACGTGTCTCGCTCAGCCTGCTCAGAAGGAACAGCAGAGGTAGAAGACAGAGATAGAGTATATCCACGTGTCTCACTCAGCCTGCTCAGAAGGAACAGCAGGGGTAGAAGGCAGAGATAGAGTATATCCACGTGTCTCACTCAGCCCGCTCAGAAGGAACAGCAGAGGTAGAAGACAGAGATAGAGTATATCCACGTGTCTGATATACACCTCACTCAACCTGCTCAGAAGGAACAGCAGAGGTAGAAGACAGAGATAGAGTATATCCACGTGTCTCACTCAGCCTGCTCAGAAGGAACAGCAGAGATAGGAGACAGAGATAGAGTATATCCACGTGTCTGATCTACACCTCACTCAGACTGCTCAGAAGGAACAGCAGAGGTTGAAGACAGAGATAGAGCATATCCAAGTGTCTCACTCAGCCTGCTCAGAAGGAACAGCAGAGGTAGAAGACAGAGATAGAGTATATCCACGTGTCTCACTCAGCCTGCTCAGAAGGAACAGCAGAGGTAGAAGACAGAGATAGAGTATATCCACGTGTCTCACTCAGCCTGCTCAGAAGGAACAGCAGAGATAGAAGACAGAGATAGAGTATATCCACGTGTCTCACTCAGCCTGCTCAGAAGGAACAGCAGAGGTAGAAGACTGAGATAAAGTATATTCACGTGTCTGATCTACACCTCACTCAGCCTGCTCAGAAGGAACAGCAGAGGTAGAAGACAGAGATAGAGTATATCCACGTGTCTCAATCAGCCTGCTCAGAAGGAACAGCAGATGTAGAAGACAGAGATAGAGTATATCCACGTGTCTAATCTACACCCCACTCAGCCTGCTCAGAAGGAACAGCAGAGGTAGAAGACAGAGATAAAGTATATCCACGTGTCTGATCTACACCTCACTCAGCCTGCTCAGAAGGAACAGCAGAGGTAGAAGACAGAGATAGAGTATATCCACGTGTCTCACTCAGCCTGCTCAGAAGGAACAGCAGAGGTAGGAGACAAAGATAGAGTATATCCACGTGTCTGATCTACACCTCACTCAGACTGCTCAGAAGGAACAGCAGAGGTAGAAGACAGCGATAGAGCATATCCAAGTGTCTCACTCAGCCTGCTCAGAAGGAACAGCAGAGGTAGAAGACAGAGATAGAGTATATCCACGTGTCTCGCTCAGCCTGCTCAGAAGGAACAGCAGAGGTAGAAGACAGAGATAAAGTATATTCACGTGTCTGATCTACACCTCACTCAGCCTGCTCAGAAGGAACAGCAGAGGTAGAAGACAGAGATAGAGTATATCCACGTGTCTGATCTACACCTCACTCAGACTGCTCAGAAGGAACAGCAGAGGTTGAAGACAGAGATAGGGCATATCCAAGTGTCTCACTCAGCCTGCTCAGAAGGAACAGCAGAGGTAGAAGACAGAGATAGAGTATATCCACGTGTCTGATATACACCTCACTCAACCTGCTCAGAAGGAACAGCAGAGGTAGAAGACAGAGATAGAGTATATCCACGTGTCTCACTCAGCCTGCTCAGAAGGAACAGCAGAGATAGGAGACAGAGATAGAGTATATCCACGTGTCTGATCTACACCTCACTCAGACTGCTCAGAAGGAACAGCAGAGGTTGAAGACAGAGATAGAGCATATCCAAGTGTCTCACTCAGCCTGCTCAGAAGGAACAGCAGAGGTAGAAGACAGAGATAGAGTATATCCACGTGTCTCACTCAGCCTGCTCAGAAGGAACAGCAGAGGTAGAAGACAGAGATAGAGTATATCCACGTGTCTCACTCAGCCTGCTCAGAAGGAACAGCAGAGATAGAAGACAGAGATAGAGTATATCCACGTGTCTCACTCAGCCTGCTCAGAAGGAACAGCAGAGGTAGAAGACTGAGATAAAGTATATTCACGTGTCTGATCTACACCTCACTCAGCCTGCTCAGAAGGAACAGCAGAGGTAGAAGACAGAGATAGAGTATATCCACGTGTCTCAATCAGCCTGCTCAGAAGGAACAGCAGATGTAGAAGACAGAGATAGAGTATATCCACGTGTCTAATCTACACCCCACTCAGCCTGCTCAGAAGGAACAGCAGAGGTAGAAGACAGAGATAAAGTATATCCACGTGTCTGATCTACACCTCACTCAGCCTGCTCAGAAGGAACAGCAGAGGTAGAAGACAGAGATAGAGTATATCCACGTGTCTCACTCAGCCTGCTCAGAAGGAACAGCAGAGGTAGGAGACAAAGATAGAGTATATCCACGTGTCTGATCTACACCTCACTCAGACTGCTCAGAAGGAACAGCAGAGGTAGAAGACAGCGATAGAGCATATCCAAGTGTCTCACTCAGCCTGCTCAGAAGGAACAGCAGAGGTAGAAGACAGAGATAGAGTATATCCACGTGTCTCGCTCAGCCTGCTCAGAAGGAACAGCAGAGGTAGAAGACAGAGATAAAGTATATTCACGTGTCTGATCTACACCTCACTCAGCCTGCTCAGAAGGAACAGCAGAGGTAGAAGACAGAGATAGAGTATATCCACGTGTCTGATCTACACCTCACTCAGACTGCTCAGAAGGAACAGCAGAGGTTGAAGACAGAGATAGGGCATATCCAAGTGTCTCACTCAGCCTGCTCAGAAGGAACATCAGAGGTAGAAGACAGAGATAGAGTATATCCACGTGTCTCGCTCAGCCTGCTCAGAAGGAACAGCAGAGGTACAAGACAGAGATGGAGTATATCCACGTGTCTCACTCAGCCTGCTCAGAAGGAACAGCAGAGGTAGGAGACAGAGATAGAGTATATCCACGTGTCTGATCTACACCTCACTCAGACTGCTCAGAAGGAACAGCAGAAGTAGAAGACAGCGATAGAGCATATCCAAGTGTCTCACTCAGCCTGCCCCGAAGGAACAGCAGAAGTAGAAGACAGAGATAGAGTATATCCACGTGTCTCGCTCAGCCTACTCAGAAGGAACAGCAGAGGTAGAAGACAGAGATAAAGTATATTCACGTGTCTGATCTACACCTCACTCAGCCTGCTCAGAAGGAACAGCAGAGGTAGAAGACAGAGATAGAGTATATCCACGTGTCTCACTCAGCCTGCTCAGAAGGAACAGCAGATGTAGAAGACAGAGATAGAGTATATCCACGTGTCTCGCTCAGCCTGCTCAGAAGGAACAGCAGAGGTAGAAGACAGAGATAAAGTATATCCACGTGTCTGATCTACACCTCACTCAGCCTGCTCAGAAGGAACAGCAGAGGTAGAAGACAGAGATAGAGTATATCCACGTGTCTCGCTCAGCCTGCTCAGAAGGAACAGCAGAGGTAGAAGACAGAGATAGAGTATATCCACGTGTCTCAATCAGCCTGCTCAGAAGGAACAGCAGATGTAGAAGACAGAGATAGAGTATATCCACGTGTCTAATCTACACCCCACTCAGCCTGCTCAGAAGGAACAGCAGAGGTAGAAGACAGAGATAAAGTATATCCACGTGTCTGATCTACACCTCACTCAGCCTGCTCAGAAGGAACAGCAGAGGTAGAAGACAGAGATAGAGTATATCCACGTGTCTGATCTACACCTCACTCAGCCTGCTCAGAAGGAACAGCAGAGGGAGAAGACGGAGATAGGGTATATCCACGTGTCTCGCTCAGCCTGCTCAAAAGGAACAGCAGAGGTAGAAGACAGAGATAGAGTATATCCACGTGTCTCACTCAGCCTGCTCAGAAGGAACAGCAGGGGTAGAAGGCAGAGATAGAGTATATCCACGTGTCTCACTCAGCCCGCTCAGAAGGAACAGCAGAGGTAGAAGACAGAGATAGAGTATATCCACGTGTCTGATATACACCTCACTCAACCTGCTCAGAAGGAACAGCAGAGGTAGAAGACAGAGATAGAGTATATCCACGTGTCTCACTCAGCCTGCTCAGAAGGAACAGCAGAGATAGGAGACAGAGATAGAGTATATCCACGTGTCTGATCTACACCTCACTCAGACTGCTCAGAAGGAACAGCAGAGGTTGAAGACAGAGATAGAGCATATCCAAGTGTCTCACTCAGCCTGCTCAGAAGGAACAGCAGAGGTAGAAGACAGAGATAGAGTATATCCACGTGTCTCACTCAGCCTGCTCAGAAGGAACAGCAGAGGTAGAAGACAGAGATAGAGTATATCCACGTGTCTCACTCAGCCTGCTCAGAAGGAACAGCAGAGATAGAAGACAGAGATAGAGTATATCCACGTGTCTCACTCAGCCTGCTCAGAAGGAACAGCAGAGGTAGGAGACAGAGATAGAGTATATCCACGTGTCTGATCTACACCTCACTCAGACTGCTCAGAAGGAACAGCAGAGGTAGAAGACAGCGATAGAGCATATCCAAGTGTCTCACTCAGCCTGCTCAGAAGGAACAGCAGAGGTAGAAGACAGAGATAGAGTATATCCACGTGTCTCGCTCAGCCTACTCAGAAGGAACAGCAGAGGTAGAAGAAACACGCAGTATATCCACGTGTCTCACTCAGCCTGCTCAGAAAGAACAGCAGAGGTAGAAGACAGAGATAGAGTATATCCACGTGTCTGATCTACACCTCACTCAACCTGCTCAGAAGGAACAGCAGAGGTAGAAGACAGAGATAGAGCATATCCACGTGTCTGATCTACACCTCACTCAGCCTGCTCAGAAGGAACAGCAGAGGTAGAAGACAGAGATAGAGTATATCCACGTGTCTGATCTACACCTCACTCAGCCTGATCAGAAGGAACAGCAGATGTAGAAGACAGAGATAGAGTATATCCACGTGTCTAATCTACACCTCACTCAGCCTGCTTAGAAGGAACAGCAGAGGTAGAAGACAGATATAGAGTATATCCACGTGTCTCTCTCAGCCTGCTCAGAGGGAACATCAGAGGTAGAAGACAGAGATAAAGTATATCCACGTGTCTGATCTACACCTCACTCAGCCTGCTCGGAAGGAACAGCAGAGGTAGAAGACAGAGATAGAGTATATCCACGTGTCTCACTCAGCCTGCTCAGAAGGAACAGCAGAGGTACAAGACAGAGATAGAGTATATCCACGTGTCTCACTCAGCCTGCTCAGAAGGAACAGCAGAGGTAGAAGACAGAGATAGAGTATATCCACGTGTCTCACTCAGCCTGCTCAGAAGGAACAGCAGGGGTAGAAGGCAGAGATAGAGTATATCCACGTGTCTCACTCAGCCTGCTCAGAAGGAACAGCAGAGGTAGAAGACAGAGATAGTGTATATCCACGTGTCTGATATACACCTCACTCAACCTGCTCAGAAGGAACAGCAGAGGTAGAAGACAGAGATAGAGTATATCCACGTGTCTCACTCAGCCTGCTCAGAAGGAACAGCAGAGATAGGAGACAGAGATAGAGTATATCCACGTGTCTGATCTACACCTCACTCAGACTGCTCAGAAGGAACAGCAGAGGTTGAAGACAGAGATAGAGCATATCCAAGTGTCTCACTCAGCCTGCTCAGAAGGAACAGCAGAGGTAGAAGACAGAGATAGAGTATATCCACGTGTCTCACTCAGCCTGCTCAGAAGGAACAGCAGAGGTAGAAGACAGAGATAGAGTATATCCACGTGTCTCACTCAGCCTGCTCAGAAGGAACAGCAGAGGTAGGAGACAGAGATAGAGTATATCCACGTGTCTGATCTACACCTCACTCAGACTGCTCAGAAGGAACAGCAGAGGTAGAAGACAGCGATAGAGCATATCCAAGTGTCTCACTCAGCCTGCTCAGAAGGAACAGCAGAGGTAGAAGACAGAGATAGAGTATATCCACGTGTCTCGCTCAGCCTACTCAGCAGGAACAGCAGAGGTAGAAGAAACACGCAGTATATCCACGTGTCTCACTCAGCCTGCTCAGAAGGAACAGCAAAGGTAGAAGACAGAGATAGAGTATATCCACGTGTCTGATCTACACCTCACTCAGCCTGCTCAGAAGGAACAGCAGAGGTAAAAGACAGAGATAGAGTATATCCACGTGTCTCACTCAGCCTGCTCAGAAGGAACAGCAGAGGTAGGAGACAGAGATAGAGTATATCCACGTGTCTGATCTACACCTCACTCAGACTGCTCAGAAGGAACAGCAGAGGTAGAAGACAGAGATAGAGCATATCCACGTGTCTGATCTACACCTCACTCAGCCTGCTCAGAAGGAACAGCAGAGGTAGAAGACAGAGATAGAGTATATCCACGTGTCTGATCTACACCTCACTCAGCCTGATCAGAAGGAACAGCAGATGTAGAAGACAGAGATAGAGTATATCCACGTGTCTAATCTACACCTCACTCAGCCTGCTTAGAAGGAACAGCAGAGGTAGAAGACAGATATAGAGTATATCCACGTGTCTTTCTCAGCCTGCTCAGAGGGAACATCAGAGGTAGAAGACAGAGATAAAGTATATCCACGTGTCTGATCTACACCTCATTCAGCCTGCTCAGAAGGAACAGCAGAGGTAGAAGACAGAGATAGAGTATATCCACGTGTCTCACTCAGCCTGCTCAGAAGGAACAGCAGAGGTTCAAGACAGAGATAGAGTATATCCACGTGTCTCACTCAGCCTGCTCAGAAGGAACAGCAGAGGTAGAAGACAGAGATAGAGTATATCCACGTGTCTCACTCAGCCTGCTCAGAAGGAACAGCAGGGGTAGAAGGCAGAGATAGAGTATATCCACGTGTCTCACTCAGCCTGCTCAGAAGGAACAGCAGAGGTAGAAGACAGAGATAGAGTATATCCACGTGTCTGATATACACCTCACTCAACCTGCTCAGAAGGAACAGCAGAGGTAGAAGACAGAGATAGAGTATATCCACGTGTCTCACTCAGCCTGCTCAGAAGGAACAGCAGAGATAGGAGACAGAGATAGAGTATATCCACGTGTCTGATCTACACCTCACTCAGACTGCTCAGAAGGAACAGCAGAGGTTGAAGACAGAGATAGAGCATATCCAAGTGTCTCACTCAGCCTGCTCAGAAGGAACAGCAGAGGTACAAGACAGAGATAGAGTATATCCACGTGTCTGATCTACACCTCACTCAGCCTGATCAGAAGGAACAGCAGATGTAGAAGACAGAGATAGAGTATATCCACGTGTCTAATCTACACCTCACTCAGCCTGCTTAGAAGGAACAGCAGAGGTAGAAGACAGATATAGAGTATATCCACGTGTCTCTCTCAGCCTGCTCAGAGGGAACATCAGAGGTAGAAGACAGAGATAAAGTATATCCACGTGTCTGATCTACACCTCACTCAGCCTGCTCAGAAGGAACAGCAGAGGTAGAAGACAGAGATAGAGTATATCCACGTGTCTCACTCAGCCTGCTCAGAAGGAACAGCAGAGGTACAAGACAGAGATAGAGTATATCCACGTGTCTCACTCAGCCTGCTCAGAAGGAACAGCAGAGGTAGAAGACAGAGATAGAGTATATCCACGTGTCTCACTCAGCCTGCTCAGAAGGAACAGCAGGGGTAGAAGGCAGAGATAGAGTATATCCCCGTGTCTCACTCAGCCTGCTCAGAAGGAACAGCAGAGGTAGAAGACAGAGATAGAGTATATCCACGTGTCTGATATACACCTCACTCAACCTGCTCAGAAGGAACAGCAGAGGTAGAAGACAGAGATAGAGTATATCCACGTGTCTCACTCAGCCTGCTCAGAAGGAACAGCAGAGATAGGAGACAGAGATAGAGTATATCCACGTGTCTGATCTACACCTCACTCAGACTGCTCAGAAGGAACAGCAGAGGTTGAAGACAGAGATAGAGCATATCCAAGTGTCTCACTCAGCCTGCTCAGAAGGAACAGCAGAGGTAGAAGACAGAGATAGAGTATATCCACGTGTCTCACTCAGCCTGCTCAGAAGGAACAGCAGAGGTAGAAGACAGAGATAGAGTATATCCACGTGTCTCACTCAGCCTGCTTAGAAGGAACAGCAGAGGTAGAAGACAGAGATAGAGTATATCCACGTGTCTCACTCAGCCTGCTCAGAAGGAACAGCAGAGGTAGGAGACAGAGATAGAGTATATCCACGTGTCTGATCTACACCTCACTCAGACTGCTCAGAAGGAACAGCAGAGGTAGAAGACAGCGATAGAGCATATCCAAGTGTCTCACTCAGCCTGCTCAGAAGGAACAGCAGAGGTAGAAGACAGAGATAGAGTATATCCACGTGTCTCGCTCAGCCTACTCAGCAGGAACAGCAGAGGTAGAAGAAACACGCAGTATATCCACGTGTCTCACTCAGCCTGCTCAGAAGGAACAGCAAAGGTAGAAGACAGAGATAGAGTATATCCACGTGTCTGATCTACACCTCACTCAGCCTGCTCAGAAGGAACAGCAGAGGTAGAAGACAGAGATAGAGTATATCCACGTGTCTCACTCAGCCTGCTCAGAAGGAACAGCAGAGGTAGGAGACAGAGATAGAGTATATCCACGTGTCTGATCTACACCTCACTCAGACTGCTCAGAAGGAACAGCAGAGGTAGAAGACAGAGATAGAGCATATCCACGTGTCTGATCTACACCTCACTCAGCCTGCTCAGAAGGAACAGCAGAGGTAGAAGACAGAGATAGAGTATATCCACGTGTCTGATCTACACCTCACTCAGCCTGATCAGAAGGAACAGCAGATGTAGAAGACAGAGATAGAGTATATCCACGTGTCTAATCTACACCTCACTCAGCCTGCTTAGAAGGAACAGCAGAGGTAGAAGACAGATATAGAGTATATCCACGTGTCTCTCTCAGCCTGCTCAGAGGGAACATCAGAGGTAGAAGACAGAGATAAAGTATATCCACGTGTCTGATCTACACCTCATTCAGCCTGCTCAGAAGGAACAGCAGAGGTAGAAGACAGAGATAGAGTATATCCACGTGTCTCACTCAGCCTGCTCAGAAGGAACAGCAGAGGTACAAGACAGAGATAGAGTATATCCACGTGTCTCACTCAGCCTGCTCAGAAGGAACAGCAGAGGTAGAAGACAGAGATAGAGTATATCCACGTGTCTCACTCAGCCTGCTCAGAAGGAACAGCAGGGGTAGAAGGCAGAGATAGAGTATATCCACGTGTCTCACTCAGCCTGCTCAGAAGGAACAGCAGAGGTAGAAGACAGAGATAGAGTATATCCACGTGTCTGATATACACCTCACTCAACCTGCTCAGAAGGAACAGCAGAGGTAGAAGACAGAGATAGAGTATATCCACGTGTCTCACTCAGCCTGCTCAGAAGGAACAGCAGAGATAGGAGACAGAGATAGAGTATATCCACGTGTCTGATCTACACCTCACTCAGACTGCTCAGAAGGAACAGCAGAGGTTGAAGACAGAGATAGAGCATATCCAAGTGTCTCACTCAGCCTGCTCAGAAGGAACAGCAGAGGTACAAGACAGAGATAGAGTATATCCACGTGTCTGATCTACACCTCACTCAGCCTGATCAGAAGGAACAGCAGATGTAGAAGACAGAGATAGAGTATATCCACGTGTCTAATCTACACCTCACTCAGCCTGCTTAGAAGGAACAGCAGAGGTAGAAGACAGATATAGAATATATCCACGTGTCTCTCTCAGCCTGCTCAGAGGGAACATCAGAGGTAGAAGACAGAGATAAAGTATATCCACGTGTCTGATCTACACCTCACTCAGCCTGCTCGGAAGGAACAGCAGAGGTAGAAGACAGAGATAGAGTATATCCACGTGTCTCACTCAGCCTGCTCAGAAGGAACAGCAGAGGTACAAGACAGAGATAGAGTATATCCACGTGTCTCACTCAGCCTGCTCAGAAGGAACAGCAGAGGTAGAAGACAGAGATAGAGTATATCCACGTGTCTCACTCAGCCTGCTCAGAAGGAACAGCAGGGGTAGAAGGCAGAGATAGAGTATATCCACGTGTCTCACTCAGCCTGCTCAGAAGGAACAGCAGAGGTAGAAGACAGAGATAGTGTATATCCACGTGTCTGATATACACCTCACTCAACCTGCTCAGAAGGAACAGCAGAGGTAGAAGACAGAGATAGAGTATATCCACGTGTCTCACTCAGCCTGCTCAGAAGGAACAGCAGAGATAGGAGACAGAGATAGAGTATATCCACGTGTCTGATCTACACCTCACTCAGACTGCTCAGAAGGAACAGCAGAGGTTGAAGACAGAGATAGAGCATATCCAAGTGTCTCACTCAGCCTGCTCAGAAGGAACAGCAGAGGTAGAAGACAGAGATAGAGTATATCCACGTGTCTCACTCAGCCTGCTCAGAAGGAACAACAGAGGTAGACGACAGAGATAGAGTATATCCACGTGTCTCACTCAGCCTGCTCAGAAGGAACAGCAGAGGTAGAAGACAGAGATAGAGTATATCCACGTGTCTCACTCAGCCTGCTCAGAAGGAACAGCAGAGGTACAAGACAGAGATAGAGTATATCCACGTGTCTCACTCAGCCTGCTCAAAAGGAACAGCAGAGGTAGAAGACAGAGATAGAGTATATCCACGTGTCTCACTCAGCCTGCTCAGAAGGAACAGCAGAGGTAGGAGACAGAGATAGAGTATATCCACGTGTCTGATCTACACCTCACTCAGACTGCTCAGAAGGAACAGCAGAGGTAGAAGACAGCGATAGAGCATATCCAAGTGTCTCACTCAGCCTGCTCAGAAGGAACAGCAGAGGTACAATACAGAGATAGAGTATATCCACGTGTCTCACTCAGCCTGCTCAAAAGGAACAGCAGAGGTAGAAGACAGAGATAGAGTATATCCACGTGTCTCACTCAGCCTGCTCAGAAGGAACAGCAGAGGTAGAAGACAGAGATAGAGTATATCCACGTGTCTCGCTCAGCCTACTCAGAAGGAACAGCAGACGTAGAAGACAGAGATAAAGTATATGCACGTGTCTGATCTACACCTCACTCAGCCTGCTCAGAAGGAACAGCAGAGGTAGAAGACAGAGATAGAGTATATCCACGTGTCTCACTCAGCCTGCTCAGAAGGAACAGCAGATGTAGAAGACAGAGATAGAGTATATCCACGTGTCTCGCTCAGCCTGCTCAGAAGGAACAGCAGAGGTAGAAGACAGAGATAAAGTATATCCACGTGTCTGATCTACACCTCCCTCAGCCTGCTCAGAAGGAACAGCAGAGGTAGAAGACAGAGATAGAGTATATCCACGTGTCTCACTCAGCCTGCTCAGAGGGAACAGCAGAGGTAGAAGACAGAGATAAAGTATATCCACGTGTCTGATCTACACCTCACTCAGCCTGCTCAGAAGGAACAGCAGAGGTAGAAGACAGAGAAAGAGTATATCCACGTGTCTCACTCAGCCTGCTCAGAAGGAACAGCAGAGGTAGAAAACAGAGATAGAGTATATCCACGTGTCTCACTCAGCCTGCTCATAGGGAACAGCAGAGGTAGAAGACAGAGATATAGTATATCCACGTGTCTCGCTCAGCCTGCTCAGAAGGAACAGCAGAGGTAGAAGACAGAGATAAAGTATATCCACGTGTCTGATCTACACCTCACTCAGCCTGCTCAGAAGGAACAGCAGAGGTAGGAGACAGAGATAGAGTATATCCACGTGACTGATCTACACCTCACTCAGACTGCTCAGAAGGAACAGCAGAGGTTGAAGACAGAGATAGGGCATATCCAAGTGTCTCACTCAGCCTGCTCAGAAGGAACAGCAGAGGTAGAAGACAGAGATAGAGTATATCCACGTGTCTCGCTCAGCCTGCTCAGAAGGAACAGCAGAGGTAGAAGACTGAGATAAAGTATATTCACGTGTCTGATCTACACCTCACTCAGCCTGCTCAGAAGGAACAGCAGAGGTAGAAGACAGAGATAGAGTATATCCACGTGTCTCAATCAGCCTGCTCAGAAGGAACAGCAGATGTAGAAGACAGAGATAGAGTATATCCACGTGTCTAATCTACACCCCACTCAGCCTGCTCAGAAGGAACAGCAGAGGTAGAAGACAGAGATAAAGTATATCCACGTGTCTGATCTACACCTCACTCAGCCTGCTCAGAAGGAACAGCAGAGGTAGAAGACAGAGATAGAGTATATCCACGTGTCTCACTCAGCCTGCTCAGAAGGAACAGCAGAGGTAGGAGACAAAGATAGAGTATATCCACGTGTCTGATCTACACCTCACTCAGACTGCTCAGAAGGAACAGCAGAGGTAGAAGACAGCGATAGAGCATATCCAAGTGTCTCACTCAGCCTGCTCAGAAGGAACAGCAGAGGTAGAAGACAGAGATAGAGTATATCCACGTGTCTCGCTCAGCCTGCTCAGAAGGAACAGCAGAGGTAGAAGACAGAGATAAAGTATATTCACGTGTCTGATCTACACCTCACTCAGCCTGCTCAGAAGGAACAGCAGAGGTAGAAGACAGAGATAGAGTATATCCACGTGTCTGATCTACACCTCACTCAGACTGCTCAGAAGGAACAGCAGAGGTTGAGGACAGAGATAGGGCATATCCAAGTGTCTCACTCAGCCTGCTCAGAAGGAACAGCAGAGGTAGAAGACAGAGATAGAGTATATCCACGTGTCTCGCTCAGCCTGCTCAGAAGGAACAGCAGAGGTACAAGACAGAGATAGAGTATATCCACGTGTCTCACTCAGCCTGCTCAGAAGGAACAGCAGAGGTAGAAGACAGAGATAGAGTATATCCACGTGTCTCACTCAGCCTGCTCAGAAGGAACAGCAGAGGTAGGAGACAGAGATAGAGTATATCCACGTGTCTGATCTACACCTCACTCAGACTGCTCAGAAGGAACAGCAGAGGTAGAAGACAGCGATAGAGCATATCCAAGTGTCTCACTCAGCCTGCTCAGAAGGAACAGCAGAGGTAGAAGACAGAGATAGAGTATATCCACGTGTCTCGCTCAGCCTACTCAGAAGGAACAGCAGAGGTAGAAGACAGAGATAAAGTATATTCACGTGTCTGATCTACACCTCACTCAGCCTGCTCAGAAGGAACAGCAGAGGTAGAAGACAGAGATAGAGTATATCCACGTGTCTCACTCAGCCTGCTCAGAAGGAACAGCAGATGTAGAAGACAGAGATAGAGTATATCCACGTGTCTCGCTCAGCCTGCTCAGAAGGAACAGCAGAGGTAGAAGACAGAGATAAAGTATATCCACGTGTCTGATCTACACCTCACTCAGCCTGCTCAGAAGGAACAGCAGAGGTAGAAGACAGAGATAGAGTATATCCACGTGTCTCACTCAGCCTGCTCAGAGGGAACAGCAGAGGTAGAAGACAGAGATAGAGTATATCCACGTGTCTCGCTCAGCCTGCTCAGAAGGAACAGCAGAGGTAGAAGACAGAGATAGAGTATATCCACGTGTCTCAATCAGCCTGCTCAGAAGGAACAGCAGATGTAGAAGACAGAGATAGAGTATATCCACGTGTCTAATCTACACCCCACTCAGCCTGCTCAGAAGGAACAGCAGAGGTAGAAGACAGAGATAAAGTATATCCACGTGTCTGATCTACACCTCACTCAGCCTGCTCAGAAGGAACAGCAGAGGTAGAAGACAGAGATAGAGTATATCCACGTGTCTGATCTACACCTCACTCAGCCTGCTCAGAAGGAACAGCAGAGGGAGAAGACGGAGATAGGGTATATCCACGTGTCTCGCTCAGCCTGCTCAGAAGGAACAGCAGAGGTAGAAGACAGAGATAGAGTATATCCACGTGTCTCACTCAGCCTGCTCAGAAGGAACAGCAGGGGTAGAAGGCAGAGATAGAGTATATCCACGTGTCTCACTCAGCCCGCTCAGAAGGAACAGCAGAGGTAGAAGACAGAGATAGAGTATATCCACGTGTCTGATATACACCTCACTCAACCTGCTCAGAAGGAACAGCAGAGGTAGAAGACAGAGATAGAGTATATCCACGTGTCTCACTCAGCCTGCTCAGAAGGAACAGCAGAGATAGGAGACAGAGATAGAGTATATCCACGTGTCTGATCTACACCTCACTCAGACTGCTCAGAAGGAACAGCAGAGGTTGAAGACAGAGATAGAGCATATCCAAGTGTCTCACTCAGCCTGCTCAGAAGGAACAGCAGAGGTAGAAGACAGAGATAGAGTATATCCACGTGTCTCACTCAGCCTGCTCAGAAGGAACAGCAGAGGTAGAAGACAGAGATAGAGTATATCCACGTGTCTCACTCAGCCTGCTCAGAAGGAACAGCAGAGATAGAAGACAGAGATAGAGTATATCCACGTGTCTCACTCAGCCTGCTCAGAAGGAACAGCAGAGGTAGAAGACTGAGATAAAGTATATTCACGTGTCTGATCTACACCTCACTCAGCCTGCTCAGAAGGAACAGCAGAGGTAGAAGACAGAGATAGAGTATATCCATGTGTCTCAATCAGCCTGCTCAGAAGGAACAGCAGATGTAGAAGACAGAGATAGAGTATATCCACGTGTCTAATCTACACCCCACTCAGCCTGCTCAGAAGGAACAGCAGAGGTAGAAGACAGAGATAAAGTATATCCACGTGTCTGATCTACACCTCACTCAGCCTGCTCAGAAGGAACAGCAGAGGTAGAAGACAGAGATAGAGTATATCCACGTGTCTCACTCAGCCTGCTCAGAAGGAACAGCAGAGGTAGGAGACAAAGATAGAGTATATCCACGTGTCTGATCTACACCTCACTCAGACTGCTCAGAAGGAACAGCAGAGGTAGAAGACAGCGATAGAGCATATCCAAGTGTCTCACTCAGCCTGCTCAGAAGGAACAGCAGAGGTAGAAGACAGAGATAGAGTATATCCACGTGTCTCGCTCAGCCTGCTCAGAAGGAACAGCAGAGGTAGAAGACAGAGATAAAGTATATTCACGTGTCTGATCTACACCTCACTCAGCCTGCTCAGAAGGAACAGCAGAGGTAGAAGACAGAGATAGAGTATATCCACGTGTCTGATCCACACCTCACTCAGACTGCTCAGAAGGAACAGCAGAGGTTGAAGACAGAGATAGGGCATATCCAAGTGTCTCACTCAGCCTGCTCAGAAGGAACAGCAGAGGTAGAAGACAGAGATAGAGTATATCCACGTGTCTCGCTCAGCCTGCTCAGAAGGAACAGCAGAGGTACAAGACAGAGATAGAGTATATCCACGTGTCTCACTCAGCCTGCTCAGAAGGAACAGCAGAGGTAGGAGACAGAGATAGAGTATATCCACGTGTCTGATCTACACCTCACTCAGACTGCTCAGAAGGAACAGCAGAGGTAGAAGACAGCGATAGAGCATATCCAAGTGTCTCACTCAGCCTGCTCAGAAGGAACAGCAGAGGTAGAAGACAGAGATAGAGTATATCCACGTGTCTCGCTCAGCCTACTCAGAAGGAACAGCAGAGGTAGAAGACAGAGATAAAGTATATTCACGTGTCTGATCTACACCTCACTCAGCCTGCTCAGAAGGAACAGCAGAGGTAGAAGACAGAGATAGAGTATATCCACGTGTCTCACTCAGCCTGCTCAGAAGGAACAGCAGATGTAGAAGACAGAGATAGAGTATATCCACGTGTCTCGCTCAGCCTGCTCAGAAGGAACAGCAGAGGTAGAAGACAGAGATAAAGTATATCCACGTGTCTGATCTACACCTCACTCAGCCTGCTCAGAAGGAACAGCAGAGGTAGAAGACAGAGATAGAGTATATCCACGTGTCTCACTCAGCCTGCTCAGAGGGAACAGCAGAGGTAGAAGACAGAGATAGAGTATATCCACGTGTCTCGCTCAGCCTGCTCAGAAGGAACAGCAGAGGTAGAAGACAGAGATAGAGTATATCCACGTGTCTCAATCAGCCTGCTCAGAAGGAACAGCAGATGTAGAAGACAGAGATAGAGTATATCCACGTGTCTAATCTACACCCCACTCAGCCTGCTCAGAAGGAACAGCAGAGGTAGAAGACAGAGATAAAGTATATCCACGTGTCTGATCTACACCTCACTCAGCCTGCTCAGAAGGAACAGCAGAGGTAGAAGACAGAGATAGAGTATATCCACGTGTCTGATCTACACCTCACTCAGCCTGCTCAGAAGGAACAGCAGAGGGAGAAGACGGAGATAGGGTATATCCACGTGTCTCGCTCAGCCTGCTCAGAAGGAACAGCAGAGGTAGGAGACAGAGATAGAGTATATCCACGTGTCTGATCTACACCTCACTCAGACTGCTCAGAAGGAACAGCAGAGGTAGAAGACAGCGATAGAGCATATCCAAGTGTCTCACTCAGCCTGCTCAGAAGGAACAGCAGAGGTAGAAGACAGAGATAGAGTATATCCACGTGTCTCGCTCAGCCTACTCAGAAGGAACAGCAGAGGTAGAAGACAGAGATAAAGTATATTCACGTGTCTGATCTACACCTCACTCAGCCTGCTCAGAAGGAACAGCAGAGGTAGAAGACAGAGATAGAGTATATCCACGTGTCTCACTCAGCCTGCTCAGAAGGAACAGCAGATGTAGAAGACAGAGATAGAGTATATCCACGTGTCTCGCTCAGCCTGCTCAGAAGGAACAGCAGAGGTAGAAGACAGAGATAAAGTATATCCACGTGTCTGATCTACACCTCACTCAGCCTGCTCAGAAGGAACAGCAGAGGTAGAAGACAGAGATAGAGTATATCCACGTGTCTCACTCAGCCTGCTCAGAGGGAACAGCAGAGGTAGAAGACAGAGATAGAGTATATCCACGTGTCTCGCTCAGCCTGCTCAGAAGGAACAGCAGAGGTAGAAGACAGAGATAGAGTATATCCACGTGTCTCAATCAGCCTGCTCAGAAGGAACAGCAGATGTAGAAGACAGAGATAGAGTATATCCACGTGTCTAATCTACACCCCACTCAGCCTGCTCAGAAGGAACAGCAGAGGTAGAAGACAGAGATAAAGTATATCCACGTGTCTGATCTACACCTCACTCAGCCTGCTCAGAAGGAACAGCAGAGGTAGAAGACAGAGATAGAGTATATCCACGTGTCTGATCTACACCTCACTCAGCCTGCTCAGAAGGAACAGCAGAGGGAGAAGACGGAGATAGGGTATATCCACGTGTCTCGCTCAGCCTGCTCAGAAGGAACAGCAGAGGTAGAAGACAGAGATAGAGTATATCCACGTGTCTCACTCAGCCTGCTCAGAAGGAACAGCAGGGGTAGAAGGCAGAGATAGAGTATATCCACGTGTCTCACTCAGCCCGCTCAGAAGGAACAGCAGAGGTAGAAGACAGAGATAGAGTATATCCACGTGTCTGATATACACCTCACTCAACCTGCTCAGAAGGAACAGCAGAGGTAGAAGACAGAGATAGAGTATATCCACGTGTCTCACTCAGCCTGCTCAGAAGGAACAGCAGAGATAGGAGACAGAGATAGAGTATATCCACGTGTCTGATCTACACCTCACTCAGACTGCTCAGAAGGAACAGCAGAGGTTGAAGACAGAGATAGAGCATATCCAAGTGTCTCACTCAGCCTGCTCAGAAGGAACAGCAGAGGTAGAAGACAGAGATAGAGTATATCCACGTGTCTCACTCAGCCTGCTCAGAAGGAACAGCAGAGGTAGAAGACAGAGATAGAGTATATCCACGTGTCTCACTCAGCCTGCTCAGAAGGAACAGCAGAGATAGAAGACAGAGATAGAGTATATCCACGTGTCTCACTCAGCCTGCTCAGAAGGAACAGCAGAGGTAGAAGACTGAGATAAAGTATATTCACGTGTCTGATCTACACCTCACTCAGCCTGCTCAGAAGGAACAGCAGAGGTAGAAGACAGAGATAGAGTATATCCACGTGTCTCAATCAGCCTGCTCAGAAGGAACAGCAGATGTAGAAGACAGAGATAGAGTATATCCACGTGTCTAATCTACACCCCACTCAGCCTGCTCAGAAGGAACAGCAGAGGTAGAAGACAGAGATAAAGTATATCCACGTGTCTGATCTACACCTCACTCAGCCTGCTCAGAAGGAACAGCAGAGGTAGAAGACAGAGATAGAGTATATCCACGTGTCTCACTCAGCCTGCTCAGAAGGAACAGCAGAGGTAGGAGACAAAGATAGAGTATATCCACGTGTCTGATCTACACCTCACTCAGACTGCTCAGAAGGAACAGCAGAGGTAGAAGACAGCGATAGAGCATATCCAAGTGTCTCACTCAGCCTGCTCAGAAGGAACAGCAGAGGTAGAAGACAGAGATAGAGTATATCCACGTGTCTCGCTCAGCCTGCTCAGAAGGAACAGCAGAGGTAGAAGACAGAGATAAAGTATATTCACGTGTCTGATCTACACCTCACTCAGCCTGCTCAGAAGGAACAGCAGAGGTAGAAGACAGAGATAGAGTATATCCACGTGTCTGATCTACACCTCACTCAGACTGCTCAGAAGGAACAGCAGAGGTTGAAGACAGAGATAGGGCATATCCAAGTGTCTCACTCAGCCTGCTCAGAAGGAACAGCAGAGGTAGAAGACAGAGATAGAGTATATCCACGTGTCTGATATACACCTCACTCAACCTGCTCAGAAGGAACAGCAGAGGTAGAAGACAGAGATAGAGTATATCCACGTGTCTCACTCAGCCTGCTCAGAAGGAACAGCAGAGATAGGAGACAGAGATAGAGTATATCCACGTGTCTGATCTACACCTCACTCAGACTGCTCAGAAGGAACAGCAGAGGTTGAAGACAGAGATAGAGCATATCCAAGTGTCTCACTCAGCCTGCTCAGAAGGAACAGCAGAGGTAGAAGACAGAGATAGAGTATATCCACGTGTCTCACTCAGCCTGCTCAGAAGGAACAGCAGAGGTAGAAGACAGAGATAGAGTATATCCACGTGTCTCACTCAGCCTGCTCAGAAGGAACAGCAGAGATAGAAGACAGAGATAGAGTATATCCACGTGTCTCACTCAGCCTGCTCAGAAGGAACAGCAGAGGTAGAAGACTGAGATAAAGTATATTCACGTGTCTGATCTACACCTCACTCAGCCTGCTCAGAAGGAACAGCAGAGGTAGAAGACAGAGATAGAGTATATCCACGTGTCTCAATCAGCCTGCTCAGAAGGAACAGCAGATGTAGAAGACAGAGATAGAGTATATCCACGTGTCTAATCTACACCCCACTCAGCCTGCTCAGAAGGAACAGCAGAGGTAGAAGACAGAGATAAAGTATATCCACGTGTCTGATCTACACCTCACTCAGCCTGCTCAGAAGGAACAGCAGAGGTAGAAGACAGAGATAGAGTATATCCACGTGTCTCACTCAGCCTGCTCAGAAGGAACAGCAGAGGTAGGAGACAAAGATAGAGTATATCCACGTGTCTGATCTACACCTCACTCAGACTGCTCAGAAGGAACAGCAGAGGTAGAAGACAGCGATAGAGCATATCCAAGTGTCTCACTCAGCCTGCTCAGAAGGAACAGCAGAGGTAGAAGACAGAGATAGAGTATATCCACGTGTCTCGCTCAGCCTGCTCAGAAGGAACAGCAGAGGTAGAAGACAGAGATAAAGTATATTCACGTGTCTGATCTACACCTCACTCAGCCTGCTCAGAAGGAACAGCAGAGGTAGAAGACAGAGATAGAGTATATCCACGTGTCTGATCTACACCTCACTCAGACTGCTCAGAAGGAACAGCAGAGGTTGAAGACAGAGATAGGGCATATCCAAGTGTCTCACTCAGCCTGCTCAGAAGGAACAGCAGAGGTAGAAGACAGAGATAGAGTATATCCACGTGTCTCGCTCAGCCTGCTCAGAAGGAACAGCAGAGGTACAAGACAGAGATGGAGTATATCCACGTGTCTCACTCAGCCTGCTCAGAAGGAACAGCAGAGGTAGGAGACAGAGATAGAGTATATCCACGTGTCTGATCTACACCTCACTCAGACTGCTCAGAAGGAACAGCAGAAGTAGAAGACAGCGATAGAGCATATCCAAGTGTCTCACTCAGCCTGCCCCGAAGGAACAGCAGAAGTAGAAGACAGAGATAGAGTATATCCACGTGTCTCGCTCAGCCTACTCAGAAGGAACAGCAGAGGTAGAAGACAGAGATAAAGTATATTCACGTGTCTGATCTACACCTCACTCAGCCTGCTCAGAAGGAACAGCAGAGGTAGAAGACAGAGATAGAGTATATCCACGTGTCTCACTCAGCCTGCTCAGAAGGAACAGCAGATGTAGAAGACAGAGATAGAGTATATCCACGTGTCTCGCTCAGCCTGCTCAGAAGGAACAGCAGAGGTAGAAGACAGAGATAAAGTATATCCACGTGTCTGATCTACACCTCACTCAGCCTGCTCAGAAGGAACAGCAGAGGTAGAAGACAGAGATAGAGTATATCCACGTGTCTCGCTCAGCCTGCTCAGAAGGAACAGCAGAGGTAGAAGACAGAGATAGAGTATATCCACGTGTCTCAATCAGCCTGCTCAGAAGGAACAGCAGATGTAGAAGACAGAGATAGAGTATATCCACGTGTCTAATCTACACCCCACTCAGCCTGCTCAGAAGGAACAGCAGAGGTAGAAGACAGAGATAAAGTATATCCACGTGTCTGATCTACACCTCACTCAGCCTGCTCAGAAGGAACAGCAGAGGTAGAAGACAGAGATAGAGTATATCCACGTGTCTGATCTACACCTCACTCAGCCTGCTCAGAAGGAACAGCAGAGGGAGAAGACGGAGATAGGGTATATCCACGTGTCTCGCTCAGCCTGCTCAGAAGGAACAGCAGAGGTAGAAGACAGAGATAGAGTATATCCACGTGTCTCACTCAGCCTGCTCAGAAGGAACAGCAGGGGTAGAAGGCAGAGATAGAGTATATCCACGTGTCTCACTCAGCCCGCTCAGAAGGAACAGCAGAGGTAGAAGACAGAGATAGAGTATATCCACGTGTCTGATATACACCTCACTCAACCTGCTCAGAAGGAACAGCAGAGGTAGAAGACAGAGATAGAGTATATCCACGTGTCTCACTCAGCCTGCTCAGAAGGAACAGCAGAGATAGGAGACAGAGATAGAGTATATCCACGTGTCTGATCTACACCTCACTCAGACTGCTCAGAAGGAACAGCAGAGGTTGAAGACAGAGATAGAGCATATCCAAGTGTCTCACTCAGCCTGCTCAGAAGGAACAGCAGAGGTAGAAGACAGAGATAGAGTATATCCACGTGTCTCACTCAGCCTGCTCAGAAGGAACAGCAGAGGTAGAAGACAGAGATAGAGTATATCCACGTGTCTCACTCAGCCTGCTCAGAAGGAACAGCAGAGATAGAAGACAGAGATAGAGTATATCCACGTGTCTCACTCAGCCTGCTCAGAAGGAACAGCAGAGGTAGGAGACAGAGATAGAGTATATCCACGTGTCTGATCTACACCTCACTCAGACTGCTCAGAAGGAACAGCAGAGGTAGAAGACAGCGATAGAGCATATCCAAGTGTCTCACTCAGCCTGCTCAGAAGGAACAGCAGAGGTAGAAGACAGAGATAGAGTATATCCACGTGTCTCGCTCAGCCTACTCAGAAGGAACAGCAGAGGTAGAAGAAACACGCAGTATATCCACGTGTCTCACTCAGCCTGCTCAGAAAGAACAGCAGAGGTAGAAGACAGAGATAGAGTATATCCACGTGTCTGATCTACACCTCACTGAACCTGCTCAGAAGGAACAGCAGAGGTAGAAGACAGAGATAGAGCATATCCACGTGTCTGATCTACACCTCACTCAGCCTGCTCAGAAGGAACAGCAGAGGTAGAAGACAGAGATAGAGTATATCCACGTGTCTGATCTACACCTCACTCAGCCTGATCAGAAGGAACAGCAGATGTAGAAGACAGAGATAGAGTATATCCACGTGTCTAATCTACACCTCACTCAGCCTGCTTAGAAGGAACAGCAGAGGTAGAAGACAGATATAGAGTATATCCACGTGTCTCTCTCAGCCTGCTCAGAGGGAACATCAGAGGTAGAAGACAGAGATAAAGTATATCCACGTGTCTGATCTACACCTCACTCAGCCTGCTCGGAAGGAACAGCAGAGGTAGAAGACAGAGATAGAGTATATCCACGTGTCTCACTCAGCCTGCTCAGAAGGAACAGCAGAGGTACAAGACAGAGATAGAGTATATCCACGTGTCTCACTCAGCCTGCTCAGAAGGAACAGCAGAGGTAGAAGACAGAGATAGAGTATATCCACGTGTCTCACTCAGCCTGCTCAGAAGGAACAGCAGGGGTAGAAGGCAGAGATAGAGTATATCCACGTGTCTCACTCAGCCTGCTCAGAAGGAACAGCAGAGGTAGAAGACAGAGATAGTGTATATCCACGTGTCTGATATACACCTCACTCAACCTGCTCAGAAGGAACAGCAGAGGTAGAAGACAGAGATAGAGTATATCCACGTGTCTCACTCAGCCTGCTCAGAAGGAACAGCAGAGATAGGAGACAGAGCTAGAGTATATCCACGTGTCTGATCTACACCTCACTCAGACTGCTCAGAAGGAACAGCAGAGGTTGAAGACAGAGATAGAGCATATCCAAGTGTCTCACTCAGCCTGCTCAGAAGGAACAGCAGAGGTAGAAGACAGAGATAGAGTATATCCACGTGTCTCACTCAGCCTGCTCAGAAGGAACAGCAGAGGTAGAAGACAGAGATAGAGTATATCCACGTGTCTCACTCAGCCTGCTCAGAAGGAACAGCAGAGGTAGGAGACAGAGATAGAGTATATCCACGTGTCTGATCTACACCTCACTCAGACTGCTCAGAAGGAACAGCAGAGGTAGAAGACAGCGATAGAGCATATCCAAGTGTCTCACTCAGCCTGCTCAGAAGGAACAGCAGAGGTAGAAGACAGAGATAGAGTATATCCACGTGTCTCGCTCAGCCTACTCAGCAGGAACAGCAGAGGTAGAAGAAACACGCAGTATATCCACGTGTCTAATCTACACCCCACTCAGCCTGCTCAGAAGGAACAGCAGAGGTAGAAGACAGAGATAAAGTATATCCACGTGTCTGATCTACACCTCACTCAGCCTGCTCAGAAGGAACAGCAGAGGTAGAAGACAGAGATAGAGTATATCCACGTGTCTGATCTACACCTCACTCAGCCTGCTCAGAAGGAACAGCAGAGGGAGAAGACGGAGATAGGGTATATCCACGTGTCTCGCTCAGCCTGCTCAGAAGGAACAGCAGAGGTAGAAGACAGAGATAGAGTATATCCACGTGTCTCACTCAGCCTGCTCAGAAGGAACAGCAGGGGTAGAAGGCAGAGATAGAGTATATCCACGTGTCTCACTCAGCCCGCTCAGAAGGAACAGCAGAGGTAGAAGACAGAGATAGAGTATATCCACGTGTCTGATATACACCTCACTCAACCTGCTCAGAAGGAACAGCAGAGGTAGAAGACAGAGATAGAGTATATCCACGTGTCTCACTCAGCCTGCTCAGAAGGAACAGCAGAGATAGGAGACAGAGATAGAGTATATCCACGTGTCTGATCTACACCTCACTCAGACTGCTCAGAAGGAACAGCAGAGGTTGAAGACAGAGATAGAGCATATCCAAGTGTCTCACTCAGCCTGCTCAGAAGGAACAGCAGAGGTAGAAGACAGAGATAGAGTATATCCACGTGTCTCACTCAGCCTGCTCAGAAGGAACAGCAGAGGTAGAAGACAGAGATAGAGTATATCCACGTGTCTCACTCAGCCTGCTCAGAAGGAACAGCAGAGATAGAAGACAGAGATAGAGTATATCCACGTGTCTCACTCAGCCTGCTCAGAAGGAACAGCAGAGGTAGGAGACAGAGATAGAGTATATCCACGTGTCTGATCTACACCTCACTCAGACTGCTCAGAAGGAACAGCAGAGGTAGAAGACAGCGATAGAGCATATCCAAGTGTCTCACTCAGCCTGCTCAGAAGGAACAGCAGAGGTAGAAGACAGAGATAGAGTATATCCACGTGTCTCGCTCAGCCTACTCAGAAGGAACAGCAGAGGTAGAAGAAACACGCAGTATATCCACGTGTCTCACTCAGCCTGCTCAGAAAGAACAGCAGAGGTAGAAGACAGAGATAGAGTATATCCACGTGTCTGATCTACACCTCACTCAACCTGCTCAGAAGGAACAGCAGAGGTAGAAGACAGAGATAGAGCATATCCACGTGTCTGATCTACACCTCACTCAGCCTGCTCAGAAGGAACAGCAGAGGTAGAAGACAGAGATAGAGTATATCCACGTGTCTGATCTACACCTCACTCAGCCTGATCAGAAGGAACAGCAGATGTAGAAGACAGAGATAGAGTATATCCACGTGTCTAATCTACACCTCACTCAGCCTGCTTAGAAGGAACAGCAGAGGTAGAAGACAGATATAGAGTATATCCACGTGTCTCTCTCAGCCTGCTCAGAGGGAACATCAGAGGTAGAAGACAGAGATAAAGTATATCCACGTGTCTGATCTACACCTCACTCAGCCTGCTCGGAAGGAACAGCAGAGGTAGAAGACAGAGATAGAGTATATCCACGTGTCTCACTCAGCCTGCTCAGAAGGAACAGCAGAGGTACAAGACAGAGATAGAGTATATCCACGTGTCTCACTCAGCCTGCTCAGAAGGAACAGCAGAGGTAGAAGACAGAGATAGAGTATATCCACGTGTCTCACTCAGCCTGCTCAGAAGGAACAGCAGGGGTAGAAGGCAGAGATAGAGTATATCCACGTGTCTCACTCAGCCTGCTCAGAAGGAACAGCAGAGGTAGAAGACAGAGATAGTGTATATCCACGTGTCTGATATACACCTCACTCAACCTGCTCAGAAGGAACAGCAGAGGTAGAAGACAGAGATAGAGTATATCCACGTGTCTCACTCAGCCTGCTCAGAAGGAACAGCAGAGATAGGAGACAGAGCTAGAGTATATCCACGTGTCTGATCTACACCTCACTCAGACTGCTCAGAAGGAACAGCAGAGGTTGAAGACAGAGATAGAGCATATCCAAGTGTCTCACTCAGCCTGCTCAGAAGGAACAGCAGAGGTAGAAGACAGAGATAGAGTATATCCACGTGTCTCACTCAGCCTGCTCAGAAGGAACAGCAGAGGTAGAAGACAGAGATAGAGTATATCCACGTGTCTCACTCAGCCTGCTCAGAAGGAACAGCAGAGGTAGGAGACAGAGATAGAGTATATCCACGTGTCTGATCTACACCTCACTCAGACTGCTCAGAAGGAACAGCAGAGGTAGAAGACAGCGATAGAGCATATCCAAGTGTCTCACTCAGCCTGCTCAGAAGGAACAGCAGAGGTAGAAGACAGAGATAGAGTATATCCACGTGTCTCGCTCAGCCTACTCAGCAGGAACAGCAGAGGTAGAAGAAACACGCAGTATATCCACGTGTCTCACTCAGCCTGCTCAGAAGGAACAGCAAAGGTAGAAGACAGAGATAGAGTATATCCACGTGTCTGATCTACACCTCACTCAGCCTGCTCAGAAGGAACAGCAGAGGTAGAAGACAGAGATAGAGTATATCCACGTGTCTCACTCAGCCTGCTCAGAAGGAACAGCAGAGGTAGGAGACAGAGATAGAGTATATCCACGTGTCTGATCTACACCTCACTCAGACTGCTCAGAAGGAACAGCAGAGGTAGAAGACAGAGATAGAGCATATCCACGTGTCTGATCTACACCTCACTCAGCCTGCTCAGAAGGAACAGCAGAGGTAGAAGACAGAGATAGAGTATATCCACGTGTCTGATCTACACCTCACTCAGCCTGATCAGAAGGAACAGCAGATGTAGAAGACAGAGATAGAGTATATCCACGTGTCTAATCTACACCTCACTCAGCCTGCTTAGAAGGAACAGCAGAGGTAGAAGACAGATATAGAGTATATCCACGTGTCTTTCTCAGCCTGCTCAGAGGGAACATCAGAGGTAGAAGACAGAGATAAAGTATATCCACGTGTCTGATCTACACCTCATTCAGCCTGCTCAGAAGGAACAGCAGAGGTAGAAGACAGAGATAGAGTATATCCACGTGTCTCACTCAGCCTGCTCAGAAGGAACAGCAGAGGTTCAAGACAGAGATAGAGTATATCCACGTGTCTCACTCAGCCTGCTCAGAAGGAACAGCAGAGGTAGAAGACAGAGATAGAGTATATCCACGTGTCTCACTCAGCCTGCTCAGAAGGAACAGCAGGGGTAGAAGGCAGAGATAGAGTATATCCACGTGTCTCACTCAGCCTGCTCAGAAGGAACAGCAGAGGTAGAAGACAGAGATAGAGTATATCCACGTGTCTGATATACACCTCACTCAACCTGCTCAGAAGGAACAGCAGAGGTAGAAGACAGAGATAGAGTATATCCACGTGTCTCACTCAGCCTGCTCAGAAGGAACAGCAGAGATAGGAGACAGAGATAGAGTATATCCACGTGTCTGATCTACACCTCACTCAGACTGCTCAGAAGGAACAGCAGAGGTTGAAGACAGAGATAGAGCATATCCAAGTGTCTCACTCAGCCTGCTCAGAAGGAACAGCAGAGGTACAAGACAGAGATAGAGTATATCCACGTGTCTGATCTACACCTCACTCAGCCTGATCAGAAGGAACAGCAGATGTAGAAGACAGAGATAGAGTATATCCACGTGTCTAATCTACACCTCACTCAGCCTGCTTAGAAGGAACAGCAGAGGTAGAAGACAGATATAGAGTATATCCACGTGTCTCTCTCAGCCTGCTCAGAGGGAACATCAGAGGTAGAAGACAGAGATAAAGTATATCCACGTGTCTGATCTACACCTCACTCAGCCTGCTCAGAAGGAACAGCAGAGGTAGAAGACAGAGATAGAGTATATCCACGTGTCTCACTCAGCCTGCTCAGAAGGAACAGCAGAGGTACAAGACAGAGATAGAGTATATCCACGTGTCTCACTCAGCCTGCTCAGAAGGAACAGCAGAGGTAGAAGACAGAGATAGAGTATATCCACGTGTCTCACTCAGCCTGCTCAGAAGGAACAGCAGGGGTAGAAGGCAGAGATAGAGTATATCCCCGTGTCTCACTCAGCCTGCTCAGAAGGAACAGCAGAGGTAGAAGACAGAGATAGAGTATATCCACGTGTCTGATATACACCTCACTCAACCTGCTCAGAAGGAACAGCAGAGGTAGAAGACAGAGATAGAGTATATCCACGTGTCTCACTCAGCCTGCTCAGAAGGAACAGCAGAGATAGGAGACAGAGATAGAGTATATCCACGTGTCTGATCTACACCTCACTCAGACTGCTCAGAAGGAACAGCAGAGGTTGAAGACAGAGATAGAGCATATCCAAGTGTCTCACTCAGCCTGCTCAGAAGGAACAGCAGAGGTAGAAGACAGAGATAGAGTATATCCACGTGTCTCACTCAGCCTGCTCAGAAGGAACAGCAGAGGTAGAAGACAGAGATAGAGTATATCCACGTGTCTCACTCAGCCTGCTTAGAAGGAACAGCAGAGGTAGAAGACAGAGATAGAGTATATCCACGTGTCTCACTCAGCCTGCTCAGAAGGAACAGCAGAGGTAGGAGACAGAGATAGAGTATATCCACGTGTCTGATCTACACCTCACTCAGACTGCTCAGAAGGAACAGCAGAGGTAGAAGACAGCGATAGAGCATATCCAAGTGTCTCACTCAGCCTGCTCAGAAGGAACAGCAGAGGTAGAAGACAGAGATAGAGTATATCCACGTGTCTCGCTCAGCCTACTCAGCAGGAACAGCAGAGGTAGAAGAAACACGCAGTATATCCACGTGTCTCACTCAGCCTGCTCAGAAGGAACAGCAAAGGTAGAAGACAGAGATAGAGTATATCCACGTGTCTGATCTACACCTCACTCAGCCTGCTCAGAAGGAACAGCAGAGGTAGAAGACAGAGATAGAGTATATCCACGTGTCTCACTCAGCCTGCTCAGAAGGAACAGCAGAGGTAGGAGACAGAGATAGAGTATATCCACGTGTCTGATCTACACCTCACTCAGACTGCTCAGAAGGAACAGCAGAGGTAGAAGACAGAGATAGAGCATATCCACGTGTCTGATCTACACCTCACTCAGCCTGCTCAGAAGGAACAGCAGAGGTAGAAGACAGAGATAGAGTATATCCACGTGTCTGATCTACACCTCACTCAGCCTGATCAGAAGGAACAGCAGATGTAGAAGACAGAGATAGAGTATATCCACGTGTCTAATCTACACCTCACTCAGCCTGCTTAGAAGGAACAGCAGAGGTAGAAGACAGATATAGAGTATATCCACGTGTCTCTCTCAGCCTGCTCAGAGGGAACATCAGAGGTAGAAGACAGAGATAAAGTATATCCACGTGTCTGATCTACACCTCATTCAGCCTGCTCAGAAGGAACAGCAGAGGTAGAAGACAGAGATAGAGTATATCCACGTGTCTCACTCAGCCTGCTCAGAAGGAACAGCAGAGGTACAAGACAGAGATAGAGTATATCCACGTGTCTCACTCAGCCTGCTCAGAAGGAACAGCAGAGGTAGAAGACAGAGATAGAGTATATCCACGTGTCTCACTCAGCCTGCTCAGAAGGAACAGCAGGGGTAGAAGGCAGAGATAGAGTATATCCCCGTGTCTCACTCAGCCTGCTCAGAAGGAACAGCAGAGGTAGAAGACAGAGATAGAGTATATCCACGTGTCTGATATACACCTCACTCAACCTGCTCAGAAGGAACAGCAGAGGTAGAAGACAGAGATAGAGTATATCCACGTGTCTCACTCAGCCTGCTCAGAAGGAACAGCAGAGATAGGAGACAGAGATAGAGTATATCCACGTGTCTGATCTACACCTCACTCAGACTGCTCAGAAGGAACAGCAGAGGTTGAAGACAGAGATAGAGCATATCCAAGTGTCTCACTCAGCCTGCTCAGAAGGAACAGCAGAGGTACAAGACAGAGATAGAGTATATCCACGTGTCTCACTCAGCCTGCTCAGAAGGAACAGCAGAGGTAGAAGACAGAGATAGAGTATATCCACGTGTCTCACTCAGCCTGCTTAGAAGGAACAGCAGAGGTAGAAGACAGAGATAGAGTATATCCACGTGTCTCACTCAGCCTGCTCAGAAGGAACAGCAGAGGTAGGAGACAGAGATAGAGTATATCCACGTGTCTGATCTACACCTCACTCAGACTGCTCAGAAGGAACAGCAGAGGTAGAAGACAGCGATAGAGCATATCCAAGTGTCTCACTCAGCCTGCTCAGAAGGAACAGCAGAGGTAGAAGACAGAGATAGAGTATATCCACGTGTCTCGCTCAGCCTACTCAGCAGGAACAGCAGAGGTAGAAGAAACACGCAGTATATCCACGTGTCTCACTCAGCCTGCTCAGAAGGAACAGCAAAGGTAGAAGACAGAGATAGAGTATATCCACGTGTCTGATCTACACCTCACTCAGCCTGCTCAGAAGGAACAGCAGAGGTAGAAGACAGAGATAGAGTATATCCACGTGTCTCACTCAGCCTGCTCAGAAGGAACAGCAGAGGTAGGAGACAGAGATAGAGTATATCCACGTGTCTGATCTACACCTCACTCAGACTGCTCAGAAGGAACAGCAGAGGTAGAAGACAGAGATAGAGCATATCCACGTGTCTGATCTACACCTCACTCAGCCTGCTCAGAAGGAACAGCAGAGGTAGAAGACAGAGATAGAGTATATCCACGTGTCTGATCTACACCTCACTCAGCCTGATCAGAAGGAACAGCAGATGTAGAAGACAGAGATAGAGTATATCCACGTGTCTAATCTACACCTCACTCAGCCTGCTTAGAAGGAACAGCAGAGGTAGAAGACAGATATAGAGTATATCCACGTGTCTCTCTCAGCCTGCTCAGAGGGAACATCAGAGGTAGAAGACAGAGATAAAGTATATCCACGTGTCTGATCTACACCTCATTCAGCCTGCTCAGAAGGAACAGCAGAGGTAGAAGACAGAGATAGAGTATATCCACGTGTCTCACTCAGCCTGCTCAGAAGGAACAGCAGAGGTACAAGACAGAGATAGAGTATATCCACGTGTCTCACTCAGCCTGCTCAGAAGGAACAGCAGAGGTAGAAGACAGAGATAGAGTATATCCACGTGTCTCACTCAGCCTGCTCAGAAGGAACAGCAGGGGTAGAAGGCAGAGATAGAGTATATCCACGTGTCTCACTCAGCCTGCTCAGAAGGAACAGCAGAGGTAGAAGACAGAGATAGAGTATATCCACGTGTCTGATATACACCTCACTCAACCTGCTCAGAAGGAACAGCAGAGGTAGAAGACAGAGATAGAGTATATCCACGTGTCTCACTCAGCCTGCTCAGAAGGAACAGCAGAGATAGGAGACAGAGATAGAGTATATCCACGTGTCTGATCTACACCTCACTCAGACTGCTCAGAAGGAACAGCAGAGGTTGAAGACAGAGATAGAGCATATCCAAGTGTCTCACTCAGCCTGCTCAGAAGGAACAGCAGAGGTACAAGACAGAGATAGAGTATATCCACGTGTCTGATCTACACCTCACTCAGCCTGATCAGAAGGAACAGCAGATGTAGAAGACAGAGATAGAGTATATCCACGTGTCTAATCTACACCTCACTCAGCCTGCTTAGAAGGAACAGCAGAGGTAGAAGACAGATATAGAATATATCCACGTGTCTCTCTCAGCCTGCTCAGAGGGAACATCAGAGGTAGAAGACAGAGATAAAGTATATCCACGTGTCTGATCTACACCTCACTCAGCCTGCTCGGAAGGAACAGCAGAGGTAGAAGACAGAGATAGAGTATATCCACGTGTCTCACTCAGCCTGCTCAGAAGGAACAGCAGAGGTACAAGACAGAGATAGAGTATATCCACGTGTCTCACTCAGCCTGCTCAGAAGGAACAGCAGAGGTAGAAGACAGAGATAGAGTATATCCACGTGTCTCACTCAGCCTGCTCAGAAGGAACAGCAGGGGTAGAAGGCAGAGATAGAGTATATCCACGTGTCTCACTCAGCCTGCTCAGAAGGAACAGCAGAGGTAGAAGACAGAGATAGTGTATATCCACGTGTCTGATATACACCTCACTCAACCTGCTCAGAAGGAACAGCAGAGGTAGAAGACAGAGATAGAGTATATCCACGTGTCTCACTCAGCCTGCTCAGAAGGAACAGCAGAGATAGGAGACAGAGATAGAGTATATCCACGTGTCTGATCTACACCTCACTCAGACTGCTCAGAAGGAACAGCAGAGGTTGAAGACAGAGATAGAGCATATCCAAGTGTCTCACTCAGCCTGCTCAGAAGGAACAGCAGAGGTAGAAGACAGAGATAGAGTATATCCACGTGTCTCACTCAGCCTGCTCAGAAGGAACAGCAGAGGTAGAAGACAGAGATAGAGTATATCCACGTGTCTCACTCAGCCTGCTCAGAAGGAACAGCAGAGGTAGGAGACAGAGATAGAGTATATCCACGTGTCTGATCTACACCTCACTCAGACTGCTCAGAAGGAACAGCAGAGGTAGAAGACAGCGATAGAGCATATCCAAGTGTCTCACTCAGCCTGCTCAGAAGGAACAGCAGAGGTAGAAGACAGAGATAGAGTATATCCACGTGTCTCGCTCAGCCTACTCAGCAGGAACAGCAGAGGTAGAAGAAACACGCAGTATATCCACGTGTCTCACTCAGCCTGCTCAGAAGGAACAGCAAAGGTAGAAGACAGAGATAGAGTATATCCACGTGTCTGATCTACACCTCACTCAGCCTGCTCAGAAGGAACAGCAGAGGTAGAAGACAGAGATAGAGTATATCCACGTGTCTCACTCAGCCTGCTCAGAAGGAACAGCAGAGGTAGGAGACAGAGATAGAGTATATCCACGTGTCTGATCTACACCTCACTCAGACTGCTCAGAAGGAACAGCAGAGGTAGAAGACAGAGATAGAGCATATCCACGTGTCTGATCTACACCTCACTCAGCCTGCTCAGAAGGAACAGCAGAGGTAGAAGACAGAGATAGAGTATATCCACGTGTCTGATCTACACCTCACTCAGCCTGATCAGAAGGAACAGCAGATGTAGAAGACAGAGATAGAGTATATCCACGTGTCTAATCTACACCTCACTCAGCCTGCTTAGAAGGAACAGCAGAGGTAGAAGACAGATATAGAGTATATCCACGTGTCTCTCTCAGCCTGCTCAGAGGGAACATCAGAGGTAGAAGACAGAGATAAAGTATATCCACGTGTCTGATCTACACCTCATTCAGCCTGCTCAGAAGGAACAGCAGAGGTAGAAGACAGAGATAGAGTATATCCACGTGTCTCACTCAGCCTGCTCAGAAGGAACAGCAGAGGTACAAGACAGAGATAGAGTATATCCACGTGTCTCACTCAGCCTGCTCAGAAGGAACAGCAGAGGTAGAAGACAGAGATAGAGTATATCCACGTGTCTCACTCAGCCTGCTCAGAAGGAACAGCAGGGGTAGAAGGCAGAGATAGAGTATATCCACGTGTCTCACTCAGCCTGCTCAGAAGGAACAGCAGAGGTAGAAGACAGAGATAGAGTATATCCACGTGTCTGATATACACCTCACTCAACCTGCTCAGAAGGAACAGCAGAGGTAGAAGACAGAGATAGAGTATATCCACGTGTCTCACTCAGCCTGCTCAGAAGGAACAGCAGAGATAGGAGACAGAGATAGAGTATATCCACGTGTCTGATCTACACCTCACTCAGACTGCTCAGAAGGAACAGCAGAGGTTGAAGACAGAGATAGAGCATATCCAAGTGTCTCACTCAGCCTGCTCAGAAGGAACAGCAGAGGTACAAGACAGAGATAGAGTATATCCACGTGTCTGATCTACACCTCACTCAGCCTGATCAGAAGGAACAGCAGATGTAGAAGACAGAGATAGAGTATATCCACGTGTCTAATCTACACCTCACTCAGCCTGCTTAGAAGGAACAGCAGAGGTAGAAGACAGATATAGAGTATATCCACGTGTCTCTCTCAGCCTGCTCAGAGGGAACATCAGAGGTAGAAGACAGAGATAAAGTATATCCACGTGTCTGATCTACACCTCACTCAGCCTGCTCAGAAGGAACAGCAGAGGTAGAAGACAGAGATAGAGTATATCCACGTGTCTCACTCAGCCTGCTCAGAAGGAACAGCAGAGGTACAAGACAGAGATAGAGTATATCCACGTGTCTCACTCAGCCTGCTCAGAAGGAACAGCAGAGGTAGAAGACAGAGATAGAGTATATCCACGTGTCTCACTCAGCCTGCTCAGAAGGAACAGCAGGGGTAGAAGGCAGAGATAGAGTATATCCCCGTGTCTCACTCAGCCTGCTCAGAAGGAACAGCAGAGGTAGAAGACAGAGATAGAGTATATCCACGTGTCTGATATACACCTCACTCAACCTGCTCAGAAGGAACAGCAGAGGTAGAAGACAGAGATAGAGTATATCCACGTGTCTCACTCAGCCTGCTCAGAAGGAACAGCAGAGATAGGAGACAGAGATAGAGTATATCCACGTGTCTGATCTACACCTCACTCAGACTGCTCAGAAGGAACAGCAGAGGTTGAAGACAGAGATAGAGCATATCCAAGTGTCTCACTCAGCCTGCTCAGAAGGAACAGCAGAGGTAGAAGACAGAGATAGAGTATATCCACGTGTCTCACTCAGCCTGCTCAGAAGGAACAGCAGAGGTAGAAGACAGAGATAGAGTATATCCACGTGTCTCACTCAGCCTGCTTAGAAGGAACAGCAGAGGTAGAAGACAGAGATAGAGTATATCCACGTGTCTCACTCAGCCTGCTCAGAAGGAACAGCAGAGGTAGGAGACAGAGATAGAGTATATCCACGTGTCTGATCTACACCTCACTCAGACTGCTCAGAAGGAACAGCAGAGGTAGAAGACAGCGATAGAGCATATCCAAGTGTCTCACTCAGCCTGCTCAGAAGGAACAGCAGAGGTAGAAGACAGAGATAGAGTATATCCACGTGTCTCGCTCAGCCTACTCAGCAGGAACAGCAGAGGTAGAAGAAACACGCAGTATATCCACGTGTCTCACTCAGCCTGCTCAGAAGGAACAGCAAAGGTAGAAGACAGAGATAGAGTATATCCACGTGTCTGATCTACACCTCACTCAGCCTGCTCAGAAGGAACAGCAGAGGTAGAAGACAGAGATAGAGTATATCCACGTGTCTCACTCAGCCTGCTCAGAAGGAACAGCAGAGGTAGGAGACAGAGATAGAGTATATCCACGTGTCTGATCTACACCTCACTCAGACTGCTCAGAAGGAACAGCAGAGGTAGAAGACAGAGATAGAGCATATCCACGTGTCTGATCTACACCTCACTCAGCCTGCTCAGAAGGAACAGCAGAGGTAGAAGACAGAGATAGAGTATATCCACGTGTCTGATCTACACCTCACTCAGCCTGATCAGAAGGAACAGCAGATGTAGAAGACAGAGATAGAGTATATCCACGTGTCTAATCTACACCTCACTCAGCCTGCTTAGAAGGAACAGCAGAGGTAGAAGACAGATATAGAGTATATCCACGTGTCTCTCTCAGCCTGCTCAGAGGGAACATCAGAGGTAGAAGACAGAGATAAAGTATATCCACGTGTCTGATCTACACCTCATTCAGCCTGCTCAGAAGGAACAGCAGAGGTAGAAGACAGAGATAGAGTATATCCACGTGTCTCACTCAGCCTGCTCAGAAGGAACAGCAGAGGTACAAGACAGAGATAGAGTATATCCACGTGTCTCACTCAGCCTGCTCAGAAGGAACAGCAGAGGTAGAAGACAGAGATAGAGTATATCCACGTGTCTCACTCAGCCTGCTCAGAAGGAACAGCAGGGGTAGAAGGCAGAGATAGAGTATATCCACGTGTCTCACTCAGCCTGCTCAGAAGGAACAGCAGAGGTAGAAGACAGAGATAGAGTATATCCACGTGTCTGATATACACCTCACTCAACCTGCTCAGAAGGAACAGCAGAGGTAGAAGACAGAGATAGAGTATATCCACGTGTCTCACTCAGCCTGCTCAGAAGGAACAGCAGAGATAGGAGACAGAGATAGAGTATATCCACGTGTCTGATCTACACCTCACTCAGACTGCTCAGAAGGAACAGCAGAGGTTGAAGACAGAGATAGAGCATATCCAAGTGTCTCACTCAGCCTGCTCAGAAGGAACAGCAGAGGTACAAGACAGAGATAGAGTATATCCACGTGTCTGATCTACACCTCACTCAGCCTGATCAGAAGGAACAGCAGATGTAGAAGACAGAGATAGAGTATATCCACGTGTCTAATCTACACCTCACTCAGCCTGCTTAGAAGGAACAGCAGAGGTAGAAGACAGATATAGAGTATATCCACGTGTCTCTCTCAGCCTGCTCAGAGGGAACATCAGAGGTAGAAGACAGAGATAAAGTATATCCACGTGTCTGATCTACACCTCACTCAGCCTGCTCAGAAGGAACAGCAGAGGTAGAAGACAGAGATAGAGTATATCCACGTGTCTCACTCAGCCTGCTCAGAAGGAACAGCAGAGGTACAAGACAGAGATAGAGTATATCCACGTGTCTCACTCAGCCTGCTCAGAAGGAACAGCAGAGGTAGAAGACAGAGATAGAGTATATCCACGTGTCTCACTCAGCCTGCTCAGAAGGAACAGCAGGGGTAGAAGGCAGAGATAGAGTATATCCCCGTGTCTCACTCAGCCTGCTCAGAAGGAACAGCAGAGGTAGAAGACAGAGATAGAGTATATCCACGTGTCTGATATACACCTCACTCCACCTGCTCAGAAGGAACAGCAGAGGTAGAAGACAGAGATAGAGTATATCCACGTGTCTCACTCAGCCTGCTCAGAAGGAACAGCAGAGATAGGAGACAGAGATAGAGTATATCCACGTGTCTGATCTACACCTCACTCAGACTGCTCAGAAGGAACAGCAGAGGTTGAAGACAGAGATAGAGCATATCCAAGTGTCTCACTCAGCCTGCTCAGAAGGAACAGCAGAGGTAGAAGACAGAGATAGAGTATATCCACGTGTCTCACTCAGCCTGCTCAGAAGGAACAGCAGAGGTAGAAGAAACACGCAGTATATCCACGTGTCTCACTCAGCCTGCTCAGAAGGAACAGCAGAGGTAGAAGACAGAGATAGAGTATATCCACGTGTCTGATCTACACCTCACTCAGCCTGCTCAGAAGGAACAGCAGAGGTAGAAGACAGAGATAGAGTATATCCACGTGTCTGATCTACACCTCACTCAGCCTGATCAGAAGGAACAGCAGATGTAGAAGACAGAGATAGAGTATATCCACGTGTCTAATCTACACCTCACTCAGCCTGCTTAGAAGGAACAGCAGAGGTAGAAGACAGATATAGAGTATATCCACGTGTCTCGCTCAGCCTGCTCAGAGGGAACATCAGAGGTAGAAGACAGATATAAAGTATATCCACGTGTCTGATCTACACCTCACTCAGCCTGCTCAGAAGGAACAGCAGAGGTAGAAGACAGAGATAGAGTATATCCACGTGTCTGATATACACCTCACTCAGCCTGCTCAGAAAGAACAGCAGAGGGGGAAGACAGAGATAGAGTATATCCAAGTGTCTCACTCAGCCTGCGCAGAAGGAACAACAGATGTAGAAGACAGAGATAGTGTATTTCCACTTGTCTCACTCAGCCTGCTCAGAAGGAACAGCAGAGGTAGAAGGCAGAGATAGAGTACATCCACGTGTCTGATATACACCTCAGTCAGCCTGATCAGAAGGAACAGCAGAGGTAGAAGACAGAGATAGAGTATATCCACGTGTCTCACTCAGCCTGCTCAGAAGGAACAGCAGAGGTAGAAGACAGAGATAGAGTATATCCACGTGTCTCACTCAGCCTTCTCAGAAGGAACAGCAGAGGTAGACGACAGAGATAGAGTATATCCACGTGTCTCACTCAGCCTGCTCAGAAGGAACAGCAGAGGTAGAAGACAGAGATAGAGTATATCCACGTGTCTGATATACACCTCACTCAGCCTGCTCAGAAGGAACAGCAGAGGTAGAAGACAGAGATAGAGTATATCCACGTGTCTCACTCAGCCTGCTCAGAAGGAACAGCAGAGGTAGAAGACAGAGATAGAGTATATCCACGTGTCTCACTCAGCCTGCTCAGAGGGAACAGAAGAGGTAGAAGACAGAGATAGAGTATATCCACGTGTCTCGCTCAGCCTGCTCAGAAGGAACAGCAGAGGTAGAAGACAGAGATAAAGTATATCCAAGTGTCTGATCTACACCTCACTCAGCCTGCTCAGAAGGAACAGCAGAGGTAGAAGACAGAGATAAAGTATATCTACGTGTCTGATCTACACCTCACTCAGCCTGCTCAGAAGGAACAGCAGAGGTAGAAGACAGAGATAAAGTATATCCACGTGTCTGATCTACCCCTCACTCAGCCTGCTCAGAAGGAACAGCAGATGTAGAAGACAGAGATAGAGTATATCCACGTGTCTAATCTACACCCCACTCAGCCTGCTCAGAAGGAACAGCAGAGGTAGAAGACAGAGATAAAGTATATCCACGTGTCTGATCTACACCACACTCAGCCTGCTCAGAAGGAACAGCAGAGGTAGAAGACAGAGATAGAGTATATCCACGTGTCTGATCTACACCTCACTCAGCCTGCTCAGAAGGAACAGCAGATGGAGAACACGGAGATAGGGTATATCCACGTGTCTCGCTCAGCCTGCTCAGAAGGAACAGCAGAGGTAGAAGACAGAGATAGAGTATATCCAAGTGTCTCACTCAGCCTGCTCAGAAGGAACAGCAGAGGTAGAAGACAGAGATAGAGTATATCCACGTGTCTGATATACACCTCACTCAACCTGCTCAGAAGGAACAGCAGAGGTAGAAGACAGAGATAGAGTATATCCACGTGTCTCAATCAGCCTGCTCAGAAGGAACAGCAGAGGTAGGAGACAGAGATAGAGTATATCCACGTGTCTGATCTACACCTCACTCAGACTGCTCAGAAGGAACAGCAGAGGTAGAAGACAGAGATAGAGTATATCCGCGTGTCTGATCTACACCTCACTCAGCTTGATCAGAAGGAACAGCAGATGTAGAAGACAGAGATAGAGTATATCCACGTGTCTAATCTACACCTCACTCAGCCTGCTTAGAAGGAACAGCAGAGGTAGAAGACAGATATAGAGTATATCCACGTGTCTCGCTCAGCCTGCTCAGAGGGAAAATCAGAGGTAGAAGACAGAGATAAAGTATATCCACGTGTCTGATCTACACCTCACTCAGCCTGCTCAGAAGGAACAGCAGAGGTAGAAGACAGAGATAGAGTATATCCACGTGTCTGATATACACCTCACTCAACCTGCTCAGAAGGAACAGCAGAGGTAGAAGACAGAGATAGAGTATATCCACGTGTCTCACTCAGCCTGCTCAGAAGGAACAGCAGAGATAGGAGACAGAGATAGAGTATATCCACGTGTCTGATCTACACCTCACTCAGACTGCTCAGAAGGAACAGCAGAGGTTGAAGACAGAGATAGAGCATATCCAAGTGTCTCACTCAGCCTGCTCAGAAGGAACAGCAGAGGTAGAAGACAGAGATAGAGTATATCCACGTGTCTCACTCAGCCTGCTCAGAAGGAACAGCAGAGGTAGAAGAAACCCGCAGTATATCCACGTGTCTCACTCAGCCTGCTCAGAAGGAACAGCAGAGGTAGAAGACAGAGATAGAGTATATCCACGTGTCTGATCTACACCTCACTCAGCCTGCTCAGAAGGAACAGCAGAGGTAGAAGACAGAGATAGAGTATATCCACGTGTCTGATCTACACCTCACTCAGCCTGATCAGAAGGAACAGCAGATGTAGAAGACAGAGATAGAGTATATCCACGTGTCTAATCTACACCTCACTCAGCCTGCTTAGAAGGAACAGCAGAGGTAGAAGACAGATATAGAGTATATCCACGTGTCTCGCTCAGCCTGCTCAGAGGGAACATCAGAGGTAGAAGACAGATATAAAGTATATCCACGTGTCTGATCTACACCTCACTCAGCCT
Organism: Crossaster papposus; assembly: GCA_037893245.1. Lineage (NCBI taxonomy): Eukaryota > Metazoa > Echinodermata > Asteroidea > Velatida > Solasteridae > Crossaster > Crossaster papposus. Next base: position 232,453 of record JBAIAA010001137.1, read on the forward strand.
GCTCAGAAGGAACAGCAGAGGTAGAAGACAGAGATAGAGTATATCCACGTGTCTGATCTACACCTCACTCAGCCTGCTCAGAAAGAACAGCAGAGGGGGAAGACAGAGATAGAGTATATCCAAGTGTCTCACTCAGCCTGCGCAGAAGGAACAACAGATGTAGAAGACAGAGATAGTGTATTTCCACGTGTCTCACTCAGCCTGCTCAGAAGGAACAGCAGAGGTAGAAGGCAGAGATAGAGTATATCCACGTGTCTGATATACACCTCAGTCAGCCTGATCAGAAGGAACAGCAGAGGTAGAAGACAGAGATAGAGTATATCCACGTGTCTCACTCAGCCTGCTCAGAAGGAACAGCAGAGGTAGAAGACAGAGATAGAGTATATCCACGTGTCTCACTCAGCCTTCTCTGAAGGAACAGCAGAGGTAGACGACAGAGATAGAGTATATCCACGTGTCTCACTCAGCCTGCTCAGAAGGAACAGCAGAGGGAGAAGACAGAGATAGAGTATATCCACGTGTCTGATATACACCTCACTCAGCCTGCTCAGAAGGAACAGCAGAGGTAGAAGACAGAGATAGAGTATATCCACGTGTCTCACTCAGCCTGCTCAGAAGGAACAGCAGAGGTAGAAGACAGAGATAGAGTATATCCACGTGTCTCACTCAGCCTGCTCAGAGGGAACAGAAGAGGTAGAAGACAGAGATAGAGTATATCCACGTGTCTCGCTCAGCCTGCTCAGAAGGAACAGCAGAGGTAGAAGACAGAGATAAAGTATATCCACGTGTCTGATCTACACCTCACTCAGCCTGCTCAGAAGGAACAGCAGAGGTAGAAGACAGAGATAAAGTATATCCACGTGTCTGATCTACACCTCACTCAGCCTGCTCAGAAGGAACAGCAGAGGTAGAAGACAGAGATAAAGTATATCCACGTGTCTGATCTACCCCTCACTCAGCCTGCTCAGAAGGAACAGCAGATGTAGAAGACAGAGATAGAGTATATCCACGTGTCTAATCTACACCCCACTCAGCCTGCTCAGAAGGAACAGCAGAGGTAGAAGACAGAGATAAAGTATATCCACGTGTCTGATCTACACCACACTCAGCCTGCTCAGAAGGAACAGCAGAGGTAGAAGACAGAGATAGAGTATATCCACGTGTCTGATCTACACCTCACTCAGCCTGCTCAGAAGGAACAGCAGAGGGAGAACACGGAGATAGGGTATATCCACGTGTCTCGCTCAGCCTGCTCAGAAGGAACAGCAGAGGTAGAAGACAGAGATAGAGTATATCCACGTGTCTCACTCAGCCTGCTCAGAAGGAACAGCAGAGGTAGAAGGCAGAGATAGAGTATATCCACGTGTCTCACTCAGCCTGCTCAGAAGGAACAGCAGAGGTAGAAGACAGAGATAGAGTATATCCCCGTGTCTGATATACACCTCACTCAACCTGCTCAGAAGGAACAGCAGAGGTAGAAGACAGAGATAGAGTATATCCACGTGTCTCAATCAGCCTGCTCAGAAGGAACAGCAGAGGTAGGAGACAGAGATAGAGTATATCCACGTGTCTGATCTACACCTCACTCAGACTGCTCAGAAGGAACAGCAGAGGTAGAAGACAGAGATAGAGTATATCCACGTGTCTGATCTACACCTCACTCAGCCTGCTCAGAAAGAACAGCAGAGGGGGAAGACAGAGATAGAGTATATCGAAGTGTCTCACTCAGCCTGCGCAGAAGGAACAACAGATGTAGAAGACAGAGCTAGATTATTTCCACGTGTCTCACTCAGCCTGCTCAGAAGGAACAGCAGAGGTAGAAGGCAGAGATAGAGTATATCCACGTGTCTGATATACACCTCAGTCAGCCTGATCAGAAGGAACAGCAGAGGTAGAAGACAGAGATAGAGTATATCCACGTGTCTCACTCAGCCTGCTCAGAAGGAACAGCAGAGGTAGAAGACAGAGATAGAGTATATCCACGTGTCTCACTCAGCCTGCTCAGAAGGAACAGCAGAGGTAGACGACAGAGATAGAGTATATCCACGTGTCTCACTCAGCCTGCTCAGAAGTAACAGCAGAGGTAGAAGACAGAGATAGAGTATATCCACTTGTCTGATATACACCTCACTCAGTCTGCTCAGAAGGAAAAGCAGAGGTAGAAGACAGAGATAGAGTATATCCACGTGTCTCACTCAGCCTGCTCAGAAGGAACAGCAGAGGTAGAAGACAGAGATAGAGTATATCCACGTGTCTCACTCAGCCTGCTCAGAGGGAACAGAAGAGGTAGAAGACATAGATAGAGTATATCCACGTGTCTCGCTCAGCCTGCTCAGAAGGAACAGCAGAGGTAGAAAACAGAGATAAAGTATATCCACGTGTCTGATCTACACCTCACTCAGCCTGCTCAGAAGGAACAGCAGAGGTAGAAGACAGAGATAAAGTATATCCACGTGTCTGATCTACACCTCACTCAGCCTGCTCAGAAGGAACAACAGAGGTAGAAGACAGAGATAGAGTATATCCACGTGTCTCAATCAGCCTGCTCAGAAGGAACAGCAGATGTAGAAGACAGAGATAGAGTATATCCACGTGTCTAATCTACACCCCACTCAGCCTGCTCAGAAGGAACAGCAGAGGTAGAATACAGAGATAAAGTATATCCACGTGTCTGATCTACACCACACTCAGCCTGCTCAGAAGGAACAGCAGAGGTAGAAGACATAGATAGAGTATATCCACGTGTCTCGCTCAGCCTGCTCAGAAGGAACATCAGAGGTAGAAGACAGAGATAAAGTATATCCACGTGTCTGATCTACACCTCACTCAGCCTGCTCAGAAGGAACAGCAGAGGTAGAAGACAGAGATAAAGTATATCCACGTGTCTGATCTACACCTCACTCAGCCTGCTCAGAAGGAACAACAGAGGTAGAAGACAGAGATAGAGTATATCCACGTGTCTCAATCAGCCTGCTCAGAAGGAACAGCAGATGTAGAAGACAGAGATAGAGTATATCCACGTGTCTAATCTACACCCCACTCAGCCTGCTCAGAAGGAACAGCAGAGGTAGAAGACAGAGATAAAGTATATCCACGTGTCTGATCTACACCACACTCAGCCTGCTCAGAAGGAACAGCAGAGGTAGAAGACAGAGATAGAGTATATCCACGTGTCTGATCTACACCTCACTCAGCCTGCTCAGAAGGAACAGCAGAGGGAGAAGACGGAGATAGGGTATATCCACGTGTCTCGCTCAGCCTGCTCAGAAGGAACAGCAGAGGTAGAAGACAGAGATAGAGTATATCCACGTGTCTCACTCAGCCTGCTCAGAAGGAACAGCAGAGGTAGAAGGCAGAGATAGAGTATATCCACGTGTCTCACTCAGCCTGCTCAGAAGGAACAGCAGAGGTAGAAGACAGAGATAGAGTATATCCACGTGTCTGATATACACCTCACTCAACCTGCTCAGAAGGAACAGCAGAGGTAGAAGACAGAGATAGAGTATATCCACGTGTCTCACTCAGCCTGCTCAGAAGGAACAGCAGAGGTAGGAGACAGAGATAGAGTATATCCACGTGTCTGATCTACACCTCACTCAGACTGCTCAGAAGGAACAGCAGAGGTAGGAGACAGAGATATAGTATATCCACGTGTCTGATCTACACCTCACTCAGACTGCTCAGAAGGAACAGCAGAGGTAGAAGACAGCGATAGAGCATATCCAAGTGTCTCACTCAGCCTGCTCAGAAGGAACAGCAGAGGTAGAAGACAAAGATAGAGTATATCCACGTGTCTCACTCAGCCTGCTCAGAAGGAACAGCAGAGGTAGAAGACAGAGATAGAGTATTTCCACGTGTCTCACTCAGCCTACTCAGAAGGAACAGCAGAGGTAGAAGACAGAGATAGAGTATATCCACGTGTCTGATCTACACCTCACTCAGCCTGCTCAGAAGGAACATCAGAGGTAGAAGACAGAGATAGAGTATATCCACGTGTCTGATCTACACCTCCCTCAGCCTGCTCAGAAGGAACAGCAGATGTAGAAGACAGAGATAGAGTATATCCACGTGTCTAATCTACACCTCACTCAGCCTGCTTAGAAGGAACAGCAGAGGTAGAAGACAGATATAGAGTATATCCACGTGTCTCGCTCAGCCTGCTCAGAGGGAACATCAGAGGTAGAAGACAGAGATAAAGTATATCCACGTGTCTGATCTACACCTCACTCAGCCTGCTCAGAAGGAACAGCAGAGGTAGAAGGCAGAGATAGAGTATATCCACGTTTCTGATATACACCTCAGTCAGCCTGATCAGAAGGAACAGCAGAGGTAGAAGACAGAGATAGAGTATATCCACGTGTCTCACTCAGCCTGCTCAGAAGGAACAGCAGAGGTAGAAGACAGAGATAGAGTATATCCACGTGTCTCACTCAGCCTGCTCAGAAGGAACAGCAGAGGTAGACGACAGAGATAGAGTATATCCAAGTGTCTCACTCAGCCTGCTCAGAAGGAACAGCAGAGGTAGAAGACAGAGATAGAGTATATCCACGTGTCTGATATACACCTCACTCAGCCTGCTCAGAAGGAACAGCAGAGGTAGAAGACAGAGATAGAGTATATCCACGTGTCTCACTCAGCCTGCTCAGAAGGAACAGCAGAGGTAGAAGACAGAGATAGAGTATTTCCACGTGTCTCACTCAGCCTGCTCAGAAGGAACAGCAGAGGTAGAAGGCAGATATAGAGTATATCCACGTGTCTGATATACACCTCACTCAGCCTGCTCAGAAGGAACAGCAGAGGTAGAAGACAGAGATAGCGTATATCCACGTGTCTCACTCAGCCTGCTCAGAAGGAACAGCAGAGGTAGAAGACAGAGATAGAGTATATCCACGTGTCTCACTCAGCCTGATCAGAGGGAACAGAAGAGGTAGAAGACAGAGATAGAGTATTTCCACGTGTCTCGCTCAGCCTGCTCAGAAGGAACAGCAGAGGTAGAAGACAGAGATAAAGTATATCCACGTGTCTGATCTACACCTCACTCAGCCTGCTCAGAAGGAACAGCAGAGGTAGAAGACAGAGATAAAGTATATCCACGTGTCTGATCTACACCTCACTCAGCCTGCTCAGAAGGAACAGCAGAGGTAGAAGACAGAGATAGAGTATATCCACGTGTCTCAATCAGCCTGCTCAGAAGGAACAGAAGATGTAGAAGACAGAGATAGAGTATATCCACGTGTCTAATCTACACCCCACTCAGCCTGCTCAAAAGGAACAGCAGAGCTAGAAGACAGAGATAAAGTATATCCACGTGTCTGATCTACACCTCACTCAGCCTGCTCAGAAGGAACAGCAGAGGTAGAAGACAAAGATAAAGTATATCCACGTGTCTGATCTACACCTCACTCAGCCTGCTCATTTGGAACAGCAGAGGGAGAAGACGGAGATAGGGTATATCCACGTGTCTCGCTCAGCCTGCTCAGAAGGAACAGCAGAGGTAGAAGACAGAGATAGAGTATATCCACGTGTCTCACTCAGCCTGCTCAGAAGGAACAGCAGAGGTAGAAGGCAGAGATAGAGTATATCCACGTGTCTCACTCAGCCTGCTCAGAAGGAACAGCAGAGGTAGAAGACAGAGATAGAGTATATCCACGTGTCATATATACACCTCACTCAACCTGCTCAGAAGGAACAGCAGAGGTAGAAGACAGAGATAGAGTATATCCACGTGTCTCACTCAGCCTGCTCAGAAGGAACAGCAGAGGTAGGAGACAGAGATAGAGTATATCCACGTGTCTGATCTACACCTCACTCAGACTGCTCAGAAGGAACAGCAGAGGTAGGAGACAGAGATATAGTATATCCACGTGTCTGATCTACACCTCACTCAGACTGCTCAGAAGGAACAGCAGAGGTAGAAGACAGCGATAGAGCATATCCAAGTGTCTCACTCAGCCTGCTCAGAAGGAACAGCAGAGGTAGAAGACAGAGATAGAGTATTTCCACGTGTCTCACTCAGCCTACTCAGAAGGAACAGCAGAGGTAGAAGACAGAGATAGAGTATATCCACGTGTCTGATCTACACCTCACTCAGCCTGCTCAGAAGGAACATCAGAGGTAGAAGACAGAGATAGAGTATATCCACGTGTCTGATCTACACCTCACTCAGCCTGCTCAGAAGGAACAGCAGATGTAGAAGACAGAGATAGAGTATATCCACGTGTCTAATCTACACCTCACTCAGCCTGCTTAGAAGGAACAGCAGAGGTAGAAGACAGATATAGAGTATATCCACGTGTCTCGCTCAGCCTGCTCAGAGGGAACATCAGAGGTAGAAGACAGAGATAAAGTATATCCACGTGTCTGATCTACACCTCACTCAGCCTGCTCAGAAGGAACAGCAGAGGTAGAAGACAGAGATAGAGTATATCCACGTGTCTGATCTACACCTCACTCAGCCTGCTCAGAAAGAACAGCAGAGGGGGAAGACAGAGATAGAGTATATCCAAGTGTCTCACTCAGCCTGCGCAGAAGGAACAACAGAGGTAGAAGACAGAGATAGAGTATTTCCACGTGTCTCACTCAGCCTGCTCAGAAGGAACAGCAGAGGTAGAAGGCAGAGATAGAGTATATCCACGTGTCTGATATACACCTCAGTCAGCCTGATCAGAAGGAACAGCAGAGGTAGAAGACAGAGATAGAGTATATCCACGTGTCTCACTCAGCCTGCTCAGAAGGAACAGCAGAGGTAGAAGACAGAGATAGAGTATATCCACGTGTCTCACTCAGCCTGCTCAGAAGGAACAGCAGAGGTAGACGACAGGGATAGAGTATATCCAAGTGTCTCACTCAGCCTGCTCAGAAGGAACAGCAGAGGTAGAAGACAGAGATAGAGTATATCCACGTGTCTGATATACACCTCACTCAGCCTGCTCAGAAGGAACAGCAGAGGTAGAAGACAGAGATAGAGTATATCCACGTGTCTCACTCAGCCTGCTCAGAAGGAACAGCAGAGGTAGAAGACAGAGATAGAGTATTTCCACGTGTCTCACTCAGCCTGCTCAGAAGGAACAACAGAGGTAGAAGGCAGATATAGAGTATATCCACGTGTCTGATATACACCTCACTCAGCCTGCTCAGAAGGAACAGCAGAGGTAGAAGACAGAGATAGCGTATATCCACGTGTCTCACTCAGCCTGCTCAGAAGGAACAGCAGAGGTAGAAGACAGAGATAGAGTATATCCACGTGTCTCACTCAGCCTGATCAGAGGGAACAGAAGAGGTAGAAGACAGAGATAGAGTATATCCACGTGTCTCGCTCAGCCTGCTCAGAAGGAACAGCAGAGGTAGAAGACAGAGATAAAGTATATCGACGTGTCTGATCTACACCTCACTCAGCCTGCTCAGAAGGAACAGCATAGGTAGAAGACAGAGATAAAGTATATCCACGTGTCTGATCTACACCTCACTCAGCCTGCTCAGAAGGAACAGCAGAGGTAGAAGACAGAGATAGAGTATATCCACGTGTCTCAATCAGCCTGCTCAGAAGGAACAGCAGATGTAGAAGACAGAGATAGAGTATATCCACGTGTCTAATCTACACCCCACTCAGCCTGCTCAAAAGGAACAGCAGAGGTAGAAGACAGAGATAAAGTATATCCACGTGTCTGATCTACACCTCACTCAGCCTGCTCAGAAGGAACAGCAGAGGTAGAAGACAGAGATAAAGTATATCCACGTGTCTGATCTACACCTCACTCAGCCTGCTCAGAAGGAACAGCAGAGGTAGAAGACAGAGATAAAGTATATCCACGTGTCTGATCTACACCTCACTCAGCCTGCTCAGAAGGAACAGCAGAGATAGAAGACAGAGATAAAGTATATCCACGTGTCTGATCTACACCTCACTCAGCCTGCTCAGAAGGAACAACAGAGGTAGAAGACAGAGATAGAGTATATCCACGTGTCTCAATCAGCCTGCTCAGAAGGAACAGCAGATGTAGAAGACAGAGATAGAGTATATCCACGTGTCTAATCTACACCCCACTCAGCCTGCTCAGAAGGAACAGCAGAGGTAGAAGACAGAGATAAAGTATATCCACGTGTCTGATCTACACCACACTCAGCCTGCTCAGAAGGAACAGCAGAGGTAGAAGACAGAGATAGAGTATATCCACGTGTCTGATCTACACCTCACTCAGCCTGCTCAGAAGGAACAGCAGAGGGAGAAGACGGAGATAGGGTATATCCACGTGTCTCGCTCAGCCTGCTCAGAAGGAACAGCAGAGGTAGAAGACAGAGATAGAGTATATCCACGTGTCTCACTCAGCCTGCTCAGAAGGAACAGCAGAGGTAGAAGGCAGAGATAGAGTATATCCACGTGTCTCACTCAGCCTGCTCAGAAGGAACAGCAGAGGTAGAAGACAGAGATAGAGTATATCCACGTGTCTGATATACACCTCACTCAACCTGCTCAGAAGGAACAGCAGAGGTAGAAGACAGAGATAGAGTATATCCACGTGTCTCACTCAGCCTGCTCAGAAGGAACAGCAGAGGTAGGAGACAGAGATAGAGTATATCCACGTGTCTGATCTACACCTCACTCAGACTGCTCAGAAGGAACAGCAGAGGTAGGAGACAGAGATATAGTATATCCACGTGTCTGATCTACACCTCACTCAGACTGCTCAGAAGGAACAGCAGAGGTAGAAGACAGCGATAGAGCATATCCAAGTGTCTCACTCAGCCTGCTCAGAAGGAACAGCAGAGGTAGAAGACAAAGATAGAGTATATCCACGTGTCTCACTCAGCCTGCTCAGAAGGAACAGCAGAGGTAGAAGACAGAGATAGAGTATTTCCACGTGTCTCACTCAGCCTACTCAGAAGGAACAGCAGAGGTAGAAGACAGAGATAGAGTATATCCACGTGTCTGATGTACACCTCACTCAGCCTGCTCAGAAGGAACATCAGAGGTAGAAGACAGAGATAGAGTATATCCACGTGTCTGATCTACACCTCCCTCAGCCTGCTCAGAAGGAACAGCAGATGTAGAAGACAGAGATAGAGTATATCCACGTGTCTAATCTACACCTCACTCAGCCTGCTTAGAAGGAACAGCAGAGGTAGAAGACAGATATAGAGTATATCCACGTGTCTCGCTCAGCCTGCTCAGAGGGAACATCAGAGGTAGAAGACAGAGATAAAGTATATCCACGTGTCTGATCTACACCTCACTCAGCCTGCTCAGAAGGAACAGCAGAGGTAGAAGACAGAGATAGAGTATATCCACGTGTCTGATCTACACCTCACTCAGCCTGCTCAGAAAGAACAGCAGAGGGGGAAGACAGAGATAGAGTATATCCAAGTGTCTCACTCAGCCTGCGCAGAAGGAACAACAGAGGTAGAAGACAGAGATAGAGTATTTCCACGTGTCTCACTCAGCCTGCTCAGAAGGAACAGCAGAGGTAGAAGGCAGAGATAGAGTATATCCACGTGTCTGATATACACCTCAGTCAGCCTGATCAGAAGGAACAGCAGAGGTAGAAGACAGAGATAGAGTATATCCACGTGTCTCACTCAGCCTGCTCAGAAGGAACAGCAGAGGTAGAAGACAGAGATAGAGTATATCCACGTGTCTCACTCAGCCTGCTCAGAAGGAACAGCAGAGGTAGACGACAGAGATAGAGTATATCCAAGTGTCTCACTCAGCCTGCTCAGAAGGAACAGCAGAGGTAGAAGACAGAGATAGAGTATATCCACGTGTCTGATATACACCTCACTCAGCCTGCTCAGAAGGAACAGCAGAGGTAGAAGACAGAGATAGAGTATATCCACGTGTCTCACTCAGCCTGCTCAGAAGGAACAGCAGAGGTAGAAGACAGAGATAGAGTATTTCCACGTGTCTCACTCAGCCTGCTCAGAAGGAACAGCAGAGGTAGAAGGCAGATATAGAGTATATCCACGTGTCTGATATACACCTCACTCAGCCTGCTCAGAAGGAACAGCAGAGGTAGAAGACAGAGATAGCGTATATCCACGTGTCTCACTCAGCCTGCTCAGAAGGAACAGCAGAGGTAGAAGACAGAGATAGAGTATATCCACGTGTCTCACTCAGCCTGATCAGAGGGAACAGAAGAGGTAGAAGACAGAGATAGAGTATTTCCACGTGTCTCGCTCAGCCTGCTCAGAAGGAACAGCAGAGGTAGAAGACAGAGATAAAGTATATCCACGTGTCTGATCTACACCTCACTCAGCCTGCTCAGAAGGAACAGCAGAGGTAGAAGACAGAGATAAAGTATATCCACGTGTCTGATCTACACCTCACTCAGCCTGCTCAGAAGGAACAGCAGAGGTAGAAGACAGAGATAGAGTATATCCACGTGTCTCAATCAGCCTGCTCAGAAGGAACAGAAGATGTAGAAGACAGAGATAGAGTATATCCACGTGTCTAATCTACACCCCACTCAGCCCGCTCAAAAGGAACAGCAGAGCTAGAAGACAGAGATAAAGTATATCCACGTGTCTGATCTACACCTCACTCAGCCTGCTCAGAAGGAACAGCAGAGGTAGAAGACAAAGATAAAGTATATCCACGTGTCTGATCTACACCTCACTCAGCCTGCTCATTTGGAACAGCAGAGGGAGAAGACGGAGATAGGGTATATCCACGTGTCTCGCTCAGCCTGCTCAGAAGGAACAGCAGAGGTAGAAGACAGAGATAGAGTATATCCACGTGTCTCACTCAGCCTGCTCAGAAGGAACAGCAGAGGTAGAAGGCAGAGATAGAGTATATCCACGTGTCTCACTCAGCCTGCTCAGAAGGAACAGCAGAGGTAGAAGACAGAGATAGAGTATATCCACGTGTCTGATATACACCTCACTCAACCTGCTCAGAAGGAACAGCAGAGGTAGAAGACAGAGATAGAGTATATCCACGTGTCTCACTCAGCCTGCTCAGAAGGAACAGCAGAGGTAGGAGACAGAGATAGAGTATATCCACGTGTCTGATCTACACCTCACTCAGACTGCTCAGAAGGAACAGCAGAGGTAGGAGACAGAGATATAGTATATCCACGTGTCTGATCTACACCTCACTCAGACTGCTCAGAAGGAACAGCAGAGGTAGAAGACAGCGATAGAGCATATCCAAGTGTCTCACTCAGCCTGCTCAGAAGGAACAGCAGAGGTAGAAGACAGAGATAGAGTATTTCCACGTGTCTCACTCAGCCTACTCAGAAGGAACAGCAGAGGTAGAAGACAGAGATAGAGTATATCCACGTGTCTGATCTACACCTCACTCAGCCTGCTCAGAAGGAACATCAGAGGTAGAAGACAGAGATAGAGTATATCCACGTGTCTGATCTACACCTCACTCAGCCTGCTCAGAAGGAACAGCAGATGTAGAAGACAGAGATAGAGTATATCCACGTGTCTAATCTACACCTCACTCAGCCTGCTTAGAAGGAACAGCAGAGGTAGAAGACAGATATAGAGTATATCCACGTGTCTCGCTCAGCCTGCTCAGAGGGAACATCAGAGGTAGAAGACAGAGATAAAGTATATCCACGTGTCTGATCTACACCTCACTCAGCCTGCTCAGAAGGAACAGCAGAGGTAGAAGACAGAGATAGAGTATATCCACGTGTCTGATCTACACCTCACTCAGCCTGCTCAGAAAGAACAGCAGAGGGGGAAGACAGAGATAGAGTATATCCAAGTGTCTCACTCAGCCTGCGCAGAAGGAACAACAGAGGTAGAAGACAGAGATAGAGTATTTCCACGTGTCTCACTCAGCCTGCTCAGAAGGAACAGCAGAGGTAGAAGGCAGAGATAGAGTATATCCACGTGTCTGATATACACCTCAGTCAGCCTGATCAGAAGGAACAGCAGAGGTAGAAGACAGAGATAGAGTATATCCACGTGTCTCACTCAGCCTGCTCAGAAGGAACAGCAGAGGTAGAAGACAGAGATAGAGTATATCCACGTGTCTCACTCAGCCTGCTCAGAAGGAACAGCAGAGGTAGACGACAGGGATAGAGTATATCCAAGTGTCTCACTCAGCCTGCTCAGAAGGAACAGCAGAGGTAGAAGACAGAGATAGAGTATATCCACGTGTCTGATATACACCTCACTCAGCCTGCTCAGAAGGAACAGCAGAGGTAGAAGACAGAGATAGAGTATATCCACGTGTCTCACTCAGCCTGCTCAGAAGGAACAGCAGAGGTAGAAGACAGAGATAGAGTATTTCCACGTGTCTCACTCAGCCTGCTCAGAAGGAACAACAGAGGTAGAAGGCAGATATAGAGTATATCCACGTGTCTGATATACACCTCACTCAGCCTGCTCAGAAGGAACAGCAGAGGTAGAAGACAGAGATAGAGTATATCCACGTGTCTCACTCAGCCTGATCAGAGGGAACAGAAGAGGTAGAAGACAGAGATAGAGTATATCCACGTGTCTCGCTCAGCCTGCTCAGAAGGAACAGCAGAGGTAGAAGACAGAGATAAAGTATATCCACGTGTCTGATCTACACCTCACTCAGCCTGCTCAGAAGGAACAGCAGAGGTAGAAGACAGAGATAAAGTATATCCACGTGTCTGATCTACACCTCACTCAGCCTGCTCAGAAGGAACAGCAGAGGTAGAAGACAGAGATAGAGTATATCCACGTGTCTCAATCAGCCTGCTCAGAAGGAACAGCAGATGTAGAAGACAGAGATAGAGTATATCCACGTGTCTAATCTACACCCCACTCAGCCTGCTCAAAAGGAACAGCAGAGGTAGAAGACAGAGATAAAGTATATCCACGTGTCTGATCTACACCTCACTCAGCCTGCTCAGAAGGAACAGCAGAGGTAGAAGACAGAGATAAAGTATATCCACGTGTCTGATCTACACCTCACTCAGCCTGCTCAGAAGGAACAGCGGAGGTAGAAGACAGAGATAGAGTATATCCACGTGTCTCACTCAGCCTGCTCAGAAGGAACAGCAGATGTAGAAGACAGAGATAGAGTATATCCACGTGTCTAATCTACACCTCACACAATCTACTACGTCTTAATTGGGCCCCTTTTTCAAAAAGAGTCAAGTCAAAAAAGGCTATTCTTGTCTTCAAAAGTATCAACAAAATGACTCCTTTGTACATGACAAATATTTTCAAACCACTTACAGTAATTCGCGAAACAAGGCAATCAACCCACACGGCACTGAAAGTTCCTTTCGCCAAAAAAGAATGCTACGCCACAAGTTTCGCTGTGAGTGGTGCAAATATTTGGAATAATCTGCCCGAACAATTGCGAACATTGGACTCATTAAGCACATTTAAATCAGAGCTCCGACATGACATCTGAGTGTTATATATTATGCCAATTGCGCTGATCTACGGAGTTAGAACTTGGTTGCCACTATAATGTGGAGCCGGATAGGAATTTCCCCTTCTTATTTTTCACCTAAAAGGTTTTTTTATTTGGCGGGTTTTCGCCTATCTCGTAAATCAGAATTAGTATTAATGTTTAGAATTCCTGTAATATCCTTGTATTTGTAATATGTACTGTTATTTTATTTGATGATGTATGCAGGGCCCCAATGAAAACCAGTTTTAAACTGTTTGGGCACACCCTGGGTAAAGAAATGGAATAAATAAATAAATAAATAAACTCAGCCTGCTCAGAAGGAACAGCAGAGGCAGAAGACAGAGATAGAGTATATCAACGTGTCTCGCTCAGCCTGCTCAGAGGGAACAGCAGAGGTAGAAGACAGAGATAAAGTATATCCACGTGTCAGATCTACACCTCACTCAGCCTGCTCAGAAGGAACAGCAGAGGTAGAAGACAGAGATAGAGTATATCCACGTGTCTGATCTACACCTCACTCAGGCCTGCTCAGAAAGAACAGCAGAGGGAGAAGACAGAGATAGAGTATATCCACGTGTCTGATCTACACCTCACTCAGCCTGCTCAGAAGGAACAGCAGATGTAGAAGACAGAGATAGAGTATATCCACGTGTCTAATCTACACCTCACTCAGCCTGCTCAGAAGGAACAGCAGAGGTAGAAGACAGAGATAAAGTATATCCACGTGTCTGATCTACACCTCACTCAGCCTGCTCAGAAGGAACAGCAGAGGTAGAAGACAGAGATAGAGTATATCCACGTGTCTCAATCAGCCTGCTCAGAAGGAACAGCAGATGTAGAAGACAGAGATAGAGTATATCCACGTGTCTAATCTACACCCCACTCAGCCTGCTCAAAAGGAACAGCAGAGCTAGAAGACAGAGATAAAGTATATCCACGTGTCTGATCTACACCTCACTCAGCCTGCTCAGAAGGAACAGCAGAGGTAGAAGACAGAGATAAAGTATATCCACGTGTCTGATCTACACCTCACTCAGCCTGCTCAGAAGGAACAGCAGAGGGAGAAGACGGAGATAGGGTATATCCACGTGTCTCGCTCAGCCTGCTCAGAAGGAACAGCAGAGGTAGAAGACAGAGATAGAGTATATCCACGTGTCTCACTCAGCCTGCTCAGAAGGAACAGCAGAGGTAGAAGGCAGAGATAGAGTATATCCACGTGTCTCACTCAGCCTGCTCAGAAGGAACAGCAGAGGTAGAAGACAGAGATAGAGTATATCCACGTGTCTGATATACACCTCACTCAACCTGCTCAGAAGGAACAGCAGAGGTAGAAGACAGAGATAGAGTATATCCACGTGTCTCACTCAGCCTGCTCAGAAGGAACAGCAGAGGTAGGAGACAGAGATAGAGTATATCCACGTGTCTGATCTACACCTCACTCAGACTGCTCAGAAGGAACAGCAGAGGTAGGAGACAGAGATATAGTATATCCACGTGTCTGATCTACACCTCACTCAGACTGCTCAGAAGGAACAGCAGAGGTAGAAGACAGCGATAGAGCATATCCAAGTGTCTCACTCAGCCTGCTCAGAAGGAACAGCAGAGGTAGAAGACAGAGATAGAGTATTTCCACGTGTCTCACTCAGCCTACTCAGAAGGAACAGCAGAGGTAGAAGACAGAGATAGAGTATATCCACGTGTCTGATCTACACCTCACTCAGCCTGCTCAGAAGGAACATCAGAGGTAGAAGACAGAGATAGAGTATATCCACGTGTCTGATCTACACCTCACTCAGCCTGCTCAGAAGGAACAGCAGATGTAGAAGACAGAGATAGAGTATATCCACGTGTCTAATCTACACCTCACTCAGCCTGCTTAGAAGGAACAGCAGAGGTAGAAGACAGATATAGAGTATATCCACGTGTCTCGCTCAGCCTGCTCAGAGGGAACATCAGAGGTAGAAGACAGAGATAAAGTATATCCACGTGTCTGATCTACACCTCACTCAGCCTGCTCAGAAGGAACAGCAGAGGTAGAAGACAGAGATAGAGTATATCCACGTGTCTGATCTACACCTCACTCAGCCTGCTCAGAAAGAACAGCAGAGGGGGAAGACAGAGATAGAGTATATCCAAGTGTCTCACTCAGCCTGCGCAGAAGGAACAACAGAGGTAGAAGACAGAGATAGAGTATTTCCACGTGTCTCACTCAGCCTGCTCAGAAGGAACAGCAGAGGTAGAAGGCAGAGATAGAGTATATCCACGTGTCTGATATACACCTCAGTCAGCCTGATCAGAAGGAACAGCAGAGGTAGAAGACAGAGATAGAGTATATCCACGTGTCTCACTCAGCCTGCTCAGAAGGAACAGCAGAGGTAGAAGACAGAGATAGAGTATATCCACGTGTCTCACTCAGCCTGCTCAGAAGGAACAGCAGAGGTAGACGACAGGGATAGAGTATATCCAAGTGTCTCACTCAGCCTGCTCAGAAGGAACAGCAGAGGTAGAAGACAGAGATAGAGTATATCCACGTGTCTGATATACACCTCACTCAGCCTGCTCAGAAGGAACAGCAGAGGTAGAAGACAGAGATAGAGTATATCCACGTGTCTCACTCAGCCTGCTCAGAAGGAACAGCAGAGGTAGAAGACAGAGATAGAGTATTTCCACGTGTCTCACTCAGCCTGCTCAGAAGGAACAACAGAGGTAGAAGGCAGATATAGAGTATATCCACGTGTCTGATATACACCTCACTCAGCCTGCTCAGAAGGAACAGCAGAGGTAGAAGACAGAGATAGCGTATATCCACGTGTCTCACTCAGCCTGCTCAGAAGGAACAGCAGAGGTAGAAGACAGAGATAGAGTATATCCACGTGTCTCACTCAGCCTGATCAGAGGGAACAGAAGAGGTAGAAGACAGAGATAGAGTATATCCACGTGTCTCGCTCAGCCTGCTCAGAAGGAACAGCAGAGGTAGAAGACAGAGATAAAGTATATCCACGTGTCTGATCTACACCTCACTCAGCCTGCTCAGAAGGAACAGCAGAGGTAGAAGACAGAGATAAAGTATATCCACGTGTCTGATCTACACCTCACTCAGCCTGCTCAGAAGGAACAGCAGAGGTAGAAGACAGAGATAGAGTATATCCACGTGTCTCAATCAGCCTGCTCAGAAGGAACAGCAGATGTAGAAGACAGAGATAGAGTATATCCACGTGTCTAATCTACACCCCACTCAGCCTGCTCAAAAGGAACAGCAGAGGTAGAAGACAGAGATAAAGTATATCCACGTGTCTGATCTACACCTCACTCAGCCTGCTCAGAAGGAACAGCAGAGGTAGAAGACAGAGATAAAGTATATCCACGTGTCTGATCTACACCTCACTCAGCCTGCTCAGAAGGAACAGCGGAGGTAGAAGACAGAGATAGAGTATATCCACGTGTCTCACTCAGCCTGCTCAGAAGGAACAGCAGATGTAGAAGACAGAGATAGAGTATATCCACGTGTCTAATCTACACCTCACACAATCTACTACGTCTTAATTGGGCCCCTTTTTCAAAAAGAGTCAAGTCAAAAAAGGCTATTCTTGTCTTCAAAAGTATCAACAAAATGACTCCTTTGTACATGACAAATATTTTCAAACCACTTACAGTAATTCGCGAAACAAGGCAATCAACCCACACGGCACTGAAAGTTCCTTTCGCCAAAAAAGAATGCTACGCCACAAGTTTCGCTGTGAGTGGTGCAAATATTTGGAATAATCTGCCCGAACAATTGCGAACATTGGACTCATTAAGCACATTTAAATCAGAGCTCCGACATGACATCTGAGTGTTATATATTATGCCAATTGCGCTGATCTACGGAGTTAGAACTTGGTTGCCACTATAATGTGGAGCCGGATAGGAATTTCCCCTTCTTATTTTTCACCTAAAAGGTTTTTTTATTTGGCGGGTTTTCGCCTATCTCGTAAATCAGAATTAGTATTAATGTTTAGAATTCCTGTAATATCCTTGTATTTGTAATATGTACTGTTATTTTATTTGATGATGTATGCAGGGCCCCAATGAAAACCAGTTTTAAACTGTTTGGGCACACCCTGGGTAAAGAAATGGAATAAATAAATAAATAAATAAACTCAGCCTGCTCAGAAGGAACAGCAGAGGCAGAAGACAGAGATAGAGTATATCCACGTGTCTCGCTCAGCCTGCTCAGAGGGAACAGCAGAGGTAGAAGACAGAGATAAAGTATATTCACGTGTCAGATCTACACCTCACTCAGCCTGCTCAGAAGGAACAGCAGAGGTAGAAGACAGAGATAGAGTATATCCACGTGTCTGATCTACACCTCACTCAGGCCTGCTCAGAAAGAACAGCAGAGGGAGAAGACAGAGATAGAGTATATCCACGTGTCTGATCTACACCTCACTCAGCCTGCTCAGAAGGAACAGCAGATGTAGAAGACAGAGATAGAGTATATCCACGTGTCTAATCTACACCTCACTCAGCCTGCTTAGAAGGAACAGCAGAGGTAGAAGACAGATATAGAGTATATCCACGTGTCTCGCTCAGCCTGCTCAGAGGGAACATCAGAGGTAGAAGACAGAGATAAATTATATCCACGTGTCTGATCTACACCTCACTCAGCCTGCTCAGAAGGAACAGCAGAGGTAGAAGACAGAGATAGAGTATATCCACGTGTCTGATCTACACCTCACTCAGCCTGCTCAGAAAGAACAGCAGAGGGGGAAGACAGAGATAGAGTATATCCAAGTGTCTCACTCAGCCTGCGCAGAAGGAACAACAGAGGTAGAAGACAGAGATAGAGTATTTCCACGTGTCTCACTCAGCCTGCTCAGAAGGAACAGCAGAGGTAGAAGGCAGAGATAGAGTATATCCACGTGTCTGATATACACCTCAGTCAGCCTGATCAGAAGGAACAGCAGAGGTAGAAGACAGAGATAGAGTATATCCACGTGTCTCACTCAGCCTGCTCAGAAGGAACAGCAGAGGTAGAAGACAGAGATAGAGTATATCCACGTGTCTCACTCAGCCTGCTCAGAAGGAACAGCAGAGGTAGACGACAGAGATAGAGTATATCCACGTGTCTCACTCAGCCTGCTCAGAAGGAACAGCAGAGGTAGAAGACAGAGATAGAGTATATCCACGTGTCTGATATACACCTCACTCAGCCTGCTCAGAAGGAACAGCAGAGGTAGAAGACAGAGATAGAGTATATCCACGTGTCTCACTCAGCCTGCTCAGAAGGAACAGCAGAGGTAGAAGACAGAGATCGAGTATATCCACGTGTCTCACTCAGCCTGCTCAGAGGGAACAGAAGAGGTAGAAGACAGAGATAGAGTATATCCACGTGTCTGATCTACACCTCACTCAGCCTGCTCAGAAAGAACAGCAGAGGGGGAATACAGAGATAGAGTATATCCAAGTGTCTCACTCAGCCTGCGCAGAAGGAACAACAGAGGTAGAAGACAGAGATAGAGTATTTCCACGTGTCTCACTCAGCCTGCTCAGAAGGAACAGCAGAGGTAGAAGGCAGAGATAGAGTATATCCACGTGTCTGATATACACCTCAGTCAGCCTGATCAGAAGGAACAGCAGAGGTAGAAGACAGAGATAGAGTATATCAACGTGTCTCACTCAGCCTGCTCAGAAGGAACAGCAGAGGTAGAAGACAGAGATAGAGTATATCCACGTGTCTCACTCAGCCTGCTCAGAAGGAACAGCAGAGGTAGACGACAGAGATAGAGTATATCCACGTGTCTCACTCAGCCTGCTCAGAAGGAACAGCAGAGGTAGAAGACAGAGATAGAGTATATCCACGTGTCTGATATACACCTCACTCAGCCTGCTCAGAAGGAACAGCAGAGGTAGAAGACAGAGATAGAGTATATCCACGTGTCTCACTCAGCCTGCTCAGAAGGAACAGCAGAGGTAGAAGACAGATATAGAGTATATCCACGTGTCTCACTCAGCCTGCTCAGAAGGAACAGCAGAGGTAGACGACAGAGATAGAGTATATCCACGTGTCTCACTCAGACTGCTCAGAAGGAACAGCAGAGGTAGAAGACAGAGATAGAGTATATCCACGTGTCTGATATACACCTCACTCAGCCTGCTCAGAAGGAACAGCAGAGGTAGAAGACAGAGATAGAGTATATCCACGTGTCTCACTCAGCCTGCTCAGAAGGAACAGCAGAGGTAGAAGACAGAGATAGAGTATATCCACGTGTCTCACTCAGCCTGATCAGAGGGAACAGAAGAGGTAGAAGACAGAGATAGAGTATATCCACGTGTCTCGCTCAGCCTGCTCAGAAGGAACAGCAGATGTAGAAGACAGAGATAGAGTATATCCACGTGTCTAATCTACACCCCACTCAGCCTGCTCAGAAGGAACAGCAGATGTAGAAGACAGAGATAGAGTATATCCACGTGTCTAATCTACACCTCACTCAGCCTGCTCAGAAGGAACAGCAGAGGTAGAAGACAGAGATAAAGTATATCCACGTGTCTGATCTACACCTCACTCAGCCTGCTCAGAAGGAACAGCGGAGGTAGAAGACAGAGATAGAGTATATCCACGTGTCTCACTCAGCCTGCTCAGAAGGAACAGCAGATGTAGAAGACAGAGATAGAGTATATCCACGTGTCTAATCTACACCTCACACAATCTACTACGTCTTAATTGGGCCCCTTTTTCAAAAAGAGTCAAGTCAAAAAAGGCTATTCTTGTCTTCAAAAGTATCAACAAAATGACTCCTTTGTACATGACAAATATTTTCAAACCACTTACAGTAATTCGCGAAACAAGGCAATCAACCCACACGGCACTGAAAGTTCCTTTCGCCAAAAAAGAATGCTACGCCACAAGTTTCGCTGTGAGTGGTGCAAATATTTGGAATAATCTGCCCGAACAATTGCGAACATTGGACTCATTAAGCACATTTAAATCAGAGCTCCGGCATGCCATCTGAGTGTTAGATATTATGCCAATTGCGCTGATCTACGGAGTTAGAACTTGGTTGCCACTATAATGTGGAGCCGGATAGGAATTTCCCCTTCTTATTTTTCACCTAAAAGGTTTTTTTATTTGGCGGGTTTTCGCCTATCTCGTAAATCAGAATTAGTATTAATGTTTAGAATTCCTGTAATATCCTTGTATTTGTAATATGTACTGTTATTTTATTTGATGATGTATGCAGGGCCCCAATGAAAACCAGTTTTAAACTGTTTGGGCACACCCTGGGTAAAGAAATGGAATAAATAAATAAATAAATAAACTCAGCCTGCTCAGAAGGAACAGCAGAGGCAGAAGACAGAGATAGAGTATATCCACGTGTCTCGCTCAGCCTGCTCAGAGGGAACAGCAGAGGTAGAAGACAGAGATAAAGTATATCCACGTGTCTGATCTACACCTCACTCAGCCTGCTCAGAAGGAACAGCAGAGGTAGAAGACAGAGATAGAGTATATCCACGTGTCTGATCTACACCTCACTCAGCCTGCTCAGAAAGAACAGCAGAGGGAGAAGACAGAGATAGAGTATATCCACGTGTCTGATCTACACTTCACTCAGCCTGCTCAGAAGGAACAGCAGATGTAGAAGACAGAGATAGAGTATATCCACGTGTCTAATCTACACCTCACTCAGCCTGCTTAGAAGGAACAGCAGAGGTAGAAGACAGATATAGAGTATATCCACGTGTCTCGCTCAGCCTGCTCAGAGGGAACATCAGAGGTAGAAGACAGAGATAAAGTATATCCACGTGTCTGATCTACACCTCACTCAGCTTGCTCAGAAGGAACAGCAGAGGTAGAAGACAGAGATAGAGTATATCCACGTGTCTGATCTACACCTCACTCAGCCTGCTCAGAAAGAACAGCAGAGGGGGAAGACAGAGATAGAGTATATCCAAGTGTCTCACTCAGCCTGCGCAGAAGGAACAACAGAGGTAGAAGACAGAGATAGAGTATTTCCACGTGTCTCACTCAGCCTGCTCAGAAGGAACAGCAGAGGTAGAAGGCAGAGATAGAGTATATCCACGTGTCTGATATACACCTCAGTCAGCCTGATCAGAAGGAACAGCAGAGGTAGAAGACAGAGATAGAGTATATCCACGTGTCTCACTCAGCCTGCTCAGAAGGAACAGCAGAGGTAGAAGACAGAGATAGAGTATATCCACGTGTCTCACTCAGCCTGCTCAGAAGGAACAGCAGAGGTAGACGACAGAGATAGAGTATATCCACGTGTCTCACTCAGCCTGCTCAGAAGGAACAGCAGAGGTAGAAGACAGAGATAGAGTATATCCACGTGTCTGATATACACCTCACTCAGCCTGCTCAGAAGGAACAGCAGAGGTAGAAGACAGAGATAGAGTATATCCACGTGTCTCACTCAGCCTGTTAAAAGAAGGAACAGCAGAGGTAGAAGACAGAGATAGAGTATATCCACATGTCTCACTCAGCCTGCTCAGAGGGAACAGAAGAGGTAGAAGACAGAGATAGAGTATATCCACGTGTCTGATCTACACCTCACTCAGCCTGCTCAGAAAGAACAGCAGAGGGGGAATACAGAGATAGAGTATATCCAAGTGTCTCACTCAGCCTGCGCAGAAGGAACAACAGAGGTAGAAGACAGAGATAGAGTATTTCCACGTGTCTCAATCAGCCTGCTCAGAAGGAACAGCAGATGTAGAAGACAGAGATAGAGTATATCCACGTGTCTAATCTACACCCCACTCAGCCTGCTCAAAAGGAACAGCAGAGGTAGAAGACAGAGATAAAGTATATCCACGTGTCTGATCTACACCTCACTCAGCCTGCTCAGAAGGAACAGCAGAGGTAGAAGACAGAGATAAAGTATATCCACGTGTCTGATCTACACCTCACTCAGCCTGCTCAGAAGGAACAGCGGAGGTAGAAGACAGAGATAGAGTATATCCACGTGTCTCACTCAGCCTGCTCAGAAGGAACAGCAGATGTAGAAGACAGATATAGAGTATATCCACGTGTCTAATCTACACCTCACACAATCTACTACGTCTTAATTGGGCCCCTTTTTCAAAAAGAGTCAAGTCAAAAAAGGCTATTCTTGTCTTCAAAAGTATCAACAAAATGACTCCTTTGTACATGACAAATATTTTCAAACCACTTACAGTAATTCGCGAAACAAGGCAATCAACCCACACGGCACTGAAAGTTCCTTTCGCCAAAAAAGAATGCTACGCCACAAGTTTCGCTGTGAGTGGTGCAAATATTTGGAATAATCTGCCCGAACAATTGCGAACATTGGACTCATTAAGCACATTTAAATCAGAGCTCCGACATGCCATCTGAGTGTTAGATATTATGCCAATTGCGCTGATCTACGGAGTTAGAACTTGGTTGCCACTATAATGTGGAGCCGGATAGGAATTTCCCCTTCTTATTTTTCACCTAAAAGGTTTTTTTATTTGGCGGGTTTTCGCCTATCTCGTAAATCAGAATTAGTATTAATGTTTAGAATTCCTGTAATATCCTTGTATTTGTAATATGTACTGTTATTTTATTTGATGATGTATGCAGGGCCCCAATGAAAACCAGTTTTAAACTGTTTGGGCACACCCTGGGTAAAGAAATGGAATAAATAAATAAATAAATAAACTCAGCCTGCTCAGAAGGAACAGCAGAGGCAGAAGACAGAGATAGACTATATCCACGTGTCTCGCTCAGCCTGCTCAGAGGGAACAGCAGAGGTAGAAGACAGAGATAAAGTATATCCACGTGTCTGATCTACACCTCACTCAGCCTGCTCAGAAGGAACAGCAGCGGTAGAAGACAGACATAGAGTATATCCCCGTGTCTGATCTACACCTCACTCAGCCTGCTCAGAAAGAACAGCAGAGGGAGAAGACAGAGATAGAGTATATCCACGTGTCTGATCTACACCTCACTCAGCCTGCTCAGAAGGAACAGCAGATGTAGAAGACAGAGATAGAGTATATCCACGTGTCTAATCTACACCTCACTCAGCCTGCTTAGAAGGAACAGCAGAGGTAGAAGACAGATATAGAGTATATCCACGTGTCTCGCTCAGCCTGCTCAGAGGGAACATCAGAGGTAGAAGACAGAGATAAAGTATATCCACGTGTCTGATCTACACCTCACTCAGCCTGCTCAGAAGGAACAGCAGAGGTAGAAGACAGAGATAGAGTATATCCACGTGTCTGATCTACACCTCACTCAGCCTGCTCAGAAAGAACAGCAGAGGGGGAAGACAGAGATAGAGTATATCCACGTGTCTCACTCAGCCTGCTCAGAAGGAACAGCAGAGGTAGACGACAGAGATAGAGTATATCCACGTGTCTCACTCAGCCTGCTCAGAAGGAACAGCAGAGGTAGAAGACAGAGATAGAGTATATCCACGTGTCTGATATACACCTCACTCAGCCTGCTCAGAAGGAACAGCAGAGGTAGAAGACAGAGATAGAGTATATCCACGTGTCTCACCCAGCCTGCTCAGAAGGAACAGCAGAGGTAGAAGACAGAGATAGAGTATATCCACATGTCTCACTCAGCCTGCTCAGAGGGAACAGAAGAGGTAGAAGACAGAGATAGAGTATATCCACGTGTCTGATCTACACCTCACTCAGCCTGCTCAGAAAGAACAGCAGAGGGGGAATACAGAGATAGAGTATATCCAAGTGTCTCACTCAGCCTGCGCAGAAGGAACAACAGAGGTAGAAGACAGAGATAGAGTATTTCCCCGTGTCTCACTCAGCCTGCTCAGAAGGAACAGCAGAGGTAGAAGGCAGAGATAGAGTATATCCACGTGTCTGATATACACCTCAGTCAGCCTGATCAGCAGGAACAGCAGAGGTAGAAGACAGAGATAGAGTATATCCACGTGTCTCACTCAGCCTGCTCAGAAGGAACAGCAGAGGTAGAAGACAGAGATAGAGTATATCCACGTGTCTCACTCAGCCTGCTCAGAAGGAACAGCAGAGGTAGAAGACAGAGATAGAGTATATCCACGTGTCTCACTCAGCCTGCTCAGAAGGAACAGCAGAGGTAGACGACAGAGATAGAGTATATCCACGTGTCTCACTGAGCCTGCTCAGAAGGAACAGCAGAGGTAGAAGACAGATATAGAGTATATCCACGTGTCTGATATACACCTCACTCAGCCTGCTCAGAAGGAACAG
This sequence comes from Crossaster papposus, assembly GCA_037893245.1. NCBI lineage: Eukaryota > Metazoa > Echinodermata > Asteroidea > Velatida > Solasteridae > Crossaster > Crossaster papposus. The sequence continues at coordinate 257,000 of JBAIAA010001137.1, forward strand.
CAGAGGTAGAAGACAGAGATAGAGTATATCCACGTGTCTCACTCAGCCTGCTCAGAAGGAACAGCAGAGGTAGAAGACAGAGATAGAGTATATCCACGTGTCTCACTCAGCCTGCTCAGAGGGAACAGAAGAGGTAGAAGACAGAGATAGAGTATATCCACGTGTCTCGCTCAGCCTGCTCAGAAGGAACAGCAGAGGTAGAAGACAAAGATAAAGTATATCCACGTGTCTGATCTACACCTCACTCAGCCTGCTCAGAAGGAACAGCAGAGGTAGAAGACAGAGATAAAGTATATCCACGTGTCTGATTTACACCTCACTCAGCCTGCTCAGAAGGAACAGCAGAGGTAGAAGACAGAGATAGAGTATATCCACGTGTCTCAATCAGCCTGCTCAGAAGGAACAGCAGATGTAGAAGACAGAGATAGAGTATATCCACGTGTCTAATCTACACCCCACTCAGCCTGCTCAAAAGGAACAGCACAGGTAGAAGACAGAGATAAAGTATATCCACGTGTCTGATCTACACCTCACTCAGCCTGCTCAGAAGTAACAGCAGAGGTAGAAGACAGAGATAAAGTATATCCACGTTTTTGATCTACACCTCACTCAGCCTGCTCAGAAGGAACAGCGGAGGTAGAAGACAGAGATAGAGTATATCCACGTGTCTCACTCAGCCTGCTCAGAAGGAACAGCAGATGTAGAAGACAGAGATAGAGTATATTCACGTGTCTAATCTACACCTCACTCAGCCTGCTCAGAAGGAACAGCAGAGGCAGAAGACAGAGATAGAGTATATCCACGTGTCTCGATCAGCCTGCTCAGAGGGAACAGCAGAGGTAGAAGACAGAGATAAAGTATATCCACGTGTCTGATCTACACCTCACTCAGCCTGCTCAGAAGGAACAGCAGAGGTAGAAGACAGAGATAGAGTATATCCACGTGTCTGATCTACACCTCACTCAGCCTGCTCAGAAGGAACAGCAGATGTAGAAGACAGAGATAGAGTATATCCACGTGTCTAATCTACACCTCACTCAGCCTGCTTAGAAGGAACAGCAGAGGTAGAAGACAGATATAGAGTATATCCACGTGTCTCGCTCAGCCTGCTCAGAGCGAACATCAGAGGTAGAAGACAGAGATAAAGTATATCCACGTGTCTGATCTACACCTCACTCAGCCTGCTCAGAAGGAACAGCAGAGGTAGAAGACAGAGATAGAGTATATCCACGTGTCTGATCTACACCTCACTCAGCCTGCTCAGAAAGAACAGCAGAGGGGGAAGACAGAGATATAGTATATCCAAGTGTCTCACTCAGCCTGCGCAGAAGAAACAACAGAGGTAGAAGACAGAGATAGAGTATTTCCACGTGTCTCACTCAGCCTGCTCAGAAGGAACATCAGAGGTAGAAGGCAGAGATAGAGTATATCCACGTGTCTGATATACACCTCAGTCAGCCTGATCAGAAGGAACAGCAGAGGTAGAAGACAGAGATAGAGTATATCCACGTGTCTCACTCAGCCTGCTCAGAAGGAACAGCAGAGGTAGAAGACAGAGATAGAGTATATCCACGTGTCTCACTCAACCTGCTCAGAAGGAACAGCAGAGGTAGACGACAGAGATAGAGTATATCCACGTGTCTCACTCAGCCTGCTCAGAAGGAACAGCAGAGGTAGAAGACAGAGATAGAGTATATCCACGTGTCTGATATACACCTCACTCAGCCTGCTCAGAAGGAACAGCAGAGGTAGAAGACAGAGATAGAGTATATCCACGTGTCTCACTCAGCCTGCTCAGAAGGAACAGCAGAGGTAGAAGACAGAGATAGAGTATATCCACGTGTCTCACTCAGCCTGCTCAGAGGGAACAGAAGAGGTAGAAGACAGAGATAGAGTATATCCACGTGTCTGATCTACACCTCACTCAGCCTGCTCAGAAAGAACAGCAGAGTGGGAAAACAGAGATAGAGTATATCCAAGTGTCTCACTCAGCCTGCGCAGAAGGAACAACAGAGGTAGAAGACAGAGATAGAGTATTTCCACGTGTCTCACTCAGCCTGCTCAGAAGGAACAGCAGAGGTAGAAGGCAGAGATAGAGTATATCCACGTGTCTGATATACACCTCAGTCAGCCTGATCAGAAGGAACAGCAGAGGTAGAAGACAGAGATAGAGTATATCCACGTGTCTCACTCAGCCTGCTCAGAAGGAACAGCAGAGGTAGAAGACAGAGATAGAGTATATCCACGTGTCTCACTCAGCCTGCTCAGAAGGAACAGCAGAGGTAGACGACAGAGATAGAGTATATCCACGTGTCTCACTTAGCCTGCTCAGAAGGAACAGCAGAGGTAGAAGACAGAGATAGAGTATATCCACGTGTCTCACTCAGCCTGCTCAGAGGGAACAGAAGAGGTAGAAGACAGAGATAGAGTATATCCACGTGTCTCGCTCAGCCTGCTCAGAAGGAACAGCAGAGGTAGAAGACAAAGATAAAGTATATCCACGTGTCTGATCTACACCTCACTCAGCCTGCTCAGAAGGAACAGCAGAGGTAGAAGACAGAGATAAAGTATATCCACGTGTCTGATCTACACCTCACTCAGCCTGCTCAGAAGGAACAGCAGAGGTAGAAGACAGAGATATAGTATATCCACGTGTCTCAATCAGCCTGCTCAGAAGGAACAGCAGATGTAGAAGACAGAGATAGAGTATATCCACGTGTCTAATCTACACCCCACTCAGCCTGCTCAAAAGGAACAGCAGAGGTAGAAGACAGAGATAAAGTATATCCACGTGTCTGATCTACACCTCACTCAGCCTGCTCAGAAGTAACAGCAGAGGTAGAAGACAGAGATAAAGTATATCCACGTTTTTGATCTACACCTCACTCAGCCTGCTCAGAAGGAACAGCGGAGGTAGAAGACAGAGATAGAGTATATCCACGTGTCTCACTCAGCCTGCTCAGAAGGAACAGCAGATGTAGAAGACAGAGATAGAGTATATTCACGTGTCTAATCTACACCTCACTCAGCCTGCTCAGAAGGAACAGCAGAGGCAGAAGACAGAGATAGAGTATATCCACGTGTCTCGCTCAGCCTGCTCAGAGGGAACAGCAGAGGTAGAAGACAGAGATAAAGTATATCCACGTGTCTGATCTACACCTCACTCAGCCTGCTCAGAAGGAACAGCAGAGGTAGAAGACAGAGATAGAGTATATCCACGTGTCTGATCTACACCTCACTCAGCCTGCTCAGAAGGAACAGCAGATGTAGAAGACAGAGATAGAGTATATCCACGTGTCTAATCTACACCTCACTCAGCCTGCTTAGAAGGAACAGCAGAGGTAGAAGACAGATATAGAGTATATCCACGTGTCTCGCTCAGCCTGCTCAGAGCGAACATCAGAGGTAGAAGACAGAGATAAAGTATATCCACGTGTCTGATCTACACCTCACTCAGCCTGCTCAGAAGGAACAGCAGAGGTAGAAGACAGAGATAGAGTATATCCACGTGTCTGATCTACACCTCACTCAGCCTGCTCAGAAAGAACAGCAGAGGGGGAAGACAGAGATATAGTATATCCAAGTGTCTCACTCAGCCTGCGCAGAAGGAACAACAGAGGTAGAAGACAGAGATAGAGTATTTCCACGTGTCTCACTCAGCCTGCTCAGAAGGAACATCAGAGGTAGAAGGCAGAGATAGAGTATATCCACGTGTCTGATATACACCTCAGTCAGCCTGATCAGAAGGAACAGCAGAGGTAGAAGACAGAGATAGAGTATATCCACGTGTCTCACTCAGCCTGCTCAGAAGGAACAGCAGAGGTAGAAGACAGAGATAGAGTATATCCACGTGTCTCACTCAACCTGCTCAGAAGGAACAGCAGAGGTAGACGACAGAGATAGAGTATATCCACGTGTCTCACTCAGCCTGCTCAGAAGGAACAGCAGAGGTAGAAGACAGAGATAGAGTATATCCACGTGTCTGATATACACCTCACTCAGCCTGCTCAGAAGGAACAGCAGAGGTAGAAGACAGAGATAGAGTATATCCACGTGTCTCACTCAGCCTGCTCAGAAGGAACAGCAGAGGTAGAAGACAGAGATAGAGTATATCCACGTGTCTCACTCAGCCTGCTCAGAGGGAACAGAAGAGGTAGAAGACAGAGATAGAGTATATCCACGTGTCTGATCTACACCTCACTCAGCCTGCTCAGAAAGAACAGCAGAGTGGGAAAACAGAGATAGAGTATATCCAAGTGTCTCACTCAGCCTGCGCAGAAGGAACAACAGAGGTAGAAGACAGAGATAGAGTATTTCCACGTGTCTCACTCAGCCTGCTCAGAAGGAACAGCAGAGGTAGAAGGCAGAGATAGAGTATATCCACGTGTCTGATATACACCTCAGTCAGCCTGATCAGAAGGAACAGCAGAGGTAGAAGACAGAGATAGAGTATATCCACGTGTCTCACTCAGCCTGCTCAGAAGGAACAGCAGAGGTAGAAGACAGAGATAGAGTATATCCACGTGTCTCACTCAGCCTGCTCAGAAGGAACAGCAGAGGTAGACGACAGAGATAGAGTATATCCACGTGTCTCACTTAGCCTGCTCAGAAGGAACAGCAGAGGTAGAAGACAGAGATAGAGTATATCCACGTGTCTCACTCAGCCTGCTCAGAGGGAACAGAAGAGGTAGAAGACAGAGATAGAGTATATCCACGTGTCTCGCTCAGCCTGCTCAGAAGGAACAGCAGAGGTAGAAGACAAAGATAAAGTATATCCACGTGTCTGATCTACACCTCACTCAGCCTGCTCAGAAGGAACAGCAGAGGTAGAAGACAGAGATAAAGTATATCCACGTGTCTGATCTACACCTCACTCAGCCTGCTCAGAAGGAACAGCAGAGGTAGAAGACAGAGATATAGTATATCCACGTGTCTCAATCAGCCTGCTCAGAAGGAACAGCAGATGTAGAAGACAGAGATAGAGTATATCCACGTGTCTAATCTACACCCCACTCAGCCTGCTCAAAAGGAACAGCAGAGGTAGAAGACAGAGATAAAGTATATCCACGTGTCTGATCTACACCTCACTCAGCCTGCTCAGAAGTAACAGCAGAGGTAGAAGACAGAGATAAAGTATATCCACGTTTTTGATCTACACCTCACTCAGCCTGCTCAGAAGGAACAGCGGAGGTAGAAGACAGAGATAGAGTATATCCACGTGTCTCACTCAGCCTGCTCAGAAGGAACAGCAGATGTAGAAGACAGAGATAGAGTATATTCACGTGTCTAATCTACACCTCACTCAGCCTGCTCAGAAGGAACAGCAGAGGCAGAAGACAGAGATAGAGTATATCCACGTGTCTCGCTCAGCCTGCTCAGAGGGAACAGCAGAGGTAGAAGACAGAGATAAAGTATATCCACGTGTCTGATCTACACCTCACTCAGCCTGCTCAGAAGGAACAGCAGAGGTAGAAGACAGAGATAGAGTATATCCACGTGTCTGATCTACACCTCACTCAGCCTGCTCAGAAGGAACAGCAGATGTAGAAGACAGAGATAGAGTATATCCACGTGTCTAATCTACACCTCACTCAGCCTGCTTAGAAGGAACAGCAGAGGTAGAAGACAGATATAGAGTATATCCACGTGTCTCGCTCAGCCTGCTCAGAGCGAACATCAGAGGTAGAAGACAGAGATAAAGTATATCCACGTGTCTGATCTACACCTCACTCAGCCTGCTCAGAAGGAACAGCAGAGGTAGAAGACAGAGATAGAGTATATCCACGTGTCTGATCTACACCTCACTCAGCCTGCTCAGAAAGAACAGCAGAGGGGGAAGACAGAGATATAGTATATCCAAGTGTCTCACTCAGCCTGCGCAGAAGGAACAACAGAGGTAGAAGACAGAGATAGAGTATTTCCACGTGTCTCACTCAGCCTGCTCAGAAGGAACATCAGAGGTAGAAGGCAGAGATAGAGTATATCCACGTGTCTGATATACACCTCAGTCAGCCTGATCAGAAGGAACAGCAGAGGTAGAAGACAGAGATAGAGTATATCCACGTGTCTCACTCAGCCTGCTCAGAAGGAACAGCAGAGGTAGAAGACAGAGATAGAGTATATCCACGTGTCTCACTCAACCTGCTCAGAAGGAACAGCAGAGGTAGACGACAGAGATAGAGTATATCCACGTGTCTCACTCAGCCTGCTCAGAAGGAACAGCAGAGGTAGAAGACAGAGATAGAGTATATCCACGTGTCTGATATACACCTCACTCAGCCTGCTCAGAAGGAACAGCAGAGGTAGAAGACAGAGATAGAGTATATCCACGTGTCTCACTCAGCCTGCTCAGAAGGAACAGCAGAGGTAGAAGACAGAGATAGAGTATATCCACGTGTCTCACTCAGCCTGCTCAGAGGGAACAGAAGAGGTAGAAGACAGAGATAGAGTATATCCACGTGTCTGATCTACACCTCACTCAGCCTGCTCAGAAAAAACAGCAGAGTGGGAAGACAGAGATAGAGTATATCCAAGTGTCTCACTCAGCCTGCGCAGAAGGAACAACAGAGGTAGAAGACAGAGATAGAGTATTTCCACGTGTCTCACTCAGCCTGCTCAGAAGGAACAGCAGAGGTAGAAGGCAGAGATAGAGTATATCCACGTGTCTGATATACACCTCAGTCAGCCTGATCAGAAGGAACAGCAGAGGTAGAAGACAGAGATAGAGTATATCCACGTGTCTCACTCAGCCTGCTCAGAAGGAACAGCAGAGGTAGAAGACAGAGATAGAGTATATCCACGTGTCTCACTCAGCCTGCTCAGAAGGAACAGCAGAGGTAGACGACAGAGATAGAGTATATCCACGTGTCTCACTCAGCCTGCTCAGAAGGAACAGCAGAGGTAGAAGACAGAGATAGAGTATATCCACGTGTCTGATCTACACCTCACTCAGCCTGATCAGAAGGAACAGCAGAGGTAGAAGACAGAGATAGAGTATATCCACGTGTCTCACTCAGCCTGCTCAGAAGGAACAGCAGAGGTAGAAGACAGAGATAGAGTATATCCACGTGTCTCACTCAACCTGCTCAGAAGGAACAGCAGAGGTAGACGACAGAGATAGAGTATATCCACGTGTCTGATCTACACCTCACTCAGCCTGCTCAGAAAGAACAGCAGAGTGGGAAGAAAGAGATAGAGTATATCCAAGTGTCTCACTCAGCCTGCGCAGAAGGAACAACAGAGGTAGAAGACAGAGATAGAGTATTTCCACGTGTCTCACTCAGCCTGCTCAGAAGGAACAGCGGAGGTAGAAGGCAGAGATAGAGTATATCCACGTGTCTGATATACACCTCAGTCAGCCTGATCAGAAGGAACAGCAGAGGTAGAAGACAGAGATAGAGTATATCCACGTGTCTCACTCAGCCTGCTCAGAAGGAACAGCAGAGGTAGAAGACAGAGATAGAGTATATCCACGTGTCTCACTCAGCCTGCTCAGAAGGAACAGCAGAGGTAGACGACAGAGATAGAGTATATCCACGTGTCTCACTCAGCCTGCTCAGAAGGAACAGCAGAGGTAGAAGACAGAGATAGAGTATATCCACGTGTCTGATATACAACTCACTCAGCCTGCTCAGAAGGAACAGCAGAGGTAGAAGACAGAGATAAAGTATATCCACGTGTCTGATCTACACCTCACTCAGCCTGCTCAAAAGGAACAGCAGAGGTAGAAGACAGAGATAGAGTATATCCACGTGTCTCAATCAGCCTGCTCAGAAGGAACAGCAGATGTAGAAGACAGAGATAGAGTATATCCACGTGTCTAATCTACACCCCACTCAGCCTGCTCAAAAGGAACAGCAGAGTTAGAAGACAGAGATAAAGTATATCCACGTGTCTGATCTACACCTCACTCAGCCTGCTCAGAAGGAACAGCAGAGGTAGAAGACAGAGATAAAGTATATCCACGTGTCTGATCTACACCTCACTCAGCCTGCTCAGAAGGAACAGCGGAGGTAGAAGACAGAGATAGAGTATATCCACGTGTCTCACTCAGCCTGCTCAGAAGGAACAGCAGATGTAGAAGACAGAGATAGAGTATATCCACGTGTCTAATCTACACCTCACTCAGCCTGCTCAGAAGGAACAGCAGAGGCAGAAGACAGAGATAGAGTATATCTACGTGTCTCGCTCAGCCTGCTCAGAGGGAACAGCAGAGGTAGAAGACAGAGATAAAGTATATCCACGTGTCTGATCTACACCTCACTCAGCCTGCTCAGAAGGAACAGCAGAGGTAGAAGACAGAGATAGAGTATATCCACGTGTCTGATCTACACCTCACTCAGCCTGCTCAGAAAGAACAGCAGAGGGGGAAGACAGAGATATAGTATATCCAAGTGTCTCACTCAGCCTGCGCAGAAGGAACAACAGAGGTAGAAGACAGAGATAGAGTATTTCCACGTGTCTCACTCAGCCTGCTCAGAAGGAACATCAGAGGTAGAAGGCAGAGATAGAGTATATCCACGTGTCTGATATACACCTCAGTCAGCCTGATCAGAAGGAACAGCAGAGGTAGAAGACAGAGATAGAGTATATCCACGTGTCTCACTCAGCCTGCTCAGAAGGAACAGCAGAGGTAGAAGACAGAGATAGAGTATATCCACGTGTCTCACTCAGCCTGCTCAGAAGGAACAGCAGAGGTAGACGACAGAGATAGAGTATATCCACGTGTCTCACTCAGCCTGCTCAGAAGGAACAGCAGAGGTAGAAGACAGAGATAGAGTATATCCCCGTGTCTGATATACACCTCACTCAGCCTGCTCAGAAGGAACAGCAGAGGTAGAAGACAGAGATAGAGTATATCCACGTGTCTCACTCAGCCTGCTCAGAAGGAACAGCAGAGGTAGAAGACAGAGATAGAGTATATCCACGTGTCTCACTCAGCCTGCTCAGAGGGAACAGAAGAGGTAGAAGACAGAGATAGAGTATATCCACGTGTCTGATCTACACCTCACTCAGCCTGCTCAGAATGAACAGCAGAGGGGGAAGACAGAGATAGAGTATATCCAAGTGTCTCACTCAGCCTGCGCAGAAGGAACAACAGAGGTAGAAGACAGAGATAGAGTATTTCCACGTGTCTCACTCAGCCTGCTCAGAAGGAACAGCAGAGGTAGAAGGCAGAGATAGAGTATATCCACGTGTCTGATATACACCTCAGTCAGCCTGATCAGAAGGAACAGCAGAGGTAGAAGACAGAGATAGAGTATATCCACGTGTCTCACTCAGCCTGCTCAGAAGGAACAGCAGAGGTAGAAGACAGAGATAGAGTATATCCACGTGTCTCACTCAGCCTGCTCAGAAGGAACAGCAGAGGTAGACGACAGAGATAGAGTATATCCACGTGTCTCACTCAGCCTGCTCAGAAGGAACAGCAGAGGTAGAAGACAGAGATAGAGTATATCCACGTGTCTGATATACACCTCACTCAGCCTGCTCAGAAGGAACAGCAGAGGTAGAAGACAGAGATAGAGTATATCCACGTGTCTCACTCAGCCTGCTCAGAAGGAACAGCAGAGGTAGAAGACAGAGATAGAGTATATCCACTTGTCTCACTCAGCCTGCTCAGAGGGAACAGAAGAGGTAGAAGACAGAGATAGAGTATATCCACGTGTCTCGCTCAGCCTGCTCAGAAGGAACAGCAGATGTAGAAGACAGAGATAATGTATATCCACGTGTCTGATCTACACCTCACTCAGCCTGCTCAGAAGGAACAGCAGAGGTAGAAGACAGAGATAAAGTATATCCACGTGTCTGATCTACACCTCACTCAGCCTGCTCAGAAGGAACAGCAGAGGTAGAAGACAGAGATAGAGTATATCCACGTGTCTCAATCAGCCTGCTCAGAAGGAACAGCAGAGGTAGAAGACAGAGATAGAGTATATCCACGTGTCTCACTCAGCCTGCTCAGAAGGAACAGCAGAGGTAGACGACAGAGATAGAGTATATCCACATGTCTCACTCAGCCTGCTCAGAAGGAACAGCAGATGTAGAAGACAGAGATAGAGTATATCCACGTGTCTAATCTACACCCCACTCAGCCTGCTCAAAAGGAACAGCAGAGGTAGAAGACAGAGATAAAGTATATCCACGTGTCTGATCTACACCTCACTCAGCCTGCTCAGAAGGAACAGCAGAGGTAGAAGACAGAGATAAAGTATATCCACGTGTCTGATCTACACCTCACTCAGCCTGCTCAGAAGGAACAGCGGAGGTAGAAGACAGAGATAGAGTATATCCACGTGTCTCACTCAGCCTGCTCAGAAGGAACAGCAGATGTAGAAGACAGAGATAGAGTATATCCACGTGTCTAATCTACACCTCACTCAGCCTGCTCAGAAGGAACAGCAGAGGCAGAAGACAGAGATAGAGTATATCCACGTGTCTCGCTCAGCCTGCTCAGAGGGAACAGCAGAGGTAGAAGACAGAGATAAAGTATATCCACGTGTCTGATCTACACCTCACTCAGCCTGCTCAGAAGGAACAGCAGAGGTAGAAGACAGAGATAGAGTATATCCACGTGTCTGATCTACACCTCACTCAGCCTGCTCAGAAAGAACAGCAGAGGGGGAAGACAGAGATAGAGTATATCCAAGTGTCTCACTCAGCCTGCGCAGAAGGAACAGCAGAGGTAGAAGACAGAGATAGAGTATATCCACGTGTCTCACTCAGCCTGCTCAGAAGGAACAGCAGAGGTAGAAGGCAGATATATAGTATATCCACGTGTCTCACTCAGCCTGCTCAGAAGGAACAGCAGAGGTAGAAGACAGAGATAGATTATATCCACGTGTCTGATATACACCTCAGTCAGCCTGATCAGAAGGAACAGCAGAGGTATAAGACAGAGATAGAGTATATCCACGTGTCTCACTCAGCCTGCTCAGAAGGAACAGCAGAGGTAGAAGACAGAGATAGAGTATATCCACGTGTCTCACTCAGCCTGCTCAGAAGGAACAGCAGAGGTAGAAGACAGAGATAGAGTATATCCACGTGTCTCACTCAGCCTGCTCAGAAGGAACAGCAGAGGTAGAAGACAGAGATAGAGTATATCCACGTGTCTGATATACACCTCACTCAGCCTGCTAAGAAGGAACAGCAGATGTAGAAGACAGAGATAGAGTATATCCACGTGTCTAATCTACACCTCACTCAGCCTGCTCAGAAGGAACAGCAGAGGCAGAAGACAGAGATAGAGTATATCCACGTGTCTCGCTCAGCCTGCTCAGAAGGAACAGCAGAGGTAGAAGACAGAGATATAGAGTATATCCACGTGTCTGATCTACACCTCACTCAGCCTGCTCAGAAGGAACAGCAGAGGAAGAAGACGGAGATAGGGTATATCCACGTGTCTCGCTCAGCCTGCTCAGAAGGAACAGCATAGGTAGAAGACAGAGATAGAGTATATCCACGTGTCTCACTCAGCCTGCTCAGAAGGAACAGCAGAGGTAGAAGGCAGAGATAGAGTATATCCACGTGTCTCACTCAGCCTGCTCAGAAGGAACAGCAGAGGTAGAAGACAGAGATAGAGTATATCCACGTGTCTGATATACACCTAACTCAACCTGCTCAGAAGGAACAGCAGAGGTAGAAGACACAGATAGAGTATATCCACGTGTCTCAATCAGCCTGCTCAGAAGGAACAGCAGAGGTAGGAGACAGAGATAGAGTATATCCACGTGTCTGATCTACACCTCACTCAGACTGCTCAGAAGGAACAGCAGAGGTTGAAGACAGAGATAGAGCATATCCAAGTGTCTCACTCAGCCTGCTCAGAAGGAACAGCAGAGGTAGAAGACAGAGATAGAGTATATCTACGTGTCTCACTCAGCCTGCTCAGAAGGAACAGCAGAGGTAGAAGACAGAGATAGAGTATATCCACGTGTATCACTCAGCCTGCTCAGAAGGAACAGCAGAGGTAGAAGACAGAGATAGAGTATATCCACGTGTCTCACTCAGCCTGCTCAGAAGGAACAGCAGAGGTAGGAGACAGAGATAGAGTATATCCACGTGTCTGATCTACACCTCACTCAGCCTGCTCAGAAGGAACAGCAGAGGTAGAAGACAGAGATAGAGTATATCCACGTGTCTCACTCAGCCTGCTCAGAGGGAACAGCAGAGGTAGAATACAGAGATAGAGTATATCCACGTGTCTCGCTCAGCCTGCTCAGAAGGAACAGCAGAGGTAGAAGACAAAGATAAAGTATATCCACGTGTCTGATCTACACCTCACTCAGCCTGCTCAGAAGGAACAGCAGAGGTAGAAGACAGAGATAGAGTATATCCACGTGTCTCACTCAGCCTGCTCAGAAGGAACAGCAGATGTAGAAGACAGAGATAGAGTATATCCACGTGTCTAATCTACACCCCACTCAGCCTGCTCAGAAGGAACAGCAGAGGTAGAAGACAGAGATAGAGTATATCCACGTGTCTGATCTACACCTCACTCAGCCTGCTCAGAATGAACAGCAGAGGGAGAAGACGGAGATAGGGTATAGAAGACAGAGATAGAGTATATCCACGTGTCTCGCTCAGCCTGCTCAGAAGGAACAGCAGAGGTAGAAGACAGAGATAGAGTATATCCACGTGTCTCACTCAGCCTGCTCAGAAGGAACAGCATATGTAGAAGGCAGAGATAGAGTATATCCACGTGTCTCACTCAGCCTGCTCAGAAGGAACAGCAGAGGTAGAAGACAGAGATAGAGTATATCCACGTGTGTGATATACACCTCACTCAACCTGCTGAGAAGGAACAGCAGAGGTAGAAGACAGAGATAGAGTATATCCACGTGTGTCACTCAGCCTGCTCAGAAGGAACAGCAGAGGTAGGAGACAGAGATATAGTATATCCACGTGTCTGATCTACACCTCACTCAGACAGCTCAGAAGGAACCGCAGAGGTAGAAGACAGCGATAGAGCATATCCAAGTGTCTCACTCAGCCTGCTCAGAAGGAACAGCAGAGGTAGAAGACAAAGATAGAGTATATCCACGTGTCTCACTCAGCCTGCTCAGAAGGAACAGCAGAGGTAGAAGACAAAGATAGAGTATATCCAAGTGTCTCACTCAGCCTGCGCAGAAGGAACAACAGAGGTAGAAGACAGAGATAGAGTATTTCCACGTGTCTCACTCAGCCTGCTCAGAAGGAACAGCAGAGGTAGAAGGCAGAGATAGAGTATATCCACGTGTCTGATATACACCTCAGTCAGCCTGATCAGAAGGAACAGCAGAGGTAGAAGACAGAGATAGAGTATATCCACGTGTCTCACTCAGCCTGCTCAGAAGGAACAGCAGAGGTAGACGACAGAGATAGAGTATATCCACGTGTCTCACTCAGCCTGCTCAGAAGGAACAGCAGAGGTAGAAGACAGAGATAGAGTATATCCACGTGTCTGATATACACCTCACTCAGCCTGCTCAGAAGGAACAGCATAGGTAGAAGACAGAGATAGAGTATATCCACGTGTCTCACTCAGCCTGGTCAGAAGGAACAGCAGAGGTAGAAGACAGAGATAGAGTATATCCACGTGTCTCACTCAGCCTGCTCAGAGGGAACAGAAGAGGTAGAAGACAGAGATAGAGTATATCCACGTGTCTCGCTCAGCCTGCTCAGAAGGAACAGCAGAGGTAGAAGACAGAGATAAAGTATATCCACGTGTCTGATCTACACCTCACTCAGCCTGCTCAGAAGGAACAGCAGAGGTAGACGACAGAGATAGAGTATATCCACGTGTCTCACTCAGCCTGCTCAGAAGGAACAGCAGAGGTAGAAGACAGAGATAGAGTATATCCACGTGTCTGATATACACCTCACTCAGCCTGCTCAGAAGGAACAGCAGAGGTAGAAGACAGAGATAGAGTATATCCACGTGTCTCACTCAGCCTGCTCAGAAGGAACAGCAGAGGTAGAAGACAGAGATAGAGTATATCCACGTGTCTCACTCAGCCTGCTCAGAGGGAACAGAAGAGGTAGAAGACAGAGATAGAGTATATCCACGTGTCTCGCTCAGCCTGCTCAGAAGGAACAGCAGAGGTAGAAGACAGAGATAAAGTATATCCACGTGTCTGATCTACACCTCACTCAGCCTGCTCAGAAGGAACAGCAGAGGTAGAAGACAGAGATAAAGTATATCCACGTGTCTGATCTACACCTCACTCAGCCTGCTCAGAAGGAACAGCAGAGGTAGAAGACAGAGATAGAGTATATCCACGTGTCTCAATCAGCCTGCTCAGAAGGAACAGCAGATGTAGAAGACAGAGATAGAGTATATCCACGTGTCTAATCTACACCCCACTCAGCCTGCTCAAAATGAACAGCAGAGGTAGAAGACAGAGATAAAGTATATCCACGTGTCTGATCTACACCACACTCAACCTGCTCAGAAGGAACAGCAGAGGTAGAAGACAGAGATAGAGTATATCCCCGTGTCTGATCTACACCTCACTCAGCCTGCTCAGAAGGAACAGCAGAGGAAGAAGACAGAGATAGAGTATATCCACGTGTCTCACTCAGCCTGCTCAGAAGGAACAGCAGAGGTAGAAGACAGAGATAGAGTATATCCACGTGTCTCACTCAGCCTGCTCAGAAGGAACAGCAGAGGTAGACGACAGAGATAGAGTATATCCACGTGTCTCACTCAGCCTGGTCAGAAGGAACAGCAGAGGTAGGAGACAGAGATAGAGTATATCCACGTGTCTGATATACACCTCACTCAGCCTGCTCAGAAGGAACAGCAGAGGTAGAAGACAGAGATAGAGTATATCCACGTGTCTCACTCAGCCTGTTCAGAGGGAACAGAAGAGGTAGAAGACAGAGATAGAGTATATCCACGTGTCTCGCTCAGCCTGCTCAGAAGGAACAGCAGAGGTAGAAGACAGAGATAAAGTATATCCACGTGTCTGATCTACACCTCACTCAGCCTGCTCAGAAGGAACAGCAGAGGTAGAAGACAGAGATAAAGTATATCCACGTGTCTGATCTACACCTCACTCAGCCTGCTCAGAAGGAACAGCAGAGGTAGAAGACAGAGATAGAGTATATCCACGTGTCTCACTCAGCCTGCTCAGAAGGAACAGCAGAGGTAGAAGGCAGAGATAGAGTATATCCACGTGTCTCACTCAGCCTGCTCAGAAGGAACAGCAGAGGTAGAAGACAGAGATAGAGTATATCCACGTGTCTGATATACACCTCACTCAACCTGCTCAGAAGGAACAGCAGAGGTAGAAGACAGAGATAGAGTATATCCACGTGTCTCACTCAGCCTGCTCAGAAGGAACAGCAGAGGTAGGAGACAGAGATAGAGTATATCCACGTGTCTGATCTACACCTCACTCAGACTGCTCAGAAGGAACAGCAGAGGTTGAAGACAGAGATAGAGCATATCCAAGTGTCTCACTCAGCCTGCTCAGAAGGAACAGCAGAGGTAGAAGACAGAGATAGAGTATATCCACGTGTCTCACTCAGCCTGCTCAGAAGGAACAGCAGAGGTAGAAGACAGAGATAGAGTATATCCACGTGTCTCACTCAGCCTGCTCAGAAGGAACAGCAAAGGTAGGAGACAAAGATAGAGTATATCCACGTGTCTGATCTACACCTCACTCAGACTGCTCAGAAGGAACAGCAGAGGTAGAAGACAGCGATAGAGCATATCCAAGTGTCTCACTCAGCCTGCTCAGAAGGAACAGCAGAGGTAGAAGACAGAGATAGAGTATATCCACGTGTCTCGCTCAGCCTGCTCAGAAGGAACAGCAGAGGAAGAAGATTGAGATAAAGTATATTCACGTGTCTGATCTACACCTCACTCAGCTTGCTCAGAAGGAAGAGCAGAGGTAGAAGACAGAGATAGAGTATATCCACGTGTCTCACTCAGCCTGCTCAGAAGGAACGGCAGAGGTAGAAAACAGAGATAGAGTATATCCACGTGTCTCACTCAGCCTGCTCATAGGGAACAGCAGAGGTAGAAGACAGAGATAGAGTATATCCACGTGTCTCGCTCAGCCTGCTCAGAAGGAACAGCAGAGGTAGAAGACAGAGATAAAGTATATCCACGTGTCTGATCTACACCTCACTCAGACTGCTCAGAAGGAACAGCAGAGGTTGAAGACAGAGATAGAGCATATCCAAGTGTCTCACTCAGCCTGCTCAGAAGGAACAGCAGAGGTAGAAGACAGAGATAGAGTATATCCACGTGTCTCACTCAGCCTGCTCAGAAGGAACAGCAGAGGTAGAAGACAGAGATAGAGTATATCCACGTGTCTCACTCAGCCTGCTCAGAAGGAACAGCAAAGGTAGGAGACAAAGATAGAGTATATCCACGTGTCTGATCTACACCTCACTCAGACTGCTCAGAAGGAACAGCAGAGGTAGAAGACAGCGATAGAGCATATCCAAGTGTCTCACTCAGCCTGCTCAGAAGGAACAGCAGAGGTAGAAGACAGAGATAGAGTATATCCACGTGTCTCGCTCAGCCTGATCAGAAGGAACAGCAGAGGAAGAAGATTGAGATAAAGTATATTCACGTGTCTGATCTACACCTCACTCAGCTTGCTCAGAAGGAAGAGCAGAGGTAGAAGACAGAGATAGAGTATATCCACGTGTCTCACTCAGCCTGCTCAGAAGGAACGGCAGAGGTAGAAAACAGAGATAGAGTATATCCACGTGTCTCACTCAGCCTGCTCATAGGGAACAGCAGAGGTAGAAGACAGAGATAGAGTATATCCACGTGTCTCGCTCAGCCTGCTCAGAAGGAACAGCAGAGGTAGAAGACAGAGATAAAGTATATCCACGTGTCTGATCTACACCTCACTCAGCCTGCTCAGAAGGAACAGCAGAGGTAGAAGACAGATATAGAGTATATCCACGTGTCTCACTCAGCCTGCTCAGAAGGAACAGCAGAGGTAGGAGACAGAGATAGAGTATATCCACGTGTCTGATCTACACCTCACTCAGACTGCTCAGAAGGAACAGCAGAGGTTGAAGACAGAGATAGAGCATATCCAAGTGTCTCACTCAGCCTGCTCAGAAGGAACAGCAGAGGTAGAAGACAGAGATAGAGTATATCTACGTGTCTCACTCAGCCTGCTCAGAAGGAACAGCAGAGGTAGAAGACAGAGATAGAGTATATCCACGTGTATCACTCAGCCTGCTCAGAAGGAACAGCAGAGGTAGAAGACAGAGATAGAGTATATCCACGTGTCTCACTCAGCCTGCTCAGAAGGAACAGCAGAGGTAGGAGACAGAGATAGAGTATATCCACGTGTCTGATCTACACCTCACTCAGCCTGCTCAGAAGGAACAGCAGAGGTAGAAGACAGAGATAGAGTATATCCACGTGTCTCACTCAGCCTGCTCAGAGGGAACAGCAGAGGTAGAATACAGAGATAGAGTATATCCACGTGTCTCGCTCAGCCTGCTCAGAAGGAACAGCAGAGGTAGAAGACAAAGATAAAGTATATCCACGTGTCTGATCTACACCTCACTTAGCCTGCTCAGAAGGAACAGCAGAGGTAGAAGACAGAGATATAGTATATCCACGTGTCTCACTCAGCCTGCTCAGAAGGAACAGCAGATGTAGAAGACAGAGATAGAGTATATCCACGTGTCTAATCTACATCCCACTCAACCTGCTCAGAAGGAACAGCAGAGGTATAAGACAGAGATAGAGTATATCCACGTGTCTGATCTACACCTCACTCAGCCTGCTCAGAAGGAACAGCAGAGGGAGAAGACGGAGATAGGGTATAGAAGACAGAGATAGAGTATATCCACGTGTCTCGCTCAGCCTGCTCAGAAGGAACAGCAGAGGTAGGAGACAGAGATATAGTATATCCACGTGTGTGATATACACCTCACTCAGACAGCTCAGAAGGAACAGCAGAGGTAGAAGACAGCGATAGAGCATATCCACGTGTGTCACTCAGCCTGCTCAGAAGGAACAGCAGAGGTAGGAGACAGAGATATAGTATATCCACGTGTCTGATCTACACCTCACTCAGACAGCTCAGAAGGAACAGCAGAGGTAGAAGACAGCGATAGAGCATATCCAAGTGTCTCACTCAGCCTGCTCAGAAGGAACAGCAGAGGTAGAAGACAGAGATAGAGTATATCCACGTGTCTCGCTCAGCCTGATCAGAAGGAACAGCAGAGGAAGAAGATTGAGATAAAGTATATTCACGTGTCTGATCTACACCTCACTCAGCTTGCTCAGAAGGAAGAGCAGAGGTAGAAGACAGAGATAGAGTATATCCACGTGTCTCACTCAGCCTGCTCAGAAGGAACGGCAGAGGTAGAAAACAGAGATAGAGTATATCCACGTGTCTCACTCAGCCTGCTCATAGGGAACAGCAGAGGTAGAAGACAGAGATAGAGTATATCCACGTGTCTCGCTCAGCCTGCTCAGAAGGAACAGCAGAGGTAGAAGACAGAGATAAAGTATATCCACGTGTCTGATCTACACCTCACTCAGCCTGCTCAGAAGGAACAGCAGAGGTAGAAGACAGATATAGAGTATATCCACGTGTCTCACTCAGCCTGCTCAGAAGGAACAGCAGAGGTAGGAGACAGAGATAGAGTATATCCACGTGTCTGATCTACACCTCACTCAGACTGCTCAGAAGGAACAGCAGAGGTTGAAGACAGAGATAGAGCATATCCAAGTGTCTCACTCAGCCTGCTCAGAAGGAACAGCAGAGGTAGAAGACAGAGATAGAGTATATCTACGTGTCTCACTCAGCCTGCTCAGAAGGAACAGCAGAGGTAGAAGACAGAGATAGAGTATATCCACGTGTATCACTCAGCCTGCTCAGAAGGAACAGCAGAGGTAGAAGACAGAGATAGAGTATATCCACGTGTCTCACTCAGCCTGCTCAGAAGGAACAGCAGAGGTAGGAGACAGAGATAGAGTATATCCACGTGTCTGATCTACACCTCACTCAGCCTGCTCAGAAGGAACAGCAGAGGTAGAAGACAGAGATAGAGTATATCCACGTGTCTCACTCAGCCTGCTCAGAGGGAACAGCAGAGGTAGAATACAGAGATAGAGTATATCCACGTGTCTCGCTCAGCCTGCTCAGAAGGAACAGCAGAGGTAGAAGACAAAGATAAAGTATATCCACGTGTCTGATCTACACCTCACTTAGCCTGCTCAGAAGGAACAGCAGAGGTAGAAGACAGAGATATAGTATATCCACGTGTCTCACTCAGCCTGCTCAGAAGGAACAGCAGATGTAGAAGACAGAGATAGAGTATATCCACGTGTCTAATCTACATCCCACTCAACCTGCTCAGAAGGAACAGCAGAGGTATAAGACAGAGATAGAGTATATCCACGTGTCTGATCTACACCTCACTCAGCCTGCTCAGAAGGAACAGCAGAGGGAGAAGACGGAGATAGGGTATAGAAGACAGAGATAGAGTATATCCACGTGTCTCGCTCAGCCTGCTCAGAAGGAACAGCAGAGGTAGAAGACAGAGATAGAGTATATCCACGTGTCTCACTCAGCCTGCTCAGAAGGAACAGCATAGGTAGAAGGCAGAGATAGAGTATATCCACGTGTCTCACTCAGCCTGCTCAGAAGGAACAGCAGATGTAGAAGACAGAGATAGAGTATATCCACGTGTGTGATATACACCTCACTCAACCTGCTGAGAAGGAACAGCAGAGGTAGAAGACAGAGATAGAGTATATCCACGTGTCTCACTCAGCCTGCTCAAAAGGAACAGCAGAGGTAGGAGACAGAGATATAGTATATCCACGTGTCTGATCTACACCTCACTCAGACAGCTCAGAAGGAACAGCAGAGGTAGAAGACAGCGATAGAGCATATCCAAGTGTCTCACTCAGCCTGCTCAGAAGGAACAGCAGAGGTAGAAGACAGAGATAGAGTATATCCACGTGTCTAATCTACACCCCACTCAGCCTGCTCAAAATGAACAGCAGAGGTAGAAGACAGAGATAAAGTATATCCACGTGTCTGATCTACACCTCACTCAGCCTGCTCAGAAGGAACAGCAGAGGTAGAAGACAGAGATAAAGTATATCCACGTGTCTGATCTACACCTCACTCAGCCTGCTCAGAAGGAACAGCAGAGGTAGAAGACAGAGATAGAGTATATCCACGTGTCTCAATCAGCCTGCTCAGAAGGAACAGCAGATGTAGAAGACAGAGATAGAGTATATCCACGTGTCTAATCTACACCCCACTCAGCCTGCTCAAAATGAACAGCAGAGGTAGAAGACAGAGATAAAGTATATCCATGTGTCTGATCTACACCACACTCAGCCTGCTCAGAAGGAACAGCAGAGGTAGAAGACAGAGATAGAGTATATCCACGTGTCTGATCTACACCTCACTCAGCCTGCTCAGAAGGAACAGCAGAGGAAGAAGACAGAGATAGAGTATATCCACGTGTCTCACTCAGCCTGCTCAGAAGGAACAGCATAGGTAGAAGGCAGAGATAGAGTATATCCACGTGTCTCACTCAGCCTGCTCAGAAGGAACAGCAGATGTAGAAGACAGAGATAGAGTATATCCACGTGTGTGATATACACCTCACTCAACCTGCTGAGAAGGAACAGCAGAGGTAGAAGACAGAGATAGAGTATATCCACGTGTCTCACTCAGCCTGCTCAAAAGGAACAGCAGAGGTAGGAGACAGAGATATAGTATATAATAATAATAATAATTAACATATCCACGTGTCTGATCTACACCTCACTCAGACAGCTCAGAAGGAACAGCAGAGGTAGAAGACAGCGATAGAGCATATCCAAGTGTCTCACTCAGCCTGCTCAGAAGGAACAGCAGAGGTAGAAGACAGAGATAGAGTATATCCACGTGTCTAATCTACACCCCACTCAGCCTGCTCAAAATGAACAGCAGAGGTAGAAGACAGAGAAAAAGTATATCCACGTGTCTGATCTACACCTCACTCAGCCTGCTCAGAAGGAACAGCAGAGGTAGAAGACAGAGATAAAGTATATCCACGTGTCTGATCTACACCTCACTCAGCCTGCTCAGAAGGAACAGCAGAGGTAGAAGACAGAGATAGAGTATATCCACGTGTCTCAATCAGCCTGCTCAGAAGGAACAGCAGATGTAGAAGACAGAGATAGAGTATATCCACGTGTCTAATCTACACCCCACTCAGCCTGCTCAAAATGAACAGCAGAGGTAGAAGACAGAGATAAAGTATATCCATGTGTCTGATCTACACCACACTCAGCCTGCTCAGAAGGAACAGCAGAGGTAGAAGACAGAGATAGAGTATATCCACGTGTCTGATCTACACCTCACTCAGCCTGCTCAGAAGGAACAGCAGAGGAAGAAGACAGAGATAGAGTATATCCACGTGTCTCACTCAGCCTGCTCAGAAGGAACAGCAGAGGTAGAAGACAGAGATAGAGTATATCCACGTGTCTCACTCAGCCTGCTCAGAAGGAACAGCAGAGGTAGACGACAGAGATAGAGTATATCCACGTGTCTCACTTAGCCTGCTCAGAAGGAACAGCAGAGGTAGAAGACAGAGATAGAGTATATCCACGTGTCTGATATACACCTCACTCAGCCTGCTCAGAAGGAACAGCAGAGGTAGAAGACAGAGATAGAGTATATCCACGTGTCTCGCTCAGCCTGCTCAGAAGGAACAGCAGAGGTAGAAGACAGAGATAAAGTATATCCACGTGTCTGATCTACACCTCACTCAGCCTGCTCAGAAGGAACAGCAGAGGTAGAAGACAGAGATAAAGTATATCCACGTGTCTGATCTACACCTCACTCAGCCTGCTCAGAAGGAACAGCAGAGGTAGAAGACAGAGATAGAGTATATCCACGTGTCTCACTCAGCCTGCTCAGAAGGAACAGCAGAGGTAGAAGGCAGAGATAGAGTATATCCACGTGTCCCACTCAGCCTGCTCAGAAGGAACAGCAGAGGTAGAAGACAGAGATAGAGTATATCCACGTGTCTGATATACACCTCACTCAACCTGCTCAGAAGGAACAGCAGAGGTAGAAGACAGAGATAGAGTATATCCACGTGTCTCACTCAGCCTGCTCAGAAGGAACAGCAGAGGTAGGAGACAGAGATAGAGTATATCCACGTGTCTGAGCTACACCTCACTCAGACTGCTCAGAAGGAACAGCAGAGGTTGAAGACAGAGATAGAGCATATCCAAGTGTCTCACTCAGCCTGCTCAGAAGGAACAGCAGAGGTAGAAGACAGAGATAGAGTATATCCACGTGTCTCACTCAGCCTGCTCAGAAGGAACAGCAGAGGTAGAAGACAGAGATAGAGTATATCCACGTGTCTCACTCAGCCTGCTCAGAAGGAACAGCAGAGGTAGAAGACAGCGATAGAGCATATCCAAGTGTCTCACTCAGCCTGCTCAGAAGGAACAGCAGAGGTAGAAGACAGAGATAGAGTATATCCACGTGTCTAATCTACACCCCACTCAGCCTGCTCAAAATGAACAGCAGAGGTAGAAGACAGAGATAAAGTATATCCACGTGTCTGATCTACACCTCACTCAGCCTGCTCAGAAGGAACAGCAGAGGTAGAAGACAGAGATAAAGTATATCCATGTGTCTGATCTACACCACACTCAGCCTGCTCAGAAGGAACAGCAGAGGTAGAAGACAGAGATAGAGTATATCCACGTGTCTGATCTACACCTCACTCAGCCTGCTCAGAAGGAACAGCAGAGGAAGAAGACAGAGATAGAGTATATCCACGTGTCTCACTCAGCCTGCTCAGAAGGAACAGCAGAGGTAGAAGACAGAGATAGAGTATATCCACGTGTCTCACTCAGCCTGCTCAGAAGGAACAGCAGAGGTAGACGACAGAGATAGAGTATATCCACGTGTCTCACTTAGCCTGCTCAGAAGGAACAGCAGAGGTAGAAGACAGAGATAGAGTATATCCACGTGTCTGATATACACCTCACTCAGCCTGCTCAGAAGGAACAGCAGAGGTAGAAGACAGAGATAGAGTATATCCACGTGTCTCGCTCAGCCTGCTCAGAAGGAACAGCAGAGGTAGAAGACAGAGATAAAGTATATCCACGTGTCTGATCTACACCTCACTCAGCCTGCTCAGAAGGAACAGCAGAGGTAGAAGACAGAGATAAAGTATATCCACGTGTCTGATCTACACCTCACTCAGCCTGCTCAGAAGGAACAGCAGAGGTAGAAGACAGAGATAGAGTATATCCACGTGTCTCACTCAGCCTGCTCAGAAGGAACAGCAGAGGTAGAAGGCAGAGATAGAGTATATCCACGTGTCCCACTCAGCCTGCTCAGAAGGAACAGCAGAGGTAGAAGACAGAGATAGAGTATATCCACGTGTCTGATATACACCTCACTCAACCTGCTCAGAAGGAACAGCAGAGGTAGAAGACAGAGATAGAGTATATCCACGTGTCACACTCAGCCTGCTCAGAAGGAACAGCAGAGGTAGGAGACAGAGATAGAGTATATCCACGTGTCTGAGCTACACCTCACTCAGACTGCTCAGAAGGAACAGCAGAGGTTGAAGACAGAGATAGAGCATATCCAAGTGTCTCACTCAGCCTGCTCAGAAGGAACAGCAGAGGTAGAAGACAGAGATAGAGTATATCCACGTGTCTCACTCAGCCTGCTCAGAAGGAACAGCAGAGGTAGAAGACAGAGATAGAGTATATCCACGTGTCTCACTCAGCCTGCTCAGAAGGAACAGCAGAGGTAGAAGACAGCGATAGAGCATATCCAAGTGTCTCACTCAGCCTGCTCAGAAGGAACAGCAGAGGTAGAAGACAGAGATAGAGTATATCCACGTGTCTAATCTACACCCCACTCAGCCTGCTCAAAATGAACAGCAGAGGTAGAAGACAGAGATAAAGTATATCCACGTGTCTGATCTACACCTCACTCAGCCTGCTCAGAAGGAACAGCAGAGGTAGAAGACAGAGATAAAGTATATCCACGTGTCTGATCTACACCTCACTCAGCCTGCTCAGAAGGAAGAGCAGAGGTAGAAGACAGAGATAGAGTATATCCACGTGTCTCAATCAGCCTGCTCAGAAGGAACAGCAGATGTAGAAGACAGAGATAGAGTATATCCACGTGTCTAATCTACACCCCACTCAGCCTGCTCAAAATGAACAGCAGAGGTAGAAGACAGAGATAAAGTATATCCATGTGTCTGATCTACACCACACTCAGCCTGCTCAGAAGGAACAGCAGAGGTAGAAGACAGAGATAGAGTATATCCACGTGTCTGATCTACACCTCACTCAGCCTGCTCAGAAGGAACAGCAGAGGAAGAAGACAGAGATAGAGTATATCCACGTGTCTCACTCAGCCTGCTCAGAAGGAACAGCAGAGGTAGAAGACAGAGATAGAGTATATCCACGTGTCTCACTCAGCCTGCTCAGAAGGAACAGCAGAGGTAGACGACAGAGATAGAGTATATCCACGTGTCTCACTTAGCCTGCTCAGAAGGAACAGCAGAGGTAGAAGACAGAGATAGAGTATATCCACGTGTCTGATATACACCTCACTCAGCCTGCTCAGAAGGAACAGCAGAGGTAGAAGACAGAGATAGAGTATATCCACGTGTCTCGCTCAGCCTGCTCAGAAGGAACAGCAGAGGTAGAAGACAGAGATAAAGTATATCCACGTGTCTGATCTACACCTCACTCAGCCTGCTCAGAAGGAACAGCAGAGGTAGAAGACAGAGATAAAGTATATCCACGTGTCTGATCTACACCTCACTCAGCCTGCTCAGAAGGAACAGCAGAGGTAGAAGACAGAGATAGAGTATATCCACGTGTCTCACTCAGCCTGCTCAGAAGGAACAGCAGAGGTAGAAGGCAGAGATAGAGTATATCCACGTGTCCCACTCAGCCTGCTCAGAAGGAACAGCAGAGGTAGAAGACAGAGATAGAGTATATCCACGTGTCTGATATACACCTCACTCAACCTGCTCAGAAGGAACAGCAGAGGTAGAAGACAGAGATAGAGTATATCCACGTGTCACACTCAGCCTGCTCAGAAGGAACAGCAGAGGTAGGAGACAGAGATAGAGTATATCCACGTGTCTGAGCTACACCTCACTCAGACTGCTCAGAAGGAACAGCAGAGGTTGAAGACAGAGATAGAGCATATCCAAGTGTCTCACTCAGCCTGCTCAGAAGGAACAGCAGAGGTAGAAGACAGAGATAGAGTATATCCACGTGTCTCACTCAGCCTGCTCAGAAGGAACAGCAGAGGTAGAAGACAGAGATAGAGTATATCCACGTGTCTCACTCAGCCTGCTCAGAAGGAACAGCAGAGGTAGAAGACAGCGATAGAGCATATCCAAGTGTCTCACTCAGCCTGCTCAGAAGGAACAGCAGAGGTAGAAGACAGAGATAGAGTATATCCACGTGTCTAATCTACACCCCACTCAGCCTGCTCAAAATGAACAGCAGAGGTAGAAGACAGAGATAAAGTATATCCACGTGTCTGATCTACACCTCACTCAGCCTGCTCAGAAGGAACAGCAGAGGTAGAAGACAGAGATAAAGTATATCCACGTGTCTGATCTACACCTCACTCAGCCTGCTCAGAAGGAAGAGCAGAGGTAGAAGACAGAGATAGAGTATATCCACGTGTCTCAATCAGCCTGCTCAGAAGGAACAGCAGATGTAGAAGACAGAGATAGAGTATATCCACGTGTCTAATCTACACCCCACTCAGCCTGCTCAAAATGAACAGCAGAGGTAGAAGACAGAGATAAAGTATATCCATGTGTCTGATCTACACCACACTCAGCCTGCTCAGAAGGAACAGCAGAGGTAGAAGACAGAGATAGAGTATATCCACGTGTCTGATCTACACCTCACTCAGCCTGCTCAGAAGGAACAGCAGAGGAAGAAGACAGAGATAGAGTATATCCACGTGTCTCACTCAGCCTGCTCAGAAGGAACAGCAGAGGTAGAAGACAGAGATAGAGTATATCCACGTGTCTCACTCAGCCTGCTCAGAAGGAACAGCAGAGGTAGACGACAGAGATAGAGTATATCCACGTGTCTCACTTAGCCTGCTCAGAAGGAACAGCAGAGGTAGAAGACAGAGATAGAGTATATCCACGTGTCTGATATACACCTCACTCAGCCTGCTCAGAAGGAACAGCAGAGGTAGAAGACAGAGATAGAGTATATCCACGTGTCTCGCTCAGCCTGCTCAGAAGGAACAGCAGAGGTAGAAGACAGAGATAAAGTATATCCACGTGTCTGATCTACACCTCACTCAGCCTGCTCAGAAGGAACAGCAGAGGTAGAAGACAGAGATAAAGTATATCCACGTGTCTGATCTACACCTCACTCAGCCTGCTCAGAAGGAACAGCAGAGGTAGAAGACAGAGATAGAGTATATCCACGTGTCTCACTCAGCCTGCTCAGAAGGAACAGCAGAGGTAGAAGGCAGAGATAGAGTATATCCACGTGTCCCACTCAGCCTGCTCAGAAGGAACAGCAGAGGTAGAAGACAGAGATAGAGTATATCCACGTGTCTGATATACACCTCAATCAACCTGCTCAGAAGGAACAGCAGAGGTAGAAGACAGAGATAGAGTATATCCACGTGTCTCACTCAGCCTGCTCAGAAGGAACAGCAGAGGTAGGAGACAGAGATAGAGTATATCCACGTGTCTGAGCTACACCTCACTCAGACTGCTCAGAAGGAACAGCAGAGGTTGAAGACAGAGATAGAGCATATCCAAGTGTCTCACTCAGCCTGCTCAGAAGGAACATCAGAGGTAGAAGACAGAGATAGAGTATATCCACGTGTCTCACTCAGCCTGCTCAGAAGGAACAGCAGAGGTAGAAGACAGAGATAGAGTATATCCACGTGTCTCACTCAGCCTGCTCAGAAGGAACAGCAGAGGTAGAAGACAGAGATAGAGTATATCCACGTGTCTCACTCAGCCTGCTCAGAAGGAACAGCAAAGGTAGGAGACAAATATAGAGTATATCCACGTGTCTCGCTCAGCCTGCTCAGAAGGAACAGCAGAGGAAGAAGATTGAGATAAAGTATATTCACGTGTCTGATCTACACCTCACTCAGCCTGCTCAGAAGGAACAGCAGAGGTAGAAGACAGAGATAGAGTATATCCACGTGTCTCACTCAGCCTGCTCAGAAGGAACAGCAGATGTAGAAGACAGGGATAGAGTATATCCACGTGTCTCGCTCAGCCTGCTCAGAAGGAACAGCAGAGGTAGAAGACAGAGATAAAGTATATCTACGTGTCTGATCTACACCTCACTCAGACTGCTCAGAAGGAACAGCAGAGGTAGAAGACAGCGATAGAGCATATCCAAGTGTCTCACTCAGCCTGCTCAGAAGGAACAGCAGAGGTAGAAGACAGAGATAGAGTATATCCACGTGTCTCGCTCAGCCTGCTCAGAAGGAACAGCAGAGGAAGAAGATTGAGATAAAGTATATTCACGTGTCTGATCTACACCTCACTCAGCCTGCTCAGAAGGAACAGCAGAGGTAGAAGACAGAGATAGAGTATATCCACGTGTCTCACTCAGCCTGCTCAGAAGGAACAGCAGATGTAGAAGACAGGGATAGAGTATATCCACGTGTCTCGCTCAGCCTGCTCAGAAGGAACAGCAGAGGTAGAAGACAGAGATAAAGTATATCCACGTGTCTGATCTACACCTCACTCAGCCTGCTCAGAAGGAAGAGCAGAGGTAGAAGACAGAGATAGAGTATATCCACGTGTCTCACTCAGCCTGCTCAGAAGGAACAGCAGAGGTAGAAAACAGAGATAGAGTATATCCACGTGTCTCACTCAGCCTGCTCATAGGGAACAGCAGAGGTAGAAGACAGAGATAGAGTATATCCACGTGTCTCGCTCAGCCTGCTCAGAAGGAACAGCAGAGGTAGAAGACAGAGATAAAGTATATCCACGTGTCTGATCTACACCTCACTCAGCCTGCTCAGAAGGAACAGCAGAGGTAGAAGACAGAGATAGAGTATATCCACGTGTCTCACTCAGCCTGCTCAGAAGGAACAGCAGAGGTAGGAGACAGATATAGAGTATATCCACGTGTCTGATCTACACCTCACTCAGACTGCTCAGAAGGAACAGCAGAGGTTGAAGACAGAGATAGAGCATATCCAAGTGTCTCACTCAGCCTGCTCAGAAGGAACAGCAGAGGTAGAAGACAGAGATATAGTATATCCACGTGTCTGATCTACACCTCACTCAGCCTGCTCAGAAGGAACAGCAGAGGTAGAAGACAGAGATAAAGTATATCCACGTGTCTGATCTACACCTCACTCAGCCTGCTCAGAAGGAACAGCAGAGGTAGAAGACAGAGATAGAGTATATCCACGTGTCTCACTCAGCCTGCTCAGAAGGAACAGCAGAGGTAGAAGGCAGAGATAGAGTATATCCACGTGTCCCACTCAGCCTGCTCAGAAGGAACAGCAGAGGTAGAAGACAGAGATAGAGTATATCCACGTGTCTGATATACACCTCACTCAACCTGCTCAGAAGGAACAGCAGAGGTAGAAGACAGAGATAGAGTATATCCACGTGTCTCACTCAGCCTGCTCAGAAGGAACAGCAGAGGTAGGAGACAGAGATAGAGTATATCCACGTGTCTGAGCTACACCTCACTCAGACTGCTCAGAAGGAACAGCAGAGGTTGAAGACAGAGATAGAGCATATCCAAGTGTCTCACTCAGCCTGCTCAGAAGGAACAGCAGAGGTAGAAGACAGAGATAGAGTATATCCACGTGTCTCACTCAGCCTGCTCAGAAGGAACAGCAGAGGTAGAAGACAGAGATAGAGTATATCCACGTGTCTCACTCAGCCTGCTCAGAAGGAACAGCAGAGGTAGAAGACAGCGATAGAGCATATCCAAGTGTCTCACTCAGCCTGCTCAGAAGGAACAGCAGAGGTAGAAGACAGAGATAGAGTATATCCACGTGTCTAATCTACACCCCACTCAGCCTGCTCAAAATGAACAGCAGAGGTAGAAGACAGAGATAAAGTATATCCACGTGTCTGATCTACACCTCACTCAGCCTGCTCAGAAGGAACAGCAGAGGTAGAAGACAGAGATAAAGTATATCCACGTGTCTGATCTACACCTCACTCAGCCTGCTCAGAAGGAAGAGCAGAGGTAGAAGACAGAGATAGAGTATATCCACGTGTCTCAATCAGCCGTCTCAGAAGGAACAGCAGATGTAGAAGACAGAGATAGAGTATATCCACGTGTCTAATCTACACCCCACTCAGCCTGCTCAAAATGAACAGCAGAGGTAGAAGACAGAGATAAAGTATATCCATGTGTCTGATCTACACCACACTCAGCCTGCTCAGAAGGAACAGCAGAGGTAGAAGACAGAGATAGAGTATATCCACGTGTCTGATCTACACCTCACTCAGCCTGCTCAGAAGGAACAGCAGAGGAAGAAGACAGAGATAGAGTATATCCACGTGTCTCACTCAGCCTGCTCAGAAGGAACAGCAGAGGTAGAAGACAGAGATAGAGTATATCCACGTGTCTCACTCAGCCTGCTCAGAAGGAACAGCAGAGGTAGACGACAGAGATAGAGTATATCCACGTGTCTCACTTAGCCTGCTCAGAAGGAACAGCAGAGGTAGAAGACAGAGATAGAGTATATCCACGTGTCTGATATACACCTCACTCAGCCTGCTCAGAAGGAACAGAGAGGTAGAAGACAGAGATAGAGTATATCCACGTGTCTCGCTCAGCCTGCTCAGAAGGAACAGCAGAGGTAGAAGACAGAGATAAAGTATATCCACGTGTCTGATCTACACCTCACTCAGCCTGCTCAGAAGGAACAGCAGAGGTAGAAGACAGAGATAAAGTATATCCACGTGTCTGATCTACACCTCACTCAGCCTGCTCAGAAGGAACAGCAGAGGTAGAAGACAGAGATAGAGTATATCCACGTGTCTCACTCAGCCTGCTCAGAAGGAACAGCAGAGGTAGAAGGCAGAGATAGAGTATATCCACGTGTCCCACTCAGCCTGCTCAGAAGGAACAGCAGAGGTAGAAGACAGAGATAGAGTATATCCACGTGTCTGATATACACCTCAATCAACCTGCTCAGAAGGAACAGCAGAGGTAGAAGACAGAGATAGAGTATATCCACGTGTCTCACTCAGCCTGCTCAGAAGGAACAGCAGAGGTAGGAGACAGAGATAGAGTATATCCACGTGTCTGAGCTACACCTCACTCAGACTGCTCAGAAGGAACAGCAGAGGTTGAAGACAGAGATAGAACATATCCAAGTGTCTCACTCAGCCTGCTCAGAAGGAACATCAGAGGTAGAAGACAAATATAGAGTATATCCACGTGTCTCGCTCAGCCTGCTCAGAAGGAACAGCAGAGGAAGAAGATTGAGATAAAGTATATTCACGTGTCTGATCTACACCTCACTCAGCCTGCTCAGAAGGAACAGCAGAGGTAGAAGACAGAGATAGAGTATATCCACGTGTCTCACTCAGCCTGCTCAGAAGGAACAGCAGATGTAGAAGACAGGGATAGAGTATATCCACGTGTCTCGCTCAGCCTGCTCAGAAGGAACAGCAGAGGAAGAAGATTGAGATAAAGTATATTCACGTGTCTGATCTACACCTCACTCAGCCTGCTCAGAAGGAACAGCAGAGGTAGAAGACAGAGATAGAGTATATCCACGTGTCTCACTCAGCCTGCTCAGAAGGAACAGCAGATGTAGAAGACAGGGATAGAGTATATCCACGTGTCTCGCTCAGCCTGCTCAGAAGGAACAGCAGAGGTAGAAGACAGAGATAAAGTATATCCACGTGTCTGATCTACACCTCACTCAGCCTGCTCAGAAGGAAGAGCAGAGGTAGAAGACAGAGATAGAGTATATCCACGTGTCTCACTCAGCCTGCTCAGAAGGAACAGCAGAGGTAGAAAACAGAGATAGAGTATATCCACGTGTCTCACTCAGCCTGCTCATAGGGAACAGCAGAGGTAGAAGACAGAGATAGAGTATATCCACGTGTCTCGCTCAGCCTGCTCAGAAGGAACAGCAGAGGTAGAAGACAGAGATAAAGTATATCCACGTGTCTGATCTACACCTCACTCAGCCTGCTCAGAAGGAACAGCAGAGGTAGAAGACAGAGATAGAGTATATCCACGTGTCTCACTCAGCCTGCTCAGAAGGAACAGCAGAGGTAGGAGACAGATATAGAGTATATCCACGTGTCTGATCTACACCTCACTCAGACTGCTCAGAAGGAACAGCAGAGGTTGAAGACAGAGATAGAGCATATCCAAGTGTCTCACTCAGCCTGCTCAGAAGGAACAGCAGAGGTAGAAGACAGAGATATAGTATATCTACGTGTCTCACTCAGCCTGCTCAGAAGGAACAGCAGAGGTAGAAGACAGAGATAGAGTATATCCACGTGTATCACTCAGCCTGCTCAGAAGGAACAGCAGAGGTAGAAGACAGAGATAGAGTATATCCACGTGTCTCACTCAGCCTGCTCAGAAGGAACAACAGAGGTAGAAGACAGAGTTAGAGTATTTCCACGTGTCTCACTCAGCCTGCTCAGAAGGAACATCAGAGGTAGAAGACAGAGATAAAGCATATCCACGTGTCTGATCTACACCTCACTCAGCCTGCTCAGAAGGAACAGCAGAGGTAGAAGACAGAAATAGAGTATATCCACGTCTCTGATCTACACCTCACTCAGCCTGCTCAGAAGGAACAGCAGAGGGAGAAGACGGAGATAGGGTATATCCACGTGTCTCGCTCAGCCTGCTCAGAAGGAACAGAAGAGGTAGTAGACAGAGATAGAGTATATCCACTGCTCAGAAGGAACAGCAGAGGTAGAAGGCAGAGATAGAGTATATCCACGTGTCTCACTCAGCCTGCTCAGAAGGAACAGCAGAGGTAGAAGACAGAGATAGAGTATATCCACGTGTCTGATATACACCTCACTCAACCTGCTCAGAAGGAACAGCAGAGGTAGAAGACGGAGATAGAGTATATCCACGTGTCTCACTCAGCCTGCTCAAAAGGAACAGCAGAGGTAGGAGACAGAGATAGAGTATATCCACGTGTCTGATCTACACCTCACTCAGACTGCTCAGAAGGAACATCAGAGGTTGAAGACAGAGATAGAGCATATCCAAGTGTCTCACTCAGCCTGCTCAGAAGGAACAGCAGAGGTAGAAGACAGAGATATAGTATATCCACGTGTCTCACTCAGTCTGCTCAGAAGGAACAGCAGAGGTAGAAGACAGAGATAGAGTATATCCACGTGTCTCACTCAGCCTGCTCAGAAGGAACAGCAGAGGTAGAAGACAGATATAGAGTATATCCACGTGTCTCACTCAGCCTGCTCAGAAGGAACATCAGAGGTAGAAGACAGAGATAGAGTATATCCACGTGTCTGATCTACACCTCACTCAACCTGCTCAGAAGGAACAGCAGAGGTAGAAGACAGAGATAGAGTATATCCACGTGTCTGATCTACACCTCACTCAGCCTGCTCAGAAGGAACAGCAGAGGTAGAAGACAGAGATAGAGTATATCCACGTGTCTCACTCAGCCTGCTCAGAAGGAACAGCAGAGGTAGAAGACAGAGATAGAGTATATCCACGTGTCTGATCTACACCTCACTCAACCTGCTCAGAAGGAACAGCAGAGGTAGAAGACAGAGATAGAGTATATCCACGTGTCTGATCTACACCTCACTCAGCCTGCTCAGAAGGAACAGCAGAGGTAGAAGACAGAGATAGAGTATATCCACGTGTCTCACTCAGCCTGCTCAGAAGGAACAACAGAGGTAGAAGACAGAGTTAGAGTATTTCCACGTGTCTCACTCAGCCTGCTCAGAAGGAACATCAGAGGTAGAAGACAGAGATAAAGCATATCCACGTGTCTGATCTACACCTCACTCAGCCTGCTCAGAAGGAACAGCAGAGGTAGAAGACAGAAATAGAGTATATCCACGTCTCTGATCTACACCTCACTCAGCCTGCTCAGAAGGAACAGCAGAGGGAGAAGACGGAGATAGGGTATATCCACGTGTCTCGCTCAGCCTGCTCAGAAGGAACAGAAGAGGTAGTAGACAGAGATAGAGTATATCCACTGCTCAGAAGGAACAGCAGAGGTAGAAGGCAGAGATAGAGTATATCCACGTGTCTCACTCAGCCTGCTCAGAAGGAACAGCAGAGGTAGAAGACAGAGATAGAGTATATCCACGTGTCTGATATACACCTCACTCAACCTGCTCAGAAGGAACAGCAGAGGTAGAAGACGGAGATAGAGTATATCCACGTGTCTCACTCAGCCTGCTCAAAAGGAACAGCAGAGGTAGGAGACAGAGATAGAGTATATCCACGTGTCTGATCTACACCTCACTCAGACTGCTCAGAAGGAACATCAGAGGTTGAAGACAGAGATAGAGCATATCCAAGTGTCTCACTCAGCCTGCTCAGAAGGAACAGCAGAGGTAGAAGACAGAGATATAGTATATCCACGTGTCTCACTCAGTCTGCTCAGAAGGAACAGCAGAGGTAGAAGACAGAGATAGAGTATATCCACGTGTCTCACTCAGCCTGCTCAGAAGGAACAGCAGAGGTAGAAGACAGATATAGAGTATATCCACGTGTCTCACTCAGCCTGCTCAGAAGGAACATCAGAGGTAGAAGACAGAGATAGAGTATATCCACGTGTCTGATCTACACCTCACTCAACCTGCTCAGAAGGAACAGCAGAGGTAGAAGACAGAGATAGAGTATATCCACGTGTCTGATCTACACCTCACTCAGCCTGCTCAGAAGGAACAGCAGAGGTAGAAGACAGAGATAGAGTATATCCACGTGTCTCACTCAGCCTGCTCAGAAGGAACAGCAGAGGTAGAAGACAGAGATAGAGTATATCCACGTGTCTGATCTACACCTCACTCAACCTGCTCAGAAGGAACAGCAGAGGTAGAAGACAGAGATAGAGTATATCCACGTGTCTGATCTACACCTCACTCAGCCTGCTCAGAAGGAACAGCAGAGGTAGAAGACAGAGATAGAGTATATCCACGTGTCTCACTCAGCCTGCTCAGAAGGAACAGCAGAGGTAGAAGACAGAGATAGGGTATATCCACGTGTCTGATTTACACCTCACTCAGCCTGCTCAAAAGGAACAGCAGAGGTAGAAGACAGAGATAGAGTATATCCACGTGTCTCACTCAGCCTGCTCAGAAGGAACAGCAGATGTAGAAGACAGAGACAGAGTATATCCACGTGTCTAATCTACACCCCACTCAGCCTGCTCAGAAGGAACATCAGAGGTAGAAGACAGAGATAAAGTATATACACGTGTCTGATCTACACCTCACTCAGCCTGCTCAGAAGGAACAGCAGAGGTAGAAGACAGAGATAGAGTATATCCACGTGTCTGATCTACACCTCACTCAGCCTGCTCAGAAGGAACAGCAGAGGGAGAAGACGGAGATAGGGTATATCCACGTGTCTCGCTCAGCCTGCTCAGAAGGAACAGCAGAGGTAGTAGACAGAGATAGAGTATATCCACGTGTCTCACTCAGCCTGCTCAGAAGGAACAGCAGAGGTAGAAGGCAGATATAGAGTATATCCACGTGTCTCACTCAGCCTGCTCAGAAGGAACAGCAGAGGTAGAAGACAGAGATAGAGTATATCCACGTGTCTGATATACACCTCACTCAACCTGCTCAGAAGGAACAGTAGAGGTAGAAGACAGAGATAGAGTATATCCACGTGTCTCACTCAGCCTGCTCAAAAGGAACAGCAGAGGTAGGAGACAGAGATAGAGTATATCCACGTGTCTGATCTACACCTCACTCAGACTGCTCAGAAGGAACAGCAGAGGTTGAAGACAGAGATAGAGCATATCCAAGTGTCTCACTCAGCCTGCTCAGAAGGAACAGCAGAGGTAGAAGACAGAGATAGAGTATATCCACGTGTCTGATCTACACCTCACTCAGCCTGCTCAGAAGGAACAGCAGAGGTAGAAGACAGAGATAGAGTATATCCACGTGTCTCACTCAGCCTGCTCAGAAGGAACAGCAGAGGTAGAAGACAGAGATAGGGTATATCCACGTGTCTGATTTACACCTCACTCAGCCTGCTCAGAAGGAACAGCAGAGGTAGAAGACAGAGATAGAGTATATCCACGTGTCTCACTCAGCCTGCTCAGAAGGAACAGCAGATGTAGAAGACAGAGACAGAGTATATCCACGTGTCTAATCTACACCCCACTCAGCCTGCTCAGAAGGAACATCAGAGGTAGAAGACAGAGATAAAGTATATACACGTGTCTGATCTACACCTCACTCAGCCTGCTCAGAAGGAACAGCAGAGGTAGAAGACAGAGATAGAGTATATCCACGTGTCTGATCTACACCTCACTCAGCCTGCTCAGAAGGAACAGCAGAGGGAGAAGACGGAGATAGGGTATATCCACGTGTCTCGCTCAGCCTGCTCAGAAGGAACAGCAGAGGTAGTAGACAGAGATAGAGTATATCCACGTGTCTCACTCAGCCTGCTCAGAAGGAACAGCAGAGGTAGAAGGCAGATATAGAGTATATCCAAGTGTCTCACTCAGCCTGCTCAGAAGGAACAGCAGAGGTAGAAGACAGAGATAGAGTATATCCACGTGTCTGATATACACCTCACTCAACCTGCTCAGAAGGAACAATAGAGGTAGAAGACAGAGATAGAGTATATCCACGTGTCTCACTCAGCCTGCTCAAAAGGAACAGCAGAGGTAGGAGACAGAGATAGAGTATATCCACGTGTCTGATCTACACCTCACTCAGACTGCTCAGAAGGAACAGCAGAGGTTGAAGACAGAGATAGAGCATATCCAAGTGTCTCACTCAGCCTGCTCAGAAGGAACAGCAGAGGTAGTAGACAGAGATAGAGTATATCCACGTGTCTCACTCAGCCTGCTCAGAAGGAACAGCAGAGGTAGAAGACAGAGATAGAGTATATCCACGTGTCTCACTCAGCCTGCTCAGAAGGAACAGCAGAGGTAGAAGACAGAGATAGAGTATATCCACGTGTCTCACTCAGCCTGCTCAGAAGGAACAGCAGATGTAGAAGACAGAGATAGAGTATATCCACGTGTCTAATCTACACCCCACTCAGCCTGCTCAGAAGGAACAGCAGAGGTAGAAGACAGAGATAGAGTATATCCACGTGTCTCACTCAGCCTGCTCAGAAGGAACAGCATAGGTAGAAGACGGAGATAGGGTATATAAGACAGAGATAGAGTATATCCACGTGTCTCGCTCAGCCTGCTCAGAAGGAACAGCAGAGGTAGAAGACAGAGATAGAGTATATCCACGTGTCTCACTCAGCCTGCTCAGAAGGAACAGCATAGGTAGAAGGCAGAGATAGAGTATATCCACGTGTCTCACTCAGCCTGCTCAGAAGGAACAGCAGAGGTAGAAGACAGAGATAGAGTATATCCACGTGTGTGATATACACCTCACTCAACCTGCTGAGAAGGAACAGCAGAGGTAGAAGACAGAGATAGAGTATATCCACGTGTCTCACTCAGCCTGCTCAGAAGGAACAGCAGAGGTAGGAGACAGAGATATAGTATATCCACGTGTCTGATCTAGACCTCACTCAGACAGCTCAGAAGGAACAGCAGAGGTAGAAGACAGCGATAGAGCATATCCAAGTGTCTCACTCAGCCTGCTCAGAAGGAACAGCAGAGGTAGAAGACAAAGATAGAGTATATCCACGTGTCTCACTAAGCCTGCTCAGAAGGAACAGCAGAGGTAGAAGACAGAGATAGAGTATATCCACGTGTCTCACTCAGCCTGCTCAGAAGGAACAGCAGAGGTAGAAGACAGAGATAGAGTATATCCACGTGTCTGATCTACACCTCACTCAGCCTGCTCAGAAGGAACAGCAGAGGTAGAAGACAGAGATAGAGTATATCCACGTGTCTGATCTACACCTCACTCAGCCTGCTCAGAAGGAACAGCAGATGTAGAAGACAGAGATAGAGTATATCCACGTGTCTAATCTACACCTCACTCAGCCTGCTTAGAAGGAACAGCAGAGGTAGAAGACAGATATAGAGTATATCCACGTGTCTCGCTCAGCCTGCTCAGAGGGAACATCAGAGGTAGAAGACATAGATAAAGTATATCCACGTGTCTGATCTACACCTCACTCAGCCTGCTCAGAAGGAACAGCAGAGGTAGAAGACAGAGATAGAGTATATCCACGTGTCTGATCTACACCTCACTCAGCCTGCTCAGAAAGAACAGCAGAGGGGGAAGACAGAGATAGAGTATATCCAAGTGTCTCACTCATCCTGCGCAGAAGGAACAACAGAGGTAGAAGACAGAGTTAGAGTATTTCCACGTGTCTCACTCAGCCTGCTCAGAAGGAACAGCAGAGGTAGAAGGCAGAGATAGAGTATATCCACGTGTCTGATCTACACCTCACTCAGCCTGCTCAGAAAGAACAGCAGAGGGGGAAGACAGAGATATAGTATATCTAAGTGTCTCACTCATCCTGCGCAGACGGAACAACAGAGGTAGAAGACAGAGTTAGAGTATTTCCACGTGTCTCACTCAGCCTGCTCAGAAGGAACAGCAGAGGTAGAAGGCAGAGATAGAGTATATCCACGTGTCTGATATACACCTCAGTCAGCCTGATCAGAAGGAACAGCAGAGGTAGAATACAGTGATAGAG
This sequence comes from Crossaster papposus, assembly GCA_037893245.1. NCBI lineage: Eukaryota > Metazoa > Echinodermata > Asteroidea > Velatida > Solasteridae > Crossaster > Crossaster papposus. The sequence goes on from JBAIAA010001137.1 coordinate 294,786, forward strand.
TATATCCACGTGTCTCACTCAGCCTGCTTAGAAGGAACAGCAGAGGTAGAAGACAGAGATAGAGTATATCCACGTGTCTTTCTCAGCCTGCTCAGAAGGAACAGCAGAGGTAGACGACAGAGATAGAGTATATCCACGTGTCTCACTCAGCCTGCTCAGAAGGAACAGCAGAGGTAGAAGACAGAGATAGAGTATATCCACGTGTCTGATATACATCTCACTCAGCCTGCTCAGAAGGAACAGCAGAGGTAGAAGACAGAGATAGAGTATATCCACGTGTCTGATCTACACCTCACTCAGCCTGCTCAGAAGGAACAGCGGAGGTAGAAGACAGAGATAGAGTATATCCACGTGTCTCACTCAGCCTGGTCAGAAGGAACAACAGAGGTAGAAGACAGAGATAGAGTATATCCACGTGTCTGATCTACACCTCACTCAGCCTGCTCAGAAGGAACAGCAGAGGTAGAAGACAGATATAGAGAATATCCACGTGTCTGATATACACCTCACTCAGCCTGCTCAGAAGGAACAGCAGAGGTAGAAGACAGAGATAGAGTATATCCACGTGTCTGATCTACACCTCACTCAACCTGCTCAGAAGGAACAGCAGAGGTAGAAGACAGAGATAGAGTATATCCACGTGTCTGATCTACACCTCACTCAGCCTGCTCAGAAGGAACAGCAGAGGTAGAAGACAGAGATAGAGTATATCCACGTGTCTCACTCAGCCTGCTCAGAAGGAACAGCAGAGGTAGAAGACAGAGATAGGGTATATCCAAGAGTCTGATTTACACCTCACTCAGCCTGCTCAGATGGAACAGCAGAGGTAGAAGACAGAGATAGAGTATATCCACGTGGCTCACTCAGCCTGCTCAGAAGGAACAGCAGATGTAGAAGACAGAGACAGAGTATATCCACGTGTCTAATCTACACCCCACTCAGCCTGCTCAGAAGGAACATCAGAGGTAGAAGACAGAGATAAAGTATATCCACGTGTCTGATCTACACCTCACTCAGCCTGCTCAGAAGGAACAGCAGAGGTAGAAGACAGAAATAGAGTATATCCACGTGTCTGATCTACACCTCACTCAGCCTGCTCAGAAGGAACAGCAGAGGGAGAAGACGGAGATAGGGTATATCCACGTGTCTCGCTCAGCCTGCTCAGAAGGAACAGAAGAGGTAGTAGACAGAGATAGAGTATATCCACTGCTCAGAAGGAACAGCAGAGGTAGAAGGCAGAGATAGAGTATATCCACGTGTCTCACTCAGCCTGCTCAGAAGGAACAGCAGAGGTAGAAGACAGAGATAGAGTATATCCACGTGTCTGATATACACCTCACTCAACCTGCTCAGAAGGAACAGCAGAGGTAGAAGACGGAGATAGAGTATATCCACGTGTCTCACTCAGCCTGCTCAAAAGGAACAGCAGAGGTAGGAGACAGAGATAGAGTATATCCACGTGTCTGATCTACACCTCACTCAGACTGCTCAGAAGGAACATCAGAGGTTGAAGACAGAGATAGAGCATATCCAAGTGTCTCACTCAGCCTGCTCAGAAGGAACAGCAGAGGTAGAAGACAGAAATATAGTATATCCACGTGTCTCACTCAGTCTGCTCAGAAGGAACAGCAGAGGTAGAAGACAGAGATAGAGTATATCCACGTGTCTCACTCAGCCTGCTCAGAAGGAACAGCAGAGGTAGAAGACAGATATAGAGTATATCCACGTGTCTCACTCAGCCTGCTCACAAGGAACATCAGAGGTAGAAGACAGAGATAGAGTATATCCACGTGTCTAATCTACACCCCACTCAGCCTGCTCAGAAGGAACATCAGAGGTAGAAGACAGAGATAAAGTATATCCACGTGTCTGATCTACACCTCACTCAGCCTGCTCAGAAGGAACAGCAGAGGTAGAAGACAGAAATAGAGTATATCCACGTGTCTGATCTACACCTCACTCAGCCTGCTCAGAAGGAACAGCAGAGGGAGAAGACGGAGATAGGGTATATCCACGTGTCTCGCTCAGCCTGCTCAGAAGGAACAGAAGAGGTAGTAGACAGAGATAGAGTATATCCACTGCTCAGAAGGAACAGCAGAGGTAGAAGGCAGAGATAGAGTATATCCACGTGTCTCACTCAGCCTGCTCAGAAGGAACAGCAGAGGTAGAAGACAGAGATAGAGTATATCCACGTGTCTGATATACACCTCACTCAACCTGCTCAGAAGGAACAGCAGAGGTAGAAGACGGAGATAGAGTATATCCACGTGTCTCACTCAGCCTGCTCAAAAGGAACAGCAGAGGTAGGAGACAGAGATAGAGTATATCCACGTGTCTGATCTACACCTCACTCAGACTGCTCAGAAGGAACATCAGAGGTTGAAGACAGAGATAGAGCATATCCAAGTGTCTCACTCAGCCTGCTCAGAAGGAACAGCAGAGGTAGAAGACAGAGATATAGTATATCCACGTGTCTCACTCAGTCTGCTCAGAAGGAACAGCAGAGGTAGAAGACAGAGATAGAGTATATCCACGTGTCTCACTCAGCCTGCTCAGAAGGAACAGCAGAGGTAGAAGACAGATATAGAGTATATCCACGTGTCTCACTCAGCCTGCTCACAAGGAACATCAGAGGTAGAAGACAGAGATAGAGTATATCCACGTGTCTGATCTACACCTCACTCAACCTGCTCAGAAGGAACAGCAGAGGTAGAAGACAGAGATAGAGTATATCCACGTGTCTGATCTACACCTCACTCAGCCTGCTCAGAAGGAACAGCAGAGGTAGAAGACAGAGATAGAGTATATCCACGTGTCTCACTCAGCCTGCTCAGAAGGAACAGCAGAGGTAGAAGACAGAGATAGAGTATATCCACGTGTCTGATCTACACCTCACTCAACCTGCTCAGAAGGAACAGCAGAGGTAGAAGACAGAGATAGAGTATATCCACGTGTCTGATCTACACCTCACTCAGCCTGCTCAGAAGGAACAGCAGAGGTAGAAGACAGAGATAGAGTATATCCACGTGTCTCACTCAGCCTGCTCAGAAGGAACAGCAGAGGTAGAAGACAGAGATAGGGTATATCCACGTGTCTGATTTACACCTCACTCAGCCTGCTCAGAAGGAACAGCAGAGGTAGAAGACAGAGATAGAGTATATCCACGTGTCTCACTCAGCCTGCTCAGAAGGAACAGCAGATGTAGAAGACAGAGACAGAGTATATCCACGTGTCTAATCTACACCCCACTCAGCCTGCTCAGAAGGAACATCAGAGGTAGAAGACAGAGATAAAGTATATACACGTGTCTGATCTACACCTCACTCAGCCTGCTCAGAAGGAACAGCAGAGGTAGAAGACAGAGATAGAGTATATCCACGTGTCTGATCTACACCTCACTCAGCCTGCTCAGTAGGAACAGCAGAGGGAGAAGACGGAGATAGGGTATATCCACGTGTCTCGCTCAGCCTGCTCAGAAGGAACAGCAGAGGTAGTAGACAGAGATAGAGTATATCCACGTATCTCACTCAGCCTGCTCAGAAGGAACAGCAGAGGTAGAAGACAGAGATAGAGTATATCCACGTGTCTGATATACACCTCACTCAGCCTGCTCAGAAGGAACAGCAGAGGTAGAAGACAGAGATAGAGTATATCCACGTGTCTGATCTACACCTCACTCAGCCTGCTCAGAAGGAACAGCGGAGGTAGAAGACAGAGATAGAGTATATCCACGTGTCTCACTCAGCCTGCTCAGAAGGAACAACAGAGGTAGAAGACAGAGATAGAGTATATCCACGTGTCTGATCTACACCTCACTCAGCCTGCTCAGAAGGAACAGCAGAGGTAGAAGACAGATATAGAGAATATCCACGTGTCTGATATACACCTCACTCAGCCTGCTCAGAAGGAACAGCAGAGGTAGAAGACAGAGATAGAGTATATCCACGTGTCTGATCTACACCTCACTCAACCTGCTCAGAAGGAACAGCAGAGGTAGAAGACAGAGATAGAGTATATCCACGTGTCTGATCTACACCTCACTCAGCCTGCTCAGAAGGAACAGCAGAGGTAGAAGACAGAGATAGAGTATATCCACGTGTCTCACTCAGCCTGCTCAGAAGGAACAGCAGAGGTAGAAGACAGAGATAGGGTATATCCAAGAGTCTGATTTACACCTCACTCAGCCTGCTCAGATGGAACAGCAGAGGTAGAAGACAGAGATAGAGTATATCCACGTGGCTCACTCAGCCTGCTCAGAAGGAACAGCAGATGTAGAAGACAGAGACAGAGTATATCCACGTGTCTAATCTACACCCCACTCAGCCTGCTCAGAAGGAACATCAGAGGTAGAAGACAGAGATAAAGTATATCCACGTGTCTGATCTACACCTCACTCAGCCTGCTCAGAAGGAACAGCAGAGGTAGAAGACAGAAATAGAGTATATCCACGTGTCTGATCTACACCTCACTCAGCCTGCTCAGAAGGAACAGCAGAGGGAGAAGACGGAGATAGGGTATATCCACGTGTCTCGCTCAGCCTGCTCAGAAGGAACAGAAGAGGTAGTAGACAGAGATAGAGTATATCCACTGCTCAGAAGGAACAGCAGAGGTAGAAGGCAGAGATAGAGTATATCCACGTGTCTCACTCAGCCTGCTCAGAAGGAACAGCAGAGGTAGAAGACAGAGATAGAGTATATCCACGTGTCTGATATACACCTCACTCAACCTGCTCAGAAGGAACAGCAGAGGTAGAAGACGGAGATAGAGTATATCCACGTGTCTCACTCAGCCTGCTCAAAAGGAACAGCAGAGGTAGGAGACAGAGATAGAGTATATCCACGTGTCTGATCTACACCTCACTCAGACTGCTCAGAAGGAACATCAGAGGTTGAAGACAGAGATAGAGCATATCCAAGTGTCTCACTCAGCCTGCTCAGAAGGAACAGCAGAGGTAGAAGACAGAGATATAGTATATCCACGTGTCTCAATCAGTCTGCTCAGAAGGAACAGCAGAGGTAGAAGACAGAGATAGAGTATATCCACGTGTCTCACTCAGCCTGCTCAGAAGGAACAGCAGAGGTAGAAGACAGATATAGAGTATATCCACGTGTCTCACTCAGCCTGCTCAGAAGGAACATCAGAGGTAGAAGACAGAGATAGAGTATATCCACGTGTCTGATCTACACCTCACTCAACCTGCTCAGAAGGAACAGCAGAGGTAGAAGACAGAGATAGAGTATATCCACGTGTCTGATCTACACCTCACTCAGCCTGCTCAGAAGGAACAGCAGAGGTAGAAGACAGAGATAGAGTATATCCACGTGTCTCACTCAGCCTGCTCAGAAGGAACAGCAGAGGTAGAAGACAGAGATAGAGTATATCCACGTGTCTGATCTACACCTCACTCAACCTGCTCAGAAGGAACAGCAGAGGTAGAAGACAGAGATAGAGTATATCCACGTGTCTGATCTACACCTCACTCAGCCTGCTCAGAAGGAACAGCAGAGGTAGAAGACAGAGATAGAGTATATCCACGTGTCTCACTCAGCCTGCTCAGAAGGAACAGCAGAGGTAGAAGACAGAGATAGGGTATATCCACGTGTCTGATTTACACCTCACTCAGCCTGCTCAGAAGGAACAGCAGAGGTAGAAGACAGAGATAGAGTATATCCACGTGTCTCACTCAGCCTGCTCAGAAGGAACAGCAGATGTAGAAGACAGAGACAGAGTATATCCACGTGTCTAATCTACACCCCACTCAGCCTGCTCAGAAGGAACATCAGAGGTAGAAGACAGAGATAAAGTATATACACGTGTCTGATCTACACCTCACTCAGCCTGCTCAGAAGGAACAGCAGAGGTAGAAGACAGAGATAGAGTATATCCACGTGTCTGATCTACACCTCACTCAGCCTGCTCAGAAGGAACAGCAGAGGGAGAAGACGGAGATAGGGTATATCCACGTGTCTCGCTCAGCCTGCTCAGAAGGAACAGCAGAGGTAGTAGACAGAGATAGAGTATATCCACGTGTCTCACTCAGCCTGCTCAGAAGGAACAGCAGAGGTAGAAGGCAGATATAGAGTATATCCACGTGTCTCACTCAGCCTGCTCAGAAGGAACAGCAGAGGTAGAAGACAGAGATAGAGTATATCCACGTGTCTGATATACACCTCACTCAACCTGCTCAGAAGGAACAGTAGAGGTAGAAGACAGAGATAGAGTATATCCACGTGTCTCACTCAGCCTGCTCAAAAGGAACAGCAGAGGTAGGAGACAGAGATAGAGTATATCCACGTGTCTGATCTACACCTCACTCAGACTGCTCAGAAGGAACAGCAGAGGTTGAAGACAGAGATAGAGCATATCCAAGTGTCTCACTCAGCCTGCTCAGAAGGAACAGCAGAGGTAGAAGACAGAGATAGAGTATATCCACGTGTCTGATCTACACCTCACTCAGCCTGCTCAGAAGGAACAGCAGAGGTAGAAGACAGAGATAGAGTATATCCACGTGTCTCACTCAGCCTGCTCAGAAGGAACAGCAGAGGTAGAAGACAGAGATAGGGTATATCCACGTGTCTGATTTACACCTCACTCAGCCTGCTCAGAAGGAACAGCAGAGGTAGAAGACAGAGATAGAGTATATCCACGTGTCTCACTCAGCCTGCTCAGAAGGAACAGCAGATGTAGAAGACAGAGACAGAGTATATCCACGTGTCTAATCTACACCCAACTCAGCCTGCTCAGAAGGAACATCAAAGGTAGAAGACAGAGATAAAGTATATACACGTGTCTGATCTACACCTCACTCAGCCTGCTCAGAAGGAACAGCAGAGGTAGAAGACAGAGATAGAGTATATCCACGTGTCTGATCTACACCTCACTCAGCCTGCTCAGAAGGAACAGCAGAGGGAGAAGACGGAGATAGGGTATATCCACGTGTCTCGCTCAGCCTGCTCAGAAGGAACAGCAGAGGTAGTAGACAGAGATAGAGTATATCCACGTGTCTCACTCAGCCTGCTCAGAAGGAACAGCAGAGGTAGAAGGCAGATATAGAGTATATCCACGTGTCTCACTCAGCCTGCTCAGAAGGAACAGCAGAGGTAGAAGACAGAGATAGAGTATATCCACGTGTCTGATATACACCTCACTCAACCTGCTCAGAAGGAACAGTAGAGGTAGAAGACAGAGATAGAGTATATCCACGTGTCTCAATCAGCCTGCTCAGAAGGAACAGCAGATGTAGAAGACAGAGATAGAGTATATCCACGTGTCTAATCTACACCCCACTCAGCCTGCTCAAAATGAACAGCAGAGGTAGAAGACAGAGATAAAGTATATCCATGTGTCTGATCTACACCACACTCAGCCTGCTCAGAAGGAACAGCAGAGGTAGAAGACAGAGATAGAGTATATCCACGTGTCTGATCTACACCTCACTCAGCCTGCTCAGAAGGAACAGCAGAGGAAGAAGACAGAGATAGAGTATATCCACGTGTCTCACTCAGCCTGCTCAGAAGGAACAGCAGAGGTAGAAGACAGAGATAGAGTATATCCACGTGTCTCACTCAGCCTGCTCAGAAGGAACAGCAGAGGTAGACGACAGAGATAGAGTATATCCACGTGTCTCACTTAGCCTGCTCAGAGGGAACAGCAGAGATAGAAGACAGAGATAGAGTATATCCACGTGTCTGATATACACCTCACTCAGCCTGCTCAGAAGGAACAGAAGAGGTAGAAGACAGAGATAGAGTATATCCACGTGTCTCGCTCAGCCTGCTCAGAAGGAACAGCAGAGGTAGAAGACAGAGATAAAGTATATCCACGTGTCTGATCTACACCTCACTCAGCCTGCTCAGAAGGAACAGCAGAGGTAGAAGACAGAGATAAAGTATATCCACGTGTCTGATCTACACCTCACTCAGCCTGCTCAGAAGGAACAGCAGAGGTAGAAGACAAAGATAGAGTATATCCACGTGTCTCACTCAGCCTGCTCAGAAGGAACAGCAGAGGTAGAAGGCAGAGATAGAGTATATCCACGTGTCCCACTCAGCCTGCTCAGAAGGAACAGCAGAGGTAGAAGACAGAGATAGAGTATATCCACGTGTCTGATATACACCTCACTCAACCTGCTCAGAAGGAACAGCAGAGGTAGAAGACAGAGATAGAGTATATCCACGTGTCTCACTCAGCCTGCTCAGAAGGAACAGCAGAGGTAGGAGACAGAGATAGAGTATATCCACGTGTCTGAGCTACACCTCACTCAGACTGCTCAGAAGGAACAGCAGAGGTTGAAGACAGAGATAGAGCATATCCAAGTGTCTCACTCAGCCTGCTCAGAAGGAACAGCAGAGGTAGAAGACAGAGATAGAGTATATCCACGTGTCTCACTCAGCCTGCTCAGAAGGAACAGCAGAGGTAGAAGACAGAGATAGAGTATATCCACGTGTCTCACTCAGCCTGCTCAGAAGGAACAGCAGAGGTAGAAGACAGAGATAGAGTATATCCACGTGTCTCACTCAGCCTGCTCAGAAGGAACAGCAAAGGTAGGAGACAAATATAGAGTATATCCACGTGTCTCGCTCAGCCTGCTCAGAAGGAACAGCAGAGGAAGAAGATTGAGATAAAGTATATTCACGTGTCTGATCTACACCTCACTCAGCCTGCTCAGAAGGAACAGCAGAGGTAGAAGACAGAGATAGAGTATATCCACGTGTCTCACTCAGCCTGCTCAGAAGGAACAGCAGATGTAGAAGACAGGGATAGAGTATATCCACGTGTCTCGCTCAGCCTGCTCAGAAGGAACAGCAGAGGTAGAAGACAGAGATAAAGTATATCCACGTGTCTGATCTACACCTCACTCAGACTGCTCAGAAGGAACAGCAGAGGTAGAAGACAGCGATAGAGCATATCCAAGTGTCTCACTCAGCCTGCTCAGAAGGAACAGCAGAGGTAGAAGACAGAGATAGAGTATATCCACGTGTCTCGCTCAGCCTGCTCAGAAGGAACAGCAGAGGAAGAAGATTGAGATAAAGTATATTCACGTGTCTGATCTACACCTCACTCAGCCTGCTCAGAAGGAACAGCAGAGGTAGAAGACAGAGATATAGTATATTCACGTGTCTCACTCAGCCTGCTCAGAAGGAACAGCAGATGTAGAAGACAGGGATAGAGTATATCCACGTGTCTCGCTCAGCCTGCTCAGAAGGAACAGCAGAGGTAGAAGACAGAGATAAAGTATATCCACGTGTCTGATCTACACCTCACTCAGCCTGCTCAGAAGGAAGAGCAGAGGTAGAAGACAGAGATAGAGTATATCCACGTGTCTCACTCAGCCTGCTCAGAAGGGACAGCAGAGGTAGAAAACAGAGATAGAGTATATCCACGTGTCTCACTCAGCCTGCTCATAGGGAACAGCAGAGGTAGAAGACAGAGATAGAGTATATCCACGTGTCTCGCTCAGCCTGCTCAGAAGGAACAGCAGAGGTAGAAGACAGAGATAAAGTATATCCACGTGTCTGATCTACACCTCACTCAGCCTGCTCAGAAGGAACAGCAGAGGTAGAAGACAGAGATAGAGTATATCCACGTGTCTCACTCAGCCTGCTCAGAAGGAACAGCAGAGGTAGGAGACAGAGATAGAGTATATCCACGTGTCTGAGCTACACCTCACTCAGACTGCTCAGAAGGAACAGCAGAGGTTGAAGACAGAGATAGAGCATATCCAAGTGTCTCACTCAGCCTGCTCAGAAGGAACAGCAGAGGTAGAAGACAGAGATAGAGTATATCCACGTGTCTCACTCAGCCTGCTCAGAAGGAACAGCAGAGGTAGAAGACAGAGATAGAGTATATCCACGTGTCTCACTCAGCCTGCTCAGAAGGAACAGCAGAGGTAGAAGACAGAGATAGAGTATATCCAAGTGTCTCACTCAGCCTGCTCAGAAGGAACAGCAAAGGTAGGAGACAAATATAGAGTATATCCACGTGTCTCGCTCAGCCTGCTCAGAAGGAACAGCAGAGGAAGAAGATTGAGATAAAGTATATCCACGTGTCTGATCTACACCTCACTCAACCTGCTCAGAAGGAACAGCAGAGGTAGAAGACAGAGATAGAGTATATCCACGTGTCTGATCTACACCTCACTCAGCCTGCTCAGAAGGAACAGCAGAGGTAGAAGACAGAGATAGAGTATATCCACGTGTCTCACTCAGCCTGCTCAGAAGGAACAGCAGAGGTAGAAGACAGAGATAGGGTATATCCACGTGTCTGATTTACACCTCACTCAGCCTGCTCAGAAGGAACAGCAGAGGTAGAAGACAGAGATAGAGTATATCCACGTGTCTCACTCAGCCTGCTCAGAAGGAACAGCAGATGTAGAAGACAGAGACAGAGTATATCCACGTGTCTAATCTACACCCCACTCAGCCTGCTCAGAAGGAACATCAGAGGTAGAAGACAGAGATAAAGTATATACACGTGTCTGATCTACACCTCACTCAGCCTGCTCAGAAGGAACAGCAGAGGTAGAAGACAGAGATAGAGTATATCCACGTGTCTGATCTACACCTCACTCAGCCTGCTCAGAAGGAACAGCAGAGGGAGAAGACGGAGATAGGGTATATCCACGTGTCTCGCTCAGCCTGCTCAGAAGGAACAGCAGAGGTAGTAGACAGAGATAGAGTATATCCACGTGTCTCACTCAGCCTGCTCAGAAGGAACAGCAGAGGTAGAAGGCAGATATAGAGTATATCCACGTGTCTCACTCAGCCTGCTCAGAAGGAACAGCAGAGGTAGAAGACAGAGATAGAGTATATCCACGTGTCTGATATACACCTCACTCAACCTGCTCAGAAGGAACAGTAGAGGTAGAAGACAGAGATAGAGTATATCCACGTGTCTCACTCAGCCTGCTCAAAAGGAACAGCAGAGGTAGGAGACAGAGATAGAGTATATCCACGTGTCTGATCTACACCTCACTCAGACTGCTCAGAAGGAACAGCAGAGGTTGAAGACAGAGATAGAGCATATCCAAGTGTCTCACTCAGCCTGCTCAGAAGGAACAGCAGAGGTAGAAGACAGAGATAGAGTATATCCACGTGTCTGATCTACACCTCACTCAGCCTGCTCAGAAGGAACAGCAGAGGTAGAAGACAGAGATAGAGTATATCCACGTGTCTCACTCAGCCTGCTCAGAAGGAACAGCAGAGGTAGAAGACAGAGATAGGGTATATCCACGTGTCTGATTTACACCTCACTCAGCCTGCTCAGAAGGAACAGCAGAGGTAGAAGACAGAGATAGAGTATATCCACGTGTCTCACTCAGCCTGCTCAGAAGGAACAGCAGATGTAGAAGACAGAGACAGAGTATATCCACGTGTCTAATCTACACCCAACTCAGCCTGCTCAGAAGGAACATCAAAGGTAGAAGACAGAGATAAAGTATATACACGTGTCTGATCTACACCTCACTCAGCCTGCTCAGAAGGAACAGCAGAGGTAGAAGACAGAGATAGAGTATATCCACGTGTCTGATCTACACCTCACTCAGCCTGCTCAGAAGGAACAGCAGAGGGAGAAGACGGAGATAGGGTATATCCACGTGTCTCGCTCAGCCTGCTCAGAAGGAACAGCAGAGGTAGTAGACAGAGATAGAGTATATCCACGTGTCTCACTCAGCCTGCTCAGAAGGAACAGCAGAGGTAGAAGGCAGATATAGAGTATATCCACGTGTCTCACTCAGCCTGCTCAGAAGGAACAGCAGAGGTAGAAGACAGAGATAGAGTATATCCACGTGTCTGATATACACCTCACTCAACCTGCTCAGAAGGAACAGTAGAGGTAGAAGACAGAGATAGAGTATATCCACGTGTCTCAATCAGCCTGCTCAGAAGGAACAGCAGATGTAGAAGACAGAGATAGAGTATATCCACGTGTCTAATCTACACCCCACTCAGCCTGCTCAAAATGAACAGCAGAGGTAGAAGACAGAGATAAAGTATATCCATGTGTCTGATCTACACCACACTCAGCCTGCTCAGAAGGAACAGCAGAGGTAGAAGACAGAGATAGAGTATATCCACGTGTCTGATCTACACCTCACTCAGCCTGCTCAGAAGGAACAGCAGAGGAAGAAGACAGAGATAGAGTATATCCACGTGTCTCACTCAGCCTGCTCAGAAGGAACAGCAGAGGTAGAAGACAGAGATAGAGTATATCCACGTGTCTCACTCAGCCTGCTCAGAAGGAACAGCAGAGGTAGACGACAGAGATAGAGTATATCCACGTGTCTCACTTAGCCTGCTCAGAGGGAACAGCAGAGATAGAAGACAGAGATAGAGTATATCCACGTGTCTGATATACACCTCACTCAGCCTGCTCAGAAGGAACAGAAGAGGTAGAAGACAGAGATAGAGTATATCCACGTGTCTCGCTCAGCCTGCTCAGAAGGAACAGCAGAGGTAGAAGACAGAGATAAAGTATATCCACGTGTCTGATCTACACCTCACTCAGCCTGCTCAGAAGGAACAGCAGAGGTAGAAGACAGAGATAAAGTATATCCACGTGTCTGATCTACACCTCACTCAGCCTGCTCAGAAGGAACAGCAGAGGTAGAAGACAGAGATAGAGTATATCCACGTGTCTCACTCAGCCTGCTCAGAAGGAACAGCAGAGGTAGAAGGCAGAGATAGAGTATATCCACGTGTCCCACTCAGCCTGCTCAGAAGGAACAGCAGAGGTAGAAGACAGAGATAGAGTATATCCACGTGTCTGATATACACCTCACTCAACCTGCTCAGAAGGAACAGCAGAGGTAGAAGACAGAGATAGAGTATATCCACGTGTCTCACTCAGCCTGCTCAGAAGGAACAGCAGAGGTAGGAGACAGAGATAGAGTATATCCACGTGTCTGAGCTACACCTCACTCAGACTGCTCAGAAGGAACAGCAGAGGTTGAAGACAGAGATAGAGCATATCCAAGTGTCTCACTCAGCCTGCTCAGAAGGAACAGCAGAGGTAGAAGACAGAGATAGAGTATATCCACGTGTCTCACTCAGCCTGCTCAGAAGGAACAGCAGAGGTAGAAGACAGAGATAGAGTATATCCACGTGTCTCACTCAGCCTGCTCAGAAGGAACAGCAGAGGTAGAAGACAGAGATAGAGTATATCCACGTGTCTCACTCAGCCTGCTCAGAAGGAACAGCAAAGGTAGGAGACAAATATAGAGTATATCCACGTGTCTCGCTCAGCCTGCTCAGAAGGAACAGCAGAGGAAGAAGATTGAGATAAAGTATATTCACGTGTCTGATCTACACCTCACTCAGCCTGCTCAGAAGGAACAGCAGAGGTAGAAGACAGAGATAGAGTATATCCACGTGTCTCACTCAGCCTGCTCAGAAGGAACAGCAGATGTAGAAGACAGGGATAGAGTATATCCACGTGTCTCGCTCAGCCTGCTCAGAAGGAACAGCAGAGGTAGAAGACAGAGATAAAGTATATCCACGTGTCTGATCTACACCTCACTCAGACTGCTCAGAAGGAACAGCAGAGGTAGAAGACAGCGATAGAGCATATCCAAGTGTCTCACTCAGCCTGCTCAGAAGGAACAGCAGAGGTAGAAGACAGAGATAGAGTATATCCACGTGTCTCGCTCAGCCTGCTCAGAAGGAACAGCAGAGGAAGAAGATTGAGATAAAGTATATTCACGTGTCTGATCTACACCTCACTCAGCATGCTCAGAAGGAACAGCAGAGGTAGAAGACAGAGATATAGTATATCCACGTGTCTCACTCAGCCTGCTCAGAAGGAACAGCAGATGTAGAAGACAGGGATAGAGTATATCCACGTGTCTCGCTCAGCCTGCTCAGAAGGAACAGCAGAGGTAGAAGACAGAGATAAAGTATATCCACGTGTCTGATCTACACCTCACTCAGCCTGCTCAGAAGGAAGAGCAGAGGTAGAAGACAGAGATAGAGTATATCCACGTGTCTCACTCAGCCTGCTCAGAAGGGACAGCAGAGGTAGAAAACAGAGATAGAGTATATCCACGTGTCTCACTCAGCCTGCTCATAGGGAACAGCAGAGGTAGAAGACAGAGATAGAGTATATCCACGTGTCTCGCTCAGCCTGCTCAGAAGGAACAGCAGAGGTAGAAGACAGAGATAAAGTATATCCACGTGTCTGATCTACACCTCACTCAGCCTGCTCAGAAGGAACAGCAGAGGTAGAAGACAGAGATAGAGTATATCCACGTGTCTCACTCAGCCTGCTCAGAAGGAACAGCAGAGGTAGGAGACAGAGATAGAGTATATCCACGTGTCTGAGCTACACCTCACTCAGACTGCTCAGAAGGAACAGCAGAGGTTGAAGACAGAGATAGAGCATATCCAAGTGTCTCACTCAGCCTGCTCAGAAGGAACAGCAGAGGTAGAAGACAGAGATAGAGTATATCCACGTGTCTCACTCAGCCTGCTCAGAAGGAACAGCAGAGGTAGAAGACAGAGATAGAGTATATCCACGTGTCTCACTCAGCCTGCTCAGAAGGAACAGCAGAGGTAGAAGACAGAGATAGAGTATATCCAAGTGTCTCACTCAGCCTGCTCAGAAGGAACAGCAAAGGTAGGAGACAAATATAGAGTATATCCACGTGTCTCGCTCAGCCTGCTCAGAAGGAACAGCAGAGGAAGAAGATTGAGATAAAGTATATTCACGTGTCTGATCTACACCTCACTCAGCCTGCTCAGAAGGAACAGCAGAGGTAGAAGACAGAGATAGAGTATATCCACGTGTCTCACTCAGCCTGCTCAGAAGGAACAGCAGATGTAGAAGACAGGGATAGAGTATATCCACGTGTCTCGCTCAGCCTGCTCAGAAGGAACAGCAGAGGTAGAAGACAGAGATAAAGTATATCCACGTGTCTGATCTACACCTCACTCAGACTGCTCAGAAGGAACAGCAGAGGTAGAAGACAGCGATAGAGCATATCCAAGTGTCTCACTCAGCCTGCTCAGAAGGAACAGCAGAGGTAGAAGACAGAGATAGAGTATATCCACGTGTCTCGCTCAGCCTGCTCAGAAGGAACAGCAGAGGAAGAAGATTGAGATAAAGTATATTCACGTGTCTGATCTACACCTCACTCAGCCTGCTCAGAAGGAACAGCAGAGGTAGAAGACAGAGATATAGTATATTCACGTGTCTCACTCAGCCTGCTCAGAAGGAACAGCAGATGTAGAAGACAGGGATAGAGTATATCCACGTGTCTCGCTCAGCCTGCTCAGAAGGAACAGCAGAGGTAGAAGACAGAGATAAAGTATATCCACGTGTCTGATCTACACCTCACTCAGCCTGCTCAGAAGGAAGAGCAGAGGTAGAAGACAGAGATAGAGTATATCCACGTGTCTCACTCAGCCTGCTCAGAAGGGACAGCAGAGGTAGAAAACAGAGATAGAGTATATCCACGTGTCTCACTCAGCCTGCTCATAGGGAACAGCAGAGGTAGAAGACAGAGATAGAGTATATCCACGTGTCTCGCTCAGCCTGCTCAGAAGGAACAGCAGAGGTAGAAGACAGAGATAAAGTATATCCACGTGTCTGATCTACACCTCACTCAGCCTGCTCAGAAGGAACAGCAGAGGTAGAAGACAGAGATAGAGTATATCCACGTGTCTCACTCAGCCTGCTCAGAAGGAACAGCAGAGGTAGGAGACAGATATAGAGTATATCCACGTGTCTGATCTACACCTCACTCAGACTGCTCAGAAGGAACAGCAGAGGTTGAAGACAGAGATAGAGCATATCCAAGTGTCTCACTCAGCCTGCTCAGAAGGAACAGCAGAGGTAGAAGACAGAGATATATTATATCTACGTGTCTCACTCAGCCTGCTCAGAAGGAACAGCAGAGGTAGAAGACAGAGATAGAGTATATCCACGTGTATCACTCAGCCTGCTCAGAAGGAACAGCAGATGTAGAAGACAGAGATAGAGTATATCCACGTGTCTCACTCAGCCTGCTCAGAAGGAACAACAGAGGTAGAAGACAGAGTTAGAGTATTTCCACGTGTCTCACTCAGCCTGCTCAGAAGGAACAGCAGAGGTAGAAGACAGAAATAGAGTATATCCACGTGTCTGATCTACACCTCACTCAGCCTGCTCAGAAGGAACAGCAGAGGTAGAAGACAGAGATAGAGTATATCCACGTGTCTCACTCAGCCTGCTCAGAAGGAACAGCAGAGGTAGGAGACAGATATAGAGTATATCCACGTGTCTGATCTACACCTCACTCAGACTGCTCAGAAGGAACAGCAGAGGTTGAAGACAGAGATAGAGCATATCCAAGTGTCTCACTCAGCCTGCTCAGAAGGAACAGCAGAGGTAGAAGACAGAGATATATTATATCTACGTGTCTCACTCAGCCTGCTCAGAAGGAACAGCAGAGGTAGAAGACAGAGATAGAGTATATCCACGTGTATCACTCAGCCTGCTCAGAAGGAACAGCAGATGTAGAAGACAGAGATAGAGTATATCCACGTGTCTCACTCAGCCTGCTCAGAAGGAACAACAGAGGTAGAAGACAGAGTTAGAGTATTTCCACGTGTCTCACTCAGCCTGCTCAGAAGGAACAGCAGAGGTAGAAGACAGAAATAGAGTATATCCACGTGTCTGATCTACACCTCACTCAGCCTGCTCAGAAGGAACAGCAGAGGGAGAAGACGGAGATAGGGTATATCCACGTGTCTCGCTCAGCCTGCTCAGAAGGAACAGAAGAGGTAGTAGACAGAGATAGAGTATATCCACTGCTCAGAAGGAACAGCATAGGTAGAAGGCAGAGATAGAGTATATCCACGTGTCTCACTCAGCCTGCTCAGAAGGAACAGCAGAGGTAGAAGACAGAGATAGAGTATATCCACGTGTCTGATATACACCTCACTCAACCTGCTCAGAAGGAACAGCAGAGGTAGAAGACGGAGATAGAGTATATCCACGTGTCTCACTCAGCCTGCTCAAAAGGAACAGCAGAGGTAGGAGACAGAGATAGAGTATATCCACGTGTCTGATCTACACCTCACTCAGACTGCTCAGAAGGAACATCAGAGGTTGAAGACAGAGATAGAGCATATCCAAGTGTCTCACTCAGCCTGCTCAGAAGGAACAGCAGAGGTAGAAGACAGAGATATAGTATATCCACGTGTCTCACTCAGTCTGCTCAGAAGGAACAGCAGAGGTAGAAGACAGAGATAGAGTATATCCACGTGTCTCACTCAGCCTGCTCAGAAGGAACAGCAGATGTAGAAGACAGATATAGAGTATATCCACGTGTCTCACTCAGCCTGCTCAGAAGGAACATCAGAGGTAGAAGACAGAGATAGAGTATATCCACGTGTCTGATCTACACCTCACTCAACCTGCTCAGAAGGAACAGCAGAGGTAGAAGACAGAGATAGAGTATATCCACGTGTCTGATCTACACCTCACTCAGCCTGCTCAGAAGGAACAGCAGAGGTAGAAGACAGAGATAGAGTATATCCACGTGTCTCACTCAGCCTGCTCAGAAGGAACAGCAGAGGTAGAAGACAGAGATAGAGTATATCCACGTGTCTGATCTACACCTCACTAAACCTGCTCAGAAGGAACAGCAGAGGTAGAAGACAGAGATAGAGTATATCCACGTGTCTGATCTACACCTCACTCAGCCTGCTCAGAAGGAACAGCAGAGGTAGAAGACAGAGATAGAGTATATCCACGTGTCTCACTCAGCCTGCTCAGAAGGAACAGCAGAGGTAGAAGACAGAGATAGGGTATATCCACGTGTCTGATTTACACCTCACTCAGCCTGCTCAGAAGGAACAGCAGAGGTAGAAGACAGAGATATAGTATATCCACGTGTCTCACTCAGTCTGCTCAGAAGGAACAGCAGATGTAGAAGACAGAGACAGAGTATATCCACGTGTCTAATCTACACCCCACTCAGCCTGCTCAGAAGGAACATCAGAGGTAGAAGACAGAGATAAAGTATATACACGTGTCTGATCTACACCTCACTCAGCCTGCTCAGAAGGAACAGCAGAGGTAGAAGACAGAGATAGAGTATATCCACGTGTCTGATCTACACCTCACTCAGCCTGCTCAGAAGGAACAGCAGAGGGAGAAGACGGAGATAGGGTATATCCACGTGTCTCGCTCAGCCTGCTCAGAAGGAACAGCAGAGGTAGTAGACAGAGATAGAGTATATCCACGTGTCTCACTCAGCCTGCTCAGAAGGAACAGCAGAGGTAGAAGGCAGATATAGAGTATATCCACGTGTCTCACTCAGCCTGCTCAGAAGGAACAGCAGAGGTAGAAGACAGAGATAGAGTATATCCACGTGTCTGATATACACCTCACTCAACCTGCTCAGAAGGAACAGTAGAGGTAGAAGACAGAGATAGAGTATATCCACGTGTCTCACTCAGCCTGCTCAAAAGGAACAGCAGAGGTAGGAGACAGAGATAGAGTATATCCACGTGTCTGATCTACACCTCACTCAGACTGCTCAGAAGGAACAGCAGAGGTTGAAGACAGAGATAGAGCATATCCAAGTGTCTCACTCAGCCTGCTCAGAAGGAACAGCAGAGGTAGAAGACAGAGATAGAGTATATCCACGTGTCTGATCTACACCTCACTCAGCCTGCTCAGAAGGAACAGCAGAGGTAGAAGACAGAGATAGAGTATATCCACGTGTCTCACTCAGCCTGCTCAGAAGGAACAGCAGAGGTAGAAGACAGAGATAGGGTATATCCACGTGTCTGATTTACACCTCACTCAGCCTGCTCAGAAGGAACAGCAGAGGTAGAAGACAGAGATAGAGTATATCCACGTGTCTCACTCAGCCTGCTCAGAAGGAACAGCAGATGTAGAAGACAGAGACAGAGTATATCCACGTGTCTAATCTACACCCCACTCAGCCTGCTCAGAAGGAACATCAGAGGTAGAAGACAGAGATAAAGTATATACACGTGTCTGATCTACACCTCACTCAGCCTGCTCAGAAGGAACAGCAGAGGTAGAAGACAGAGATAGAGTATATCCACGTGTCTGATCTACACCTCACTCAGCCTGCTCAGAAGGAACAGCAGAGGGAGAAGACGGAGATAGGGTATATCCACGTGTCTCGCTCAGCCTGCTCAGAAGGAACAGCAGAGGTAGTAGACAGAGATAGAGTATATCCACGTGTCTCACTCAGCCTGCTCAGAAGGAACAGCAGAGGTAGAAGGCAGATATAGAGTATATCCACGTGTCTCACTCAGCCTGCTCAGAAGGAACAGCAGAGGTAGAAGACAGAGATAGAGTATATCCACGTGTCTGATATACACCTCACTCAACCTGCTCAGAAGGAACAATAGAGGTAGAAGACAGAGATAGAGTATATCCACGTGTCTCACTCAGCCTGCTCAAAAGGAACAGCAGAGGTAGGAGACAGAGATAGAGTATATCCACGTGTCTGATCTACACCTCACTCAGACTGCTCAGAAGGAACAGCAGAGGTTGAAGACAGAGATAGAGCATATCCAAGTGTCTCACTCAGCCTGCTCAGAAGGAACAGCAGAGGTAGAAGACAGAGATAGAGTATATCCCCGTGTCTCACTCAGCCTGCTCAGAAGGAACAGCAGAGGTAGAAGACAGAGATAGAGTATATCCACGTGTCTCACTCAGCCTGCTCAGAAGGAACAGCAGAGGTAGAAGACAGAGATAGAGTATATCCACGTGTCTCACTCAGCCTGCTCAGAAGGAACAGCAGATGTAGAAGACAGAGATAGAGTATATCCACGTGTGTGATATACACCTCACTCAACCTGCTGAGAAGGAACAGCAGAGGTAGAAGACAGAGATAGAGTATATCCACGTGTCTCACTCAGCCTGCTCAGAAGGAACAGCAGAGGTAGGAGACAGAGATATAGTATATCCACGTGTCTGATCTAGACCTCACTCAGACAGCTCAGAAGGAACAGCAGAGGTAGAAGACAGCGATAGAGCATATCCACGTGTCTCACTCAGCCTGCTCAGAAGGAACAGCATAGGTAGAAGACGGAGATAGGGTATAGAAGACAGAGATAGAGTATATCCACGTGTCTCACTCAGCCTGCTCAGAAGGAACAGCAGAGGTAGAAGACAGAGATAGAGCATATCCAAGTGTCTCACTCAGCCTGCTCAGAAGGAACAGCAGAGGTAGAAGACAGAGATAGAGTATATCCCCGTGTCTCACTCAGCCTGCTCAGAAGGAACAGCAGAGGTAGAAGACAGAGATAGAGTATATCCACGTGTCTCACTCAGCCTGCTCAGAAGGAACAGCAGAGGTAGAAGACAGAGATAGAGTATATCCACGTGTCTCACTCAGCCTGCTCAGAAGGAACAGCAGATGTAGAAGACAGAGATAGAGTATATCCACGTGTGTGATATACACCTCACTCAACCTGCTCAGAAGGAACAGCAGAGGTAGAAGACGGAGATAGAGTATATCCACGTGTCTCACTCAGCCTGCTCAAAAGGAACAGCAGAGGTAGGAGACAGAGATAGAGTATATCCACGTGTCTGATCTACACCTCACTCAGACTGCTCAGAAGGAACATCAGAGGTTGAAGACAGAGATAGAGCATATCCAAGTGTCTCACTCAGCCTGCTCAGAAGGAACAGCAGAGGTAGAAGACAGAGATATAGTATATCCACGTGTCTCACTCAGTCTGCTCAGAAGGAACAGCAGAGGTAGAAGACAGAGATAGAGTATATCCACGTGTCTCACTCAGCCTGCTCAGAAGGAACAGCAGATGTAGAAGACAGATATAGAGTATATCCACGTGTCTCACTCAGCCTGCTCAGAAGGAACATCAGAGGTAGAAGACAGAGATAGAGTATATCCACGTGTCTGATCTACACCTCACTCAACCTGCTCAGAAGGAACAGCAGAGGTAGAAGACAGAGATAGAGTATATCCACGTGTCTGATCTACACCTCACTCAGCCTGCTCAGAAGGAACAGCAGAGGTAGAAGACAGAGATAGAGTATATCCACGTGTCTCACTCAGCCTGCTCAGAAGGAACAGCAGAGGTAGAAGACAGAGATAGAGTATATCCACGTGTCTGATCTACACCTCACTAAACCTGCTCAGAAGGAACAGCAGAGGTAGAAGACAGAGATAGAGTATATCCACGTGTCTGATCTACACCTCACTCAGCCTGCTCAGAAGGAACAGCAGAGGTAGAAGACAGAGATAGAGTATATCCACGTGTCTCACTCAGCCTGCTCAGAAGGAACAGCAGAGGTAGAAGACAGAGATAGGGTATATCCACGTGTCTGATTTACACCTCACTCAGCCTGCTCAGAAGGAACAGCAGAGGTAGAAGACAGAGATATAGTATATCCACGTGTCTCACTCAGTCTGCTCAGAAGGAACAGCAGATGTAGAAGACAGAGACACAGTATATCCACGTGTCTAATCTACACCCCACTCAGCCTGCTCAGAAGGAACATCAGAGGTAGAAGACAGAGATAAAGTATATACACGTGTCTGATCTACACCTCACTCAGCCTGCTCAGAAGGAACAGCAGAGGTAGAAGACAGAGATAGAGTATATCCACGTGTCTGATCTACACCTCACTCAGCCTGCTCAGAAGGAACAGCAGAGGGAGAAGACGGAGATAGGGTATATCCACGTGTCTCGCTCAGCCTGCTCAGAAGGAACAGCAGAGGTAGTAGACAGAGATAGAGTATATCCACGTGTCTCACTCAGCCTGCTCAGAAGGAACAGCAGAGGTAGAAGGCAGATATAGAGTATATCCACGTGTCTCACTCAGCCTGCTCAGAAGGAACAGCAGAGGTAGAAGACAGAGATAGAGTATATCCACGTGTCTGATATACACCTCACTCAACCTGCTCAGAAGGAACAGTAGAGGTAGAAGACAGAGATAGAGTATATCCACGTGTCTCACTCAGCCTGCTCAAAAGGAACAGCAGAGGTAGGAGACAGAGATAGAGTATATCCACGTGTCTGATCTACACCTCACTCAGACTGCTCAGAAGGAACAGCAGAGGTTGAAGACAGAGATAGAGCATATCCAAGTGTCTCACTCAGCCTGCTCAGAAGGAACAGCAGAGGTAGAAGACAGAGATAGAGTATATCCACGTGTCTGATCTACACCTCACTCAGCCTGCTCAGAAGGAACAGCAGAGGTAGAAGACAGAGATAGAGTATATCCACGTGTCTCACTCAGCCTGCTCAGAAGGAACAGCAGAGGTAGAAGACAGAGATAGGGTATATCCACGTGTCTGATTTACACCTCACTCAGCCTGCTCAGAAGGAACAGCAGAGGTAGAAGACAGAGATAGAGTATATCCACGTGTCTCACTCAGCCTGCTCAGAAGGAACAGCAGATGTAGAAGACAGAGACAGAGTATATCCACGTGTCTAATCTACACCCCACTCAGCCTGCTCAGAAGGAACATCAGAGGTAGAAGACAGAGATAAAGTATATACACGTGTCTGATCTACACCTCACTCAGCCTGCTCAGAAGGAACAGCAGAGGTAGAAGACAGAGATAGAGTATATCCACGTGTCTGATCTACACCTCACTCAGCCTGCTCAGAAGGAACAGCAGAGGGAGAAGACGGAGATAGGGTATATCCACGTGTCTCGCTCAGCCTGCTCAGAAGGAACAGCAGAGGTAGTAGACAGAGATAGAGTATATCCACGTGTCTCACTCAGCCTGCTCAGAAGGAACAGCAGAGGTAGAAGGCAGATATAGAGTATATCCACGTGTCTCACTCAGCCTGCTCAGAAGGAACAGCAGAGGTAGAAGACAGAGATAGAGTATATCCACGTGTCTGATATACACCTCACTCAACCTGCTCAGAAGGAACAATAGAGGTAGAAGACAGAGATAGAGTATATCCACGTGTCTCACTCAGCCTGCTCAAAAGGAACAGCAGAGGTAGGAGACAGAGATAGAGTATATCCACGTGTCTGATCTACACCTCACTCAGACTGCTCAGAAGGAACAGCAGAGGTTGAAGACAGAGATAGAGCATATCCAAGTGTCTCACTCAGCCTGCTCAGAAGGAACAGCAGAGGTAGAAGACAGAGATAGAGTATATCCCCGTGTCTCACTCAGCCTGCTCAGAAGGAACAGCAGAGGTAGAAGACAGAGATAGAGTATATCCACGTGTCTCACTCAGCCTGCTCAGAAGGAACAGCAGAGGTAGAAGACAGAGATAGAGTATATCCACGTGTCTCACTCAGCCTGCTCAGAAGGAACAGCAGATGTAGAAGACAGAGATAGAGTATATCCACGTGTGTGATATACACCTCACTCAACCTGCTGAGAAGGAACAGCAGAGGTAGAAGACAGAGATAGAGTATATCCACGTGTCTCACTCAGCCTGCTCAGAAGGAACAGCAGAGGTAGGAGACAGAGATATAGTATATCCACGTGTCTGATCTAGACCTCACTCAGACAGCTCAGAAGGAACAGCAGAGGTAGAAGACAGCGATAGAGCATATCCACGTGTCTCACTCAGCCTGCTCAGAAGGAACAGCATAGGTAGAAGACGGAGATAGGGTATAGAAGACAGAGATAGAGTATATCCACGTGTCTCACTCAGCCTGCTCAGAAGGAACAGCATAGGTAGAAGACGGAGATAGGGTATAGAAGACAGAGATAGAGTATATCCACGTGTCTCGCTCAGCCTGCTCAGAAGGAACAGCAGAGGTAGAAGACAGAGATAGAGTATATCCACGTGTCTCACTCAGCCTGCTCAGAAGGAACAGCATAGGTAGAAGGCAGAGATAGATTATATCCACGTGTCTCACTCAGCCTGCTCAGAAGGAACAGCAGAGGTAGAAGACAGAGATAGAGTATATCCACGTGTGTGATATACACCTCACTCAACCTGCTGAGAAGGAACAGCAGAGGTAGAAGACAGAGATAGAGTATATCCACGTGTCTCACTCAGCCTGCTCAGAAGGAACAGCAGAGGTAGGAGACAGAGATATAGTATATCCACGTGTCTGATCTAGACCTCACTCAGACAGCTCAGAAGGAACAGCAGAGGTAGAAGACAGCGATAGAGCATATCCAAGTGTCTCACTCAGCCTGCTCAGAAGGAACAGCAGAGGTAGAAGACAAAGATAGAGTATATCCACGTGTCTCACTCAGCCTGCTCAGAAGGAACAGCAGAGGTAGAAGACAGAGATAGAGTATATCCACGTGTCTCACTCAGCCTGCTCAGAAGGAACAGCAGAGGTAGAAGACAGAGATAGAGTATATCCACGTGTCTGATCTACACCTCACTCAGCCTGCTCAGAAGGAACAGCAGAGGTAGAAGACAGAGATACAGTATATCCACGTGTCTGATCTACACCTCACTCAGCCTGCTCAGAAGGAACAGCAGATGTAGAAGACAGAGATAGAGTATATCCACGTGTCTAATCTACACCTCACTCAGCCTGCTTAGAAGGAACAGCAGAGGTAGAAGACAGATATAGAGTATATCCACGTGTCTCGCTCAGCCTGCTCAGAGGGAACATCAGAGGTAGAAGACATAGATAAAGTATATCCACGTGTCTGATCTACACCTCACTCAGCCTGCTCAGAAGGAACAGCAGAGGTAGAAGACAGAGATAGAGTATATCCACGTGTCTGATCTACACCTCACTCAGCCTGCTCAGAAAGAACAGCAGAGGGGGAAGACAGAGATAGAGTATATCCAAGTGTCTCACTCATCCTGCGCAGAAGGAACAACAGAGGTAGAAGACAGAGTTAGAGTATTTCCACGTGTCTCACTCAGCCTGCTCAGAAGGAACAGCAGAGGTAGAAGGCAGAGATAGAGTATATCCACGTGTCTGATCTACACCTCACTCAGCCTGCTCAGAAAGAACAGCAGAGGGGGAAGACAGAGATATAGTATATCTAAGTGTCTCACTCATCCTGCGCAGACGGAACAACAGAGGTAGAAGACAGAGTTAGAGTATTTCCACGTGTCTCACTCAGCCTGCTCAGAAGGAACAGCAGAGGTAGAAGGCAGAGATAGAGTATATCCACGTGTCTGATATACACCTCAGTCAGCCTGATCAGAAGGAACAGCAGAGGTAGAATACAGTGATAGAGTATATCCACGTGTCTCACTCAGCCTGCTTAGAAGGAACAGCAGAGGTAGAAGACAGAGATAGAGTATATCCACGTGTCTTTCTCAGCCTGCTCAGAAGGAACAGCAGAGGTAGACGACAGAGATAGAGTATATCCACGTGTCTCACTCAGCCTGCTCAGAAGAAACAGCAGAGGTAGAAGACAGAGATAGAGTATATCCACGTGTCTGATATACACCTCACTCAGCCTGCTCAGAAGGAACAGCAGAGGTAGAAGACAGAGATAGAGTATATCCACGTGTCTGATCTACACCTCACTCAGCCTGCTCAGAAGGAACAGCGGAGGTAGAAGACAGAGATAGAGTATATCCACGTGTCTCACTCAGCCTGCTCAGAAGGAACAACAGAGGTAGAAGACAGAGATAGAGTATATCCACGTGTCTGATCTACACCTCACTCAGCCTGCTCAGAAGGAACAGCAGAGGTAGAAGACAGATATAGAGTATATCCACGTGTCTGATATACACCTCACTCAGCCTGCTCAGAAGGAACAGCAGAGGTAGAAGACAGAGATAGAGTATATCCACGTGTCTGATCTACACCTCACTCAACCTGCTCAGAAGGAACAGCAGAGGTAGAAGACAGAGATAGAGTATATCCACGTGTCTGATCTACACCTCACTCAGCCTGCTCAGAAGGAACAGCAGAGGTAGAAGACAGAGATAGAGTATATCCACGTGTCTCACTCAGCCTGCTCAGAAGGAACAGCAGAGGTAGAAGACAGAGATAGGGTATATCCACGAGTCTGATTTACACCTCACTCAGCCTGCTCAGATGGAACAGCAGAGGTAGAAGACAGAGATAGAGTATATCCACGTGGCTCACTCAGCCTGCTCAGAAGGAACAGCAGAGGTAGAAGACAGAGATAGAGTATATCCACGTGTCTCACTCAGCCTGCTCAGAAGGAACAGCAGATGTAGAAGACAGAGACAGAGTATATCCACGTGTCTAATCTACACCCCACTCAGCCTGCTCAGAAGGAACATCAGAGGTAGAAGACAGAGATAAAGTATATACACGTGTCTGATCTACACCTCACTCAGCCTGCTCAGAAGGAACAGCAGAGGTAGAAGACAGAGATAGAGTATATCCACGTGTCTGATCTACACCTCACTCAGCCTGCTCAGAAGGAACAGCAGAGGGAGAAGACGGAGATAGGGTATATCCACGTGTCTCACTCAGCCTGCTCAGAAGGAACAGCAGAGGTAGAAGGCAGATATAGAGTATATCCACGTGTCTCACTCAGCCTGCTCAGAAGGAACAGCAGAGGTAGAAGACAGAGATAGAGTATATCCACGTGTCTGATATACACCTCACTCAACCTGCTCAGAAGGAACAATAGAGGTAGAAGACAGAGATAGAGTATATCCACGTGTCTCACTCAGCCTGCTCAAAAGGAACAGCAGAGGTAGGAGACAGAGATAGAGTATATCCACGTGTCTGATCTACACCTCACTCAGACTGCTCAGAAGGAACAGCAGAGGTTGAAGACAGAGATAGAGCATATCCAAGTGTCTCACTCAGCCTGCTCAGAAGGAACAGCAGAGGTAGAAGACAGAGATAGAGTATATCCCCGTGTCTCACTCAGCCTGCTCAGAAGGAACAGCAGAGGTAGAAGACAGAGATAGAGTATATCCACGTGTCTCACTCAGCCTGCTCAGAAGGAACAGCAGAGGTAGAAGACAGAGATAGAGTATATCCACGTGTCTCACTCAGCCTGCTCAGAAGGAACAGCAGATGTAGAAGACAGAGATAGAGTATATCCACGTGTCTGATCTACACCTCACTCAGACTGCTCAGAAGGAACAGCAGAGGTTGAAGACAGAGATAGAGCATATCCAAGTGTCTCACTCAGCCTGCTCAGAAGGAACAGCAGAGGTAGAAGACAGAGATATAGTATATCTACGTGTCTCACTCAGCCTGCTCAGAAGGAACAGCAGAGGTAGAAGACAGAGATAGAGTATATCCACGTGTATCACTCAGCCTGCTCAGAAGGAACAGCAGAGGTAGAAGACAGAGATAGAGTATATCCACGTGTCTCACTCAGCCTGCTCAGAAGGAACAACAGAGGTAGAAGACAGAGTTAGAGTATTTCCACGTGTCTCACTCAGCCTGCTCAGAAGGAACATCAGAGGTAGAAGACAGAGATAAAGCATATCCACGTGTCTGATCTACACCTCACTCAGCCTGCTCAGAAGGAACAGCAGAGGTAGAAGACAGAAATAGAGTATATCCACGTCTCTGATCTACACCTCACTCAGCCTGCTCAGAAGGAACAGCAGAGGGAGAAGACGGAGATAGGGTATATCCACGTGTCTCGCTCAGCCTGCTCAGAAGGAACAGAAGAGGTAGTAGACAGAGATAGAGTATATCCACTGCTCAGAAGGAACAGCAGAGGTAGAAGGCAGAGATAGAGTATATCCACGTGTCTCACTCAGCCTGCTCAGAAGGAACAGCAGAGGTAGAAGACAGAGATAGAGTATATCCACGTGTCTGATATACACCTCACTCAACCTGCTCAGAAGGAACAGCAGAGGTAGAAGACGGAGATAGAGTATATCCACGTGTCTCACTCAGCCTGCTCAAAAGGAACAGCAGAGGTAGGAGACAGAGATAGAGTATATCCACGTGTCTGATCTACACCTCACTCAGACTGCTCAGAAGGAACATCAGAGGTTGAAGACAGAGATAGAGCATATCCAAGTGTCTCACTCAGCCTGCTCAGAAGGAACAGCAGAGGTAGAAGACAGAGATATAGTATATCCACGTGTCTCACTCAGTCTGCTCAGAAGGAACAGCAGAGGTAGAAGACAGAGATAGAGTATATCCACGTGTCTCACTCAGCCTGCTCAGAAGGAACAGCAGAGGTAGAAGACAGATATAGAGTATATCCACGTGTCTCACTCAGCCTGCTCAGAAGGAACATCAGAGGTAGAAGACAGAGATAGAGTATATCCACGTGTCTGATCTACACCTCACTCAACCTGCTCAGAAGGAACAGCAGAGGTAGAAGACAGAGATAGAGTATATCCACGTGTCTGATCTACACCTCACTCAGCCTGCTCAGAAGGAACAGCAGAGGTAGAAGACAGAGATAGAGTATATCCACGTGTCTCACTCAGCCTGCTCAGAAGGAACAGCAGAGGTAGAAGACAGAGATAGAGTATATCCACGTGTCTGATCTACACCTCACTCAACCTGCTCAGAAGGAACAGCAGAGGTAGAAGACAGAGATAGAGTATATCCACGTGTCTGATCTACACCTCACTCAGCCTGCTCAGAAGGAACAGCAGAGGTAGAAGACAGAGATAGAGTATATCCACGTGTCTCACTCAGCCTGCTCAGAAGGAACAACAGAGGTAGAAGACAGAGTTAGAGTATTTCCACGTGTCTCACTCAGCCTGCTCAGAAGGAACATCAGAGGTAGAAGACAGAGATAAAGCATATCCACGTGTCTGATCTACACCTCACTCAGCCTGCTCAGAAGGAACAGCAGAGGTAGAAGACAGAAATAGAGTATATCCACGTCTCTGATCTACACCTCACTCAGCCTGCTCAGAAGGAACAGCAGAGGGAGAAGACGGAGATAGGGTATATCCACGTGTCTCGCTCAGCCTGCTCAGAAGGAACAGAAGAGGTAGTAGACAGAGATAGAGTATATCCACTGCTCAGAAGGAACAGCAGAGGTAGAAGGCAGAGATAGAGTATATCCACGTGTCTCACTCAGCCTGCTCAGAAGGAACAGCAGAGGTAGAAGACAGAGATAGAGTATATCCACGTGTCTGATATACACCTCACTCAACCTGCTCAGAAGGAACAGCAGAGGTAGAAGACGGAGATAGAGTATATCCACGTGTCTCACTCAGCCTGCTCAAAAGGAACAGCAGAGGTAGGAGACAGAGATAGAGTATATCCACGTGTCTGATCTACACCTCACTCAGACTGCTCAGAAGGAACATCAGAGGTTGAAGACAGAGATAGAGCATATCCAAGTGTCTCACTCAGCCTGCTCAGAAGGAACAGCAGAGGTAGAAGACAGAGATATAGTATATCCACGTGTCTCACTCAGTCTGCTCAGAAGGAACAGCAGAGGTAGAAGACAGAGATAGAGTATATCCACGTGTCTCACTCAGCCTGCTCAGAAGGAACAGCAGAGGTAGAAGACAGATATAGAGTATATCCACGTGTCTCACTCAGCCTGCTCAGAAGGAACATCAGAGGTAGAAGACAGAGATAGAGTATATCCACGTGTCTGATCTACACCTCACTCAACCTGCTCAGAAGGAACAGCAGAGGTAGAAGACAGAGATAGAGTATATCCACGTGTCTGATCTACACCTCACTCAGCCTGCTCAGAAGGAACAGCAGAGGTAGAAGACAGAGATAGAGTATATCCACGTGTCTCACTCAGCCTGCTCAGAAGGAACAGCAGAGGTAGAAGACAGAGATAGAGTATATCCACGTGTCTGATCTACACCTCACTCAACCTGCTCAGAAGGAACAGCAGAGGTAGAAGACAGAGATAGAGTATATCCACGTGTCTGATCTACACCTCACTCAGCCTGCTCAGAAGGAACAGCAGAGGTAGAAGACAGAGATAGAGTATATCCACGTGTCTCACTCAGCCTGCTCAGAAGGAACAGCAGAGGTAGAAGACAGAGATAGGGTATATCCACGTGTCTGATTTACACCTCACTCAGCCTGCTCAAAAGGAACAGCAGAGGTAGAAGACAGAGATAGAGTATATCCACGTGTCTCACTCAGCCTGCTCAGAAGGAACAGCAGATGTAGAAGACAGAGACAGAGTATATCCACGTGTCTAATCTACACCCCACTCAGCCTGCTCAGAAGGAACATCAGAGGTAGAAGACAGAGATAAAGTATATACACGTGTCTGATCTACACCTCACTCAGCCTGCTCAGAAGGAACAGCAGAGGTAGAAGACAGAGATAGAGTATATCCACGTGTCTGATCTACACCTCACTCAGCCTGCTCAGAAGGAACAGCAGAGGGAGAAGACGGAGATAGGGTATATCCACGTGTCTCGCTCAGCCTGCTCAGAAGGAACAGCAGAGGTAGTAGACAGAGATAGAGTATATCCACGTGTCTCACTCAGCCTGCTCAGAAGGAACAGCAGAGGTAGAAGGCAGATATAGAGTATATCCACGTGTCTCACTCAGCCTGCTCAGAAGGAACAGCAGAGGTAGAAGACAGAGATAGAGTATATCCACGTGTCTGATATACACCTCACTCAACCTGCTCAGAAGGAACAGTAGAGGTAGAAGACAGAGATAGAGTATATCCACGTGTCTCACTCAGCCTGCTCAAAAGGAACAGCAGAGGTAGGAGACAGAGATAGAGTATATCCACGTGTCTGATCTACACCTCACTCAGACTGCTCAGAAGGAACAGCAGAGGTTGAAGACAGAGATAGAGCATATCCAAGTGTCTCACTCAGCCTGCTCAGAAGGAACAGCAGAGGTAGAAGACAGAGATAGAGTATATCCACGTGTCTGATCTACACCTCACTCAGCCTGCTCAGAAGGAACAGCAGAGGTAGAAGACAGAGATAGAGTATATCCACGTGTCTCACTCAGCCTGCTCAGAAGGAACAGCAGAGGTAGAAGACAGAGATAGGGTATATCCACGTGTCTGATTTACACCTCACTCAGCCTGCTCAGAAGGAACAGCAGAGGTAGAAGACAGAGATAGAGTATATCCACGTGTCTCACTCAGCCTGCTCAGAAGGAACAGCAGATGTAGAAGACAGAGACAGAGTATATCCACGTGTCTAATCTACACCCCACTCAGCCTGCTCAGAAGGAACATCAGAGGTAGAAGACAGAGATAAAGTATATACACGTGTCTGATCTACACCTCACTCAGCCTGCTCAGAAGGAACAGCAGAGGTAGAAGACAGAGATAGAGTATATCCACGTGTCTGATCTACACCTCACTCAGCCTGCTCAGAAGGAACAGCAGAGGGAGAAGACGGAGATAGGGTATATCCACGTGTCTCGCTCAGCCTGCTCAGAAGGAACAGCAGAGGTAGTAGACAGAGATAGAGTATATCCACGTGTCTCACTCAGCCTGCTCAGAAGGAACAGCAGAGGTAGAAGGCAGATATAGAGTATATCCAAGTGTCTCACTCAGCCTGCTCAGAAGGAACAGCAGAGGTAGAAGACAGAGATAGAGTATATCCACGTGTCTGATATACACCTCACTCAACCTGCTCAGAAGGAACAATAGAGGTAGAAGACAGAGATAGAGTATATCCACGTGTCTCACTCAGCCTGCTCAAAAGGAACAGCAGAGGTAGGAGACAGAGATAGAGTATATCCACGTGTCTGATCTACACCTCACTCAGACTGCTCAGAAGGAACAGCAGAGGTTGAAGACAGAGATAGAGCATATCCAAGTGTCTCACTCAGCCTGCTCAGAAGGAACAGCAGAGGTAGTAGACAGAGATAGAGTATATCCACGTGTCTCACTCAGCCTGCTCAGAAGGAACAGCAGAGGTAGAAGACAGAGATAGAGTATATCCACGTGTCTCACTCAGCCTGCTCAGAAGGAACAGCAGAGGTAGAAGACAGAGATAGAGTATATCCACGTGTCTCACTCAGCCTGCTCAGAAGGAACAGCAGATGTAGAAGACAGAGATAGAGTATATCCACGTGTCTAATCTACACCCCACTCAGCCTGCTCAGAAGGAACAGCAGAGGTAGAAGACAGAGATAGAGTATATCCACGTGTCTCACTCAGCCTGCTCAGAAGGAACAGCATAGGTAGAAGACGGAGATAGGGTATATAAGACAGAGATAGAGTATATCCACGTGTCTCGCTCAGCCTGCTCAGAAGGAACAGCAGAGGTAGAAGACAGAGATAGAGTATATCCACGTGTCTCACTCAGCCTGCTCAGAAGGAACAGCATAGGTAGAAGGCAGAGATAGAGTATATCCACGTGTCTCACTCAGCCTGCTCAGAAGGAACAGCAGAGGTAGAAGACAGAGATAGAGTATATCCACGTGTGTGATATACACCTCACTCAACCTGCTGAGAAGGAACAGCAGAGGTAGAAGACAGAGATAGAGTATATCCACGTGTCTCACTCAGCCTGCTCAGAAGGAACAGCAGAGGTAGGAGACAGAGATATAGTATATCCACGTGTCTGATCTAGACCTCACTCAGACAGCTCAGAAGGAACAGCAGAGGTAGAAGACAGCGATAGAGCATATCCAAGTGTCTCACTCAGCCTGCTCAGAAGGAACAGCAGAGGTAGAAGACAAAGATAGAGTATATCCACGTGTCTCACTAAGCCTGCTCAGAAGGAACAGCAGAGGTAGAAGACAGAGATAGAGTATATCCACGTGTCTCACTCAGCCTGCTCAGAAGGAACAGCAGAGGTAGAAGACAGAGATAGAGTATATCCACGTGTCTGATCTACACCTCACTCAGCCTGCTCAGAAGGAACAGCAGAGGTAGAAGACAGAGATAGAGTATATCCACGTGTCTGATCTACACCTCACTCAGCCTGCTCAGAAGGAACAGCAGATGTAGAAGACAGAGATAGAGTATATCCACGTGTCTAATCTACACCTCACTCAGCCTGCTTAGAAGGAACAGCAGAGGTAGAAGACAGATATAGAGTATATCCACGTGTCTCGCTCAGCCTGCTCAGAGGGAACATCAGAGGTAGAAGACATAGATAAAGTATATCCACGTGTCTGATCTACACCTCACTCAGCCTGCTCAGAAGGAACAGCAGAGGTAGAAGACAGAGATAGAGTATATCCACGTGTCTGATCTACACCTCACTCAGCCTGCTCAGAAAGAACAGCAGAGGGGGAAGACAGAGATAGAGTATATCCAAGTGTCTCACTCATCCTGCGCAGAAGGAACAACAGAGGTAGAAGACAGAGTTAGAGTATTTCCACGTGTCTCACTCAGCCTGCTCAGAAGGAACAGCAGAGGTAGAAGGCAGAGATAGAGTATATCCACGTGTCTGATCTACACCTCACTCAGCCTGCTCAGAAAGAACAGCAGAGGGGGAAGACAGAGATATAGTATATCTAAGTGTCTCACTCATCCTGCGCAGACGGAACAACAGAGGTAGAAGACAGAGTTAGAGTATTTCCACGTGTCTCACTCAGCCTGCTCAGAAGGAACAGCAGAGGTAGAAGGCAGAGATAGAGTATATCCACGTGTCTGATATACACCTCAGTCAGCCTGATCAGAAGGAACAGCAGAGGTAGAATACAGTGATAGAGTATATCCACGTGTCTCACTCAGCCTGCTTAGAAGGAACAGCAGAGGTAGAAGACAGAGATAGAGTATATCCACGTGTCTTTCTCAGCCTGCTCAGAAGGAACAGCAGAGGTAGACGACAGAGATAGAGTATATCCACGTGTCTCACTCAGCCTGCTCAGAAGGAACAGCAGAGGTAGAAGACAGAGATAGAGTATATCCACGTGTCTGATATACATCTCACTCAGCCTGCTCAGAAGGAACAGCAGAGGTAGAAGACAGAGATAGAGTATATCCACGTGTCTGATCTACACCTCACTCAGCCTGCTCAGAAGGAACAGCGGAGGTAGAAGACAGAGATAGAGTATATCCACGTGTCTCACTCAGCCTGGTCAGAAGGAACAACAGAGGTAGAAGACAGAGATAGAGTATATCCACGTGTCTGATCTACACCTCACTCAGCCTGCTCAGAAGGAACAGCAGAGGTAGAAGACAGATATAGAGAATATCCACGTGTCTGATATACACCTCACTCAGCCTGCTCAGAAGGAACAGCAGAGGTAGAAGACAGAGATAGAGTATATCCACGTGTCTGATCTACACCTCACTCAACCTGCTCAGAAGGAACAGCAGAGGTAGAAGACAGAGATAGAGTATATCCACGTGTCTGATCTACACCTCACTCAGCCTGCTCAGAAGGAACAGCAGAGGTAGAAGACAGAGATAGAGTATATCCACGTGTCTCACTCAGCCTGCTCAGAAGGAACAGCAGAGGTAGAAGACAGAGATAGGGTATATCCAAGAGTCTGATTTACACCTCACTCAGCCTGCTCAGATGGAACAGCAGAGGTAGAAGACAGAGATAGAGTATATCCACGTGGCTCACTCAGCCTGCTCAGAAGGAACAGCAGATGTAGAAGACAGAGACAGAGTATATCCACGTGTCTAATCTACACCCCACTCAGCCTGCTCAGAAGGAACATCAGAGGTAGAAGACAGAGATAAAGTATATCCACGTGTCTGATCTACACCTCACTCAGCCTGCTCAGAAGGAACAGCAGAGGTAGAAGACAGAAATAGAGTATATCCACGTGTCTGATCTACACCTCACTCAGCCTGCTCAGAAGGAACAGCAGAGGGAGAAGACGGAGATAGGGTATATCCACGTGTCTCGCTCAGCCTGCTCAGAAGGAACAGAAGAGGTAGTAGACAGAGATAGAGTATATCCACTGCTCAGAAGGAACAGCAGAGGTAGAAGGCAGAGATAGAGTATATCCACGTGTCTCACTCAGCCTGCTCAGAAGGAACAGCAGAGGTAGAAGACAGAGATAGAGTATATCCACGTGTCTGATATACACCTCACTCAACCTGCTCAGAAGGAACAGCAGAGGTAGAAGACGGAGATAGAGTATATCCACGTGTCTCACTCAGCCTGCTCAAAAGGAACAGCAGAGGTAGGAGACAGAGATAGAGTATATCCACGTGTCTGATCTACACCTCACTCAGACTGCTCAGAAGGAACATCAGAGGTTGAAGACAGAGATAGAGCATATCCAAGTGTCTCACTCAGCCTGCTCAGAAGGAACAGCAGAGGTAGAAGACAGAAATATAGTATATCCACGTGTCTCACTCAGTCTGCTCAGAAGGAACAGCAGAGGTAGAAGACAGAGATAGAGTATATCCACGTGTCTCACTCAGCCTGCTCAGAAGGAACAGCAGAGGTAGAAGACAGATATAGAGTATATCCACGTGTCTCACTCAGCCTGCTCACAAGGAACATCAGAGGTAGAAGACAGAGATAGAGTATATCCACGTGTCTAATCTACACCCCACTCAGCCTGCTCAGAAGGAACATCAGAGGTAGAAGACAGAGATAAAGTATATCCACGTGTCTGATCTACACCTCACTCAGCCTGCTCAGAAGGAACAGCAGAGGTAGAAGACAGAAATAGAGTATATCCACGTGTCTGATCTACACCTCACTCAGCCTGCTCAGAAGGAACAGCAGAGGGAGAAGACGGAGATAGGGTATATCCACGTGTCTCGCTCAGCCTGCTCAGAAGGAACAGAAGAGGTAGTAGACAGAGATAGAGTATATCCACTGCTCAGAAGGAACAGCAGAGGTAGAAGGCAGAGATAGAGTATATCCACGTGTCTCACTCAGCCTGCTCAGAAGGAACAGCAGAGGTAGAAGACAGAGATAGAGTATATCCACGTGTCTGATATACACCTCACTCAACCTGCTCAGAAGGAACAGCAGAGGTAGAAGACGGAGATAGAGTATATCCACGTGTCTCACTCAGCCTGCTCAAAAGGAACAGCAGAGGTAGGAGACAGAGATAGAGTATATCCACGTGTCTGATCTACACCTCACTCAGACTGCTCAGAAGGAACATCAGAGGTTGAAGACAGAGATAGAGCATATCCAAGTGTCTCACTCAGCCTGCTCAGAAGGAACAGCAGAGGTAGAAGACAGAGATATAGTATATCCACGTGTCTCACTCAGTCTGCTCAGAAGGAACAGCAGAGGTAGAAGACAGAGATAGAGTATATCCACGTGTCTCACTCAGCCTGCTCAGAAGGAACAGCAGAGGTAGAAGACAGATATAGAGTATATCCACGTGTCTCACTCAGCCTGCTCACAAGGAACATCAGAGGTAGAAGACAGAGATAGAGTATATCCACGTGTCTGATCTACACCTCACTCAACCTGCTCAGAAGGAACAGCAGAGGTAGAAGACAGAGATAGAGTATATCCACGTGTCTGATCTACACCTCACTCAGCCTGCTCAGAAGGAACAGCAGAGGTAGAAGACAGAGATAGAGTATATCCACGTGTCTCACTCAGCCTGCTCAGAAGGAACAGCAGAGGTAGAAGACAGAGATAGAGTATATCCACGTGTCTGATCTACACCTCACTCAACCTGCTCAGAAGGAACAGCAGAGGTAGAAGACAGAGATAGAGTATATCCACGTGTCTGATCTACACCTCACTCAGCCTGCTCAGAAGGAACAGCAGAGGTAGAAGACAGAGATAGAGTATATCCACGTGTCTCACTCAGCCTGCTCAGAAGGAACAGCAGAGGTAGAAGACAGAGATAGGGTATATCCACGTGTCTGATTTACACCTCACTCAGCCTGCTCAGAAGGAACAGCAGAGGTAGAAGACAGAGATAGAGTATATCCACGTGTCTCACTCAGCCTGCTCAGAAGGAACAGCAGATGTAGAAGACAGAGACAGAGTATATCCACGTGTCTAATCTACACCCCACTCAGCCTGCTCAGAAGGAACATCAGAGGTAGAAGACAGAGATAAAGTATATACACGTGTCTGATCTACACCTCACTCAGCCTGCTCAGAAGGAACAGCAGAGGTAGAAGACAGAGATAGAGTATATCCACGTGTCTGATCTACACCTCACTCAGCCTGCTCAGTAGGAACAGCAGAGGGAGAAGACGGAGATAGGGTATATCCACGTGTCTCGCTCAGCCTGCTCAGAAGGAACAGCAGAGGTAGTAGACAGAGATAGAGTATATCCACGTATCTCACTCAGCCTGCTCAGAAGGAACAGCAGAGGTAGAAGACAGAGATAGAGTATATCCACGTGTCTGATATACACCTCACTCAGCCTGCTCAGAAGGAACAGCAGAGGTAGAAGACAGAGATAGAGTATATCCACGTGTCTGATCTACACCTCACTCAGCCTGCTCAGAAGGAACAGCGGAGGTAGAAGACAGAGATAGAGTATATCCACGTGTCTCACTCAGCCTGCTCAGAAGGAACAACAGAGGTAGAAGACAGAGATAGAGTATATCCACGTGTCTGATCTACACCTCACTCAGCCTGCTCAGAAGGAACAGCAGAGGTAGAAGACAGATATAGAGAATATCCACGTGTCTGATATACACCTCACTCAGCCTGCTCAGAAGGAACAGCAGAGGTAGAAGACAGAGATAGAGTATATCCACGTGTCTGATCTACACCTCACTCAACCTGCTCAGAAGGAACAGCAGAGGTAGAAGACAGAGATAGAGTATATCCACGTGTCTGATCTACACCTCACTCAGCCTGCTCAGAAGGAACAGCAGAGGTAGAAGACAGAGATAGAGTATATCCACGTGTCTCACTCAGCCTGCTCAGAAGGAACAGCAGAGGTAGAAGACAGAGATAGGGTATATCCAAGAGTCTGATTTACACCTCACTCAGCCTGCTCAGATGGAACAGCAGAGGTAGAAGACAGAGATAGAGTATATCCACGTGGCTCACTCAGCCTGCTCAGAAGGAACAGCAGATGTAGAAGACAGAGACAGAGTATATCCACGTGTCTAATCTACACCCCACTCAGCCTGCTCAGAAGGAACATCAGAGGTAGAAGACAGAGATAAAGTATATCCACGTGTCTGATCTACACCTCACTCAGCCTGCTCAGAAGGAACAGCAGAGGTAGAAGACAGAAATAGAGTATATCCACGTGTCTGATCTACACCTCACTCAGCCTGCTCAGAAGGAACAGCAGAGGGAGAAGACGGAGATAGGGTATATCCACGTGTCTCGCTCAGCCTGCTCAGAAGGAACAGAAGAGGTAGTAGACAGAGATAGAGTATATCCACTGCTCAGAAGGAACAGCAGAGGTAGAAGGCAGAGATAGAGTATATCCACGTGTCTCACTCAGCCTGCTCAGAAGGAACAGCAGAGGTAGAAGACAGAGATAGAGTATATCCACGTGTCTGATATACACCTCACTCAACCTGCTCAGAAGGAACAGCAGAGGTAGAAGACGGAGATAGAGTATATCCACGTGTCTCACTCAGCCTGCTCAAAAGGAACAGCAGAGGTAGGAGACAGAGATAGAGTATATCCACGTGTCTGATCTACACCTCACTCAGACTGCTCAGAAGGAACATCAGAGGTTGAAGACAGAGATAGAGCATATCCAAGTGTCTCACTCAGCCTGCTCAGAAGGAACAGCAGAGGTAGAAGACAGAGATATAGTATATCCACGTGTCTCAATCAGTCTGCTCAGAAGGAACAGCAGAGGTAGAAGACAGAGATAGAGTATATCCACGTGTCTCACTCAGCCTGCTCAGAAGGAACAGCAGAGGTAGAAGACAGATATAGAGTATATCCACGTGTCTCACTCAGCCTGCTCAGAAGGAACATCAGAGGTAGAAGACAGAGATAGAGTATATCCACGTGTCTGATCTACATCTCACTCAACCTGCTCAGAAGGAACAGCAGAGGTAGAAGACAGAGATAGAGTATATCCACGTGTCTGATCTACACCTCACTCAGCCTGCTCAGAAGGAACAGCAGAGGTAGAAGACAGAGATAGAGTATATCCACGTGTCTCACTCAGCCTGCTCAGAAGGAACAGCAGAGGTAGAAGACAGAGATAGAGTATATCCACGTGTCTGATCTACACCTCACTCAACCTGCTCAGAAGGAACAGCAGAGGTAGAAGACAGAGATAGAGTATATCCACGTGTCTGATCTACACCTCACTCAGCCTGCTCAGAAGGAACAGCAGAGGTAGAAGACAGAGATAGAGTATATCCACGTGTCTCACTCAGCCTGCTCAGAAGGAACAGCAGAGGTAGAAGACAGAGATAGGGTATATCCACGTGTCTGATTTACACCTCACTCAGCCTGCTCAGAAGGAACAGCAGAGGTAGAAGACAGAGATAGAGTATATCCACGTGTCTCACTCAGCCTGCTCAGAAGGAACAGCAGATGTAGAAGACAGAGACAGAGTATATCCACGTGTCTAATCTACACCCCACTCAGCCTGCTCAGAAGGAACATCAGAGGTAGAAGACAGAGATAAAGTATATACACGTGTCTGATCTACACCTCACTCAGCCTGCTCAGAAGGAACAGCAGAGGTAGAAGACAGAGATAGAGTATATCCACGTGTCTGATCTACACCTCACTCAGCCTGCTCAGAAGGAACAGCAGAGGGAGAAGACGGAGA
This sequence comes from Crossaster papposus, assembly GCA_037893245.1. Taxonomy (NCBI): domain Eukaryota; kingdom Metazoa; phylum Echinodermata; class Asteroidea; order Velatida; family Solasteridae; genus Crossaster; species Crossaster papposus. Next base: position 334,170 of record JBAIAA010001137.1, read on the forward strand.
TAGGGTATATCCACGTGTCTCGCTCAGCCTGCTCAGAAGGAACAGCAGAGGTAGTAGACAGAGATAGAGTATATCCACGTGTCTCACTCAGCCTGCTCAGAAGGAACAGCAGAGGTAGAAGGCAGATATAGAGTATATCCACGTGTCTCACTCAGCCTGCTCAGAAGGAACAGCAGAGGTAGAAGACAGAGATAGAGTATATCCACGTGTCTGATATACACCTCACTCAACCTGCTCAGAAGGAACAGTAGAGGTAGAAGACAGAGATAGAGTATATCCACGTGTCTCACTCAGCCTGCTCAAAAGGAACAGCAGAGGTAGGAGACAGAGATAGAGTATATCCACGTGTCTGATCTACACCTCACTCAGACTGCTCAGAAGGAACAGCAGAGGTTGAAGACAGAGATAGAGCATATCCAAGTGTCTCACTCAGCCTGCTCAGAAGGAACAGCAGAGGTAGAAGACAGAGATAGAGTATATCCACGTGTCTGATCTACACCTCACTCAGCCTGCTCAGAAGGAACAGCAGAGGTAGAAGACAGAGATAGAGTATATCCACGTGTCTCACTCAGCCTGCTCAGAAGGAACAGCAGAGGTAGAAGACAGAGATAGGGTATATCCACGTGTCTGATTTACACCTCACTCAGCCTGCTCAGAAGGAACAGCAGAGGTAGAAGACAGAGATAGAGTATATCCACGTGTCTCACTCAGCCTGCTCAGAAGGAACAGCAGATGTAGAAGACAGAGACAGAGTATATCCACGTGTCTAATCTACACCCAACTCAGCCTGCTCAGAAGGAACATCAAAGGTAGAAGACAGAGATAAAGTATATACACGTGTCTGATCTACACCTCACTCAGCCTGCTCAGAAGGAACAGCAGAGGTAGAAGACAGAGATAGAGTATATCCACGTGTCTGATCTACACCTCACTCAGCCTGCTCAGAAGGAACAGCAGAGGGAGAAGACGGAGATAGGGTATATCCACGTGTCTCGCTCAGCCTGCTCAGAAGGAACAGCAGAGGTAGTAGACAGAGATAGAGTATATCCACGTGTCTCACTCAGCCTGCTCAGAAGGAACAGCAGAGGTAGAAGGCAGATATAGAGTATATCCACGTGTCTCACTCAGCCTGCTCAGAAGGAACAGCAGAGGTAGAAGACAGAGATAGAGTATATCCACGTGTCTGATATACACCTCACTCAACCTGCTCAGAAGGAACAGTAGAGGTAGAAGACAGAGATAGAGTATATCCACGTGTCTCAATCAGCCTGCTCAGAAGGAACAGCAGATGTAGAAGACAGAGATAGAGTATATCCACGTGTCTAATCTACACCCCACTCAGCCTGCTCAAAATGAACAGCAGAGGTAGAAGACAGAGATAAAGTATATCCATGTGTCTGATCTACACCACACTCAGCCTGCTCAGAAGGAACAGCAGAGGTAGAAGACAGAGATAGAGTATATCCACGTGTCTGATCTACACCTCACTCAGCCTGCTCAGAAGGAACAGCAGAGGAAGAAGACAGAGATAGAGTATATCCACGTGTCTCACTCAGCCTGCTCAGAAGGAACAGCAGAGGTAGAAGACAGAGATAGAGTATATCCACGTGTCTCACTCAGCCTGCTCAGAAGGAACAGCAGAGGTAGACGACAGAGATAGAGTATATCCACGTGTCTCACTTAGCCTGCTCAGAGGGAACAGCAGAGATAGAAGACAGAGATAGAGTATATCCACGTGTCTGATATACACCTCACTCAGCCTGCTCAGAAGGAACAGAAGAGGTAGAAGACAGAGATAGAGTATATCCACGTGTCTCGCTCAGCCTGCTCAGAAGGAACAGCAGAGGTAGAAGACAGAGATAAAGTATATCCACGTGTCTGATCTACACCTCACTCAGCCTGCTCAGAAGGAACAGCAGAGGTAGAAGACAGAGATAAAGTATATCCACGTGTCTGATCTACACCTCACTCAGCCTGCTCAGAAGGAACAGCAGAGGTAGAAGACAAAGATAGAGTATATCCACGTGTCTCACTCAGCCTGCTCAGAAGGAACAGCAGAGGTAGAAGGCAGAGATAGAGTATATCCACGTGTCCCACTCAGCCTGCTCAGAAGGAACAGCAGAGGTAGAAGACAGAGATAGAGTATATCCACGTGTCTGATATACACCTCACTCAACCTGCTCAGAAGGAACAGCAGAGGTAGAAGACAGAGATAGAGTATATCCACGTGTCTCACTCAGCCTGCTCAGAAGGAACAGCAGAGGTAGGAGACAGAGATAGAGTATATCCACGTGTCTGAGCTACACCTCACTCAGACTGCTCAGAAGGAACAGCAGAGGTTGAAGACAGAGATAGAGCATATCCAAGTGTCTCACTCAGCCTGCTCAGAAGGAACAGCAGAGGTAGAAGACAGAGATAGAGTATATCCACGTGTCTCACTCAGCCTGCTCAGAAGGAACAGCAGAGGTAGAAGACAGAGATAGAGTATATCCACGTGTCTCACTCAGCCTGCTCAGAAGGAACAGCAGAGGTAGAAGACAGAGATAGAGTATATCCACGTGTCTCACTCAGCCTGCTCAGAAGGAACAGCAAAGGTAGGAGACAAATATAGAGTATATCCACGTGTCTCGCTCAGCCTGCTCAGAAGGAACAGCAGAGGAAGAAGATTGAGATAAAGTATATTCACGTGTCTGATCTACACCTCACTCAGCCTGCTCAGAAGGAACAGCAGAGGTAGAAGACAGAGATAGAGTATATCCACGTGTCTCACTCAGCCTGCTCAGAAGGAACAGCAGATGTAGAAGACAGGGATAGAGTATATCCACGTGTCTCGCTCAGCCTGCTCAGAAGGAACAGCAGAGGTAGAAGACAGAGATAAAGTATATCCACGTGTCTGATCTACACCTCACTCAGACTGCTCAGAAGGAACAGCAGAGGTAGAAGACAGCGATAGAGCATATCCAAGTGTCTCACTCAGCCTGCTCAGAAGGAACAGCAGAGGTAGAAGACAGAGATAGAGTATATCCACGTGTCTCGCTCAGCCTGCTCAGAAGGAACAGCAGAGGAAGAAGATTGAGATAAAGTATATTCACGTGTCTGATCTACACCTCACTCAGCCTGCTCAGAAGGAACAGCAGAGGTAGAAGACAGAGATATAGTATATTCACGTGTCTCACTCAGCCTGCTCAGAAGGAACAGCAGATGTAGAAGACAGGGATAGAGTATATCCACGTGTCTCGCTCAGCCTGCTCAGAAGGAACAGCAGAGGTAGAAGACAGAGATAAAGTATATCCACGTGTCTGATCTACACCTCACTCAGCCTGCTCAGAAGGAAGAGCAGAGGTAGAAGACAGAGATAGAGTATATCCACGTGTCTCACTCAGCCTGCTCAGAAGGGACAGCAGAGGTAGAAAACAGAGATAGAGTATATCCACGTGTCTCACTCAGCCTGCTCATAGGGAACAGCAGAGGTAGAAGACAGAGATAGAGTATATCCACGTGTCTCGCTCAGCCTGCTCAGAAGGAACAGCAGAGGTAGAAGACAGAGATAAAGTATATCCACGTGTCTGATCTACACCTCACTCAGCCTGCTCAGAAGGAACAGCAGAGGTAGAAGACAGAGATAGAGTATATCCACGTGTCTCACTCAGCCTGCTCAGAAGGAACAGCAGAGGTAGGAGACAGAGATAGAGTATATCCACGTGTCTGAGCTACACCTCACTCAGACTGCTCAGAAGGAACAGCAGAGGTTGAAGACAGAGATAGAGCATATCCAAGTGTCTCACTCAGCCTGCTCAGAAGGAACAGCAGAGGTAGAAGACAGAGATAGAGTATATCCACGTGTCTCACTCAGCCTGCTCAGAAGGAACAGCAGAGGTAGAAGACAGAGATAGAGTATATCCACGTGTCTCACTCAGCCTGCTCAAAATGAACAGCAGAGGTAGAAGACAGAAATAGAGTATATCCACGTGTCTCACTCAGCCTGCTCAGAAGGAACAGCAGAGGTAGAAGACAGAGATAGAGTATATCCACGTGTCTGATCTACACCTCACTCAGCCTGCTCAAAAGGAACAGCAGAGGTAGAAGACAGAGATAGAGTATATCCAGGTGTCTGATATACACCTCACTCAGCCTGCTCAGAAGGAACAGCAGAGGTAGAAGACAGAGATAGAGTATATCCACGTGTCTCACTCAGCCTGCTCAGAAGGAACAGCAGAGGTAGAAGACAGAGATAGAGTATATCCACGTGTCTCACTCAGCCTGCTCAGAAGGAACAGCAGAGGTAGAAGACAGAGATAGAGTATATCCACGTGTCTCACTCAGCCTGCTCAGAAGGAACAGCAGAGGTAGAAGACAGAGATAGAGTATATCCACGTGTCTCACTCAGCCTGCTCAGAAGGAACAGCAAAGGTAGGAGACAAATATAGAGTATATCCACGTGTCTCGCTCAGCCTGCTCAGAAGGAACAGCAGAGGAAGAAGATTGAGATAAAGTATATTCACGTGTCTGATCTACACCTCACTCAGCCTGCTCAGAAGGAACAGCAGAGGTAGAAGACAGAGATAGAGTATATCCACGTGTCTCACTCAGCCTGCTCAGAAGGAACAGCAGATGTAGAAGACAGGGATAGAGTATATCCACGTGTCTCGCTCAGCCTGCTCAGAAGGAACAGCAGAGGTAGAAGACAGAGATAAAGTATATCCACGTGTCTGATCTACACCTCACTCAGACTGCTCAGAAGGAACAGCAGAGGTAGAAGACAGCGATAGAGCATATCCAAGTGTCTCACTCAGCCTGCTCAGAAGGAACAGCAGAGGTAGAAGACAGAGATAGAGTATATCCACGTGTCTCGCTCAGCCTGCTCAGAAGGAACAGCAGAGGAAGAAGATTGAGATAAAGTATATTCACGTGTCTGATCTACACCTCACTCAGCCTGCTCAGAAGGAACAGCAGAGGTAGAAGACAGAGATATAGTATATTCACGTGTCTCACTCAGCCTGCTCAGAAGGAACAGCAGATGTAGAAGACAGGGATAGAGTATATCCACGTGTCTCGCTCAGCCTGCTCAGAAGGAACAGCAGAGGTAGAAGACAGAGATAAAGTATATCCACGTGTCTGATCTACACCTCACTCAGCCTGCTCAGAAGGAAGAGCAGAGGTAGAAGACAGAGATAGAGTATATCCACGTGTCTCACTCAGCCTGCTCAGAAGGGACAGCAGAGGTAGAAAACAGAGATAGAGTATATCCACGTGTCTCACTCAGCCTGCTCATAGGGAACAGCAGAGGTAGAAGACAGAGATAGAGTATATCCACGTGTCTCGCTCAGCCTGCTCAGAAGGAACAGCAGAGGTAGAAGACAGAGATAAAGTATATCCACGTGTCTGATCTACACCTCACTCAGCCTGCTCAGAAGGAACAGCAGAGGTAGAAGACAGAGATAGAGTATATCCACGTGTCTCACTCAGCCTGCTCAGAAGGAACAGCAGAGGTAGGAGACAGAGATAGAGTATATCCACGTGTCTGAGCTACACCTCACTCAGACTGCTCAGAAGGAACAGCAGAGGTTGAAGACAGAGATAGAGCATATCCAAGTGTCTCACTCAGCCTGCTCAGAAGGAACAGCAGAGGTAGAAGACAGAGATAGAGTATATCCACGTGTCTCACTCAGCCTGCTCAGAAGGAACAGCAGAGGTAGAAGACAGAGATAGAGTATATCCACGTGTCTCACTCAGCCTGCTCAGAAGGAACAGCAGAGGTAGAAGACAGAGATAGAGTATATCCAAGTGTCTCACTCAGCCTGCTCAGAAGGAACAGCAAAGGTAGGAGACAAATATAGAGTATATCCACGTGTCTCGCTCAGCCTGCTCAGAAGGAACAGCAGAGGAAGAAGATTGAGATAAAGTATATCCACGTGTCTGATCTACACCTCACTCAACCTGCTCAGAAGGAACAGCAGAGGTAGAAGACAGAGATAGAGTATATCCACGTGTCTGATCTACACCTCACTCAGCCTGCTCAGAAGGAACAGCAGAGGTAGAAGACAGAGATAGAGTATATCCACGTGTCTCACTCAGCCTGCTCAGAAGGAACAGCAGAGGTAGAAGACAGAGATAGGGTATATCCACGTGTCTGATTTACACCTCACTCAGCCTGCTCAGAAGGAACAGCAGAGGTAGAAGACAGAGATAGAGTATATCCACGTGTCTCACTCAGCCTGCTCAGAAGGAACAGCAGATGTAGAAGACAGAGACAGAGTATATCCACGTGTCTAATCTACACCCCACTCAGCCTGCTCAGAAGGAACATCAGAGGTAGAAGACAGAGATAAAGTATATACACGTGTCTGATCTACACCTCACTCAGCCTGCTCAGAAGGAACAGCAGAGGTAGAAGACAGAGATAGAGTATATCCACGTGTCTGATCTACACCTCACTCAGCCTGCTCAGAAGGAACAGCAGAGGGAGAAGACGGAGATAGGGTATATCCACGTGTCTCGCTCAGCCTGCTCAGAAGGAACAGCAGAGGTAGTAGACAGAGATAGAGTATATCCACGTGTCTCACTCAGCCTGCTCAGAAGGAACAGCAGAGGTAGAAGGCAGATATAGAGTATATCCACGTGTCTCACTCAGCCTGCTCAGAAGGAACAGCAGAGGTAGAAGACAGAGATAGAGTATATCCACGTGTCTGATATACACCTCACTCAACCTGCTCAGAAGGAACAGTAGAGGTAGAAGACAGAGATAGAGTATATCCACGTGTCTCACTCAGCCTGCTCAAAAGGAACAGCAGAGGTAGGAGACAGAGATAGAGTATATCCACGTGTCTGATCTACACCTCACTCAGACTGCTCAGAAGGAACAGCAGAGGTTGAAGACAGAGATAGAGCATATCCAAGTGTCTCACTCAGCCTGCTCAGAAGGAACAGCAGAGGTAGAAGACAGAGATAGAGTATATCCACGTGTCTGATCTACACCTCACTCAGCCTGCTCAGAAGGAACAGCAGAGGTAGAAGACAGAGATAGAGTATATCCACGTGTCTCACTCAGCCTGCTCAGAAGGAACAGCAGAGGTAGAAGACAGAGATAGGGTATATCCACGTGTCTGATTTACACCTCACTCAGCCTGCTCAGAAGGAACAGCAGAGGTAGAAGACAGAGATAGAGTATATCCACGTGTCTCACTCAGCCTGCTCAGAAGGAACAGCAGATGTAGAAGACAGAGACAGAGTATATCCACGTGTCTAATCTACACCCAACTCAGCCTGCTCAGAAGGAACATCAAAGGTAGAAGACAGAGATAAAGTATATACACGTGTCTGATCTACACCTCACTCAGCCTGCTCAGAAGGAACAGCAGAGGTAGAAGACAGAGATAGAGTATATCCACGTGTCTGATCTACACCTCACTCAGCCTGCTCAGAAGGAACAGCAGAGGGAGAAGACGGAGATAGGGTATATCCACGTGTCTCGCTCAGCCTGCTCAGAAGGAACAGCAGAGGTAGTAGACAGAGATAGAGTATATCCACGTGTCTCACTCAGCCTGCTCAGAAGGAACAGCAGAGGTAGAAGGCAGATATAGAGTATATCCACGTGTCTCACTCAGCCTGCTCAGAAGGAACAGCAGAGGTAGAAGACAGAGATAGAGTATATCCACGTGTCTGATATACACCTCACTCAACCTGCTCAGAAGGAACAGTAGAGGTAGAAGACAGAGATAGAGTATATCCACGTGTCTCAATCAGCCTGCTCAGAAGGAACAGCAGATGTAGAAGACAGAGATAGAGTATATCCACGTGTCTAATCTACACCCCACTCAGCCTGCTCAAAATGAACAGCAGAGGTAGAAGACAGAGATAAAGTATATCCATGTGTCTGATCTACACCACACTCAGCCTGCTCAGAAGGAACAGCAGAGGTAGAAGACAGAGATAGAGTATATCCACGTGTCTGATCTACACCTCACTCAGCCTGCTCAGAAGGAACAGCAGAGGAAGAAGACAGAGATAGAGTATATCCACGTGTCTCACTCAGCCTGCTCAGAAGGAACAGCAGAGGTAGAAGACAGAGATAGAGTATATCCACGTGTCTCACTCAGCCTGCTCAGAAGGAACAGCAGAGGTAGACGACAGAGATAGAGTATATCCACGTGTCTCACTTAGCCTGCTCAGAGGGAACAGCAGAGATAGAAGACAGAGATAGAGTATATCCACGTGTCTGATATACACCTCACTCAGCCTGCTCAGAAGGAACAGAAGAGGTAGAAGACAGAGATAGAGTATATCCACGTGTCTCGCTCAGCCTGCTCAGAAGGAACAGCAGAGGTAGAAGACAGAGATAAAGTATATCCACGTGTCTGATCTACACCTCACTCAGCCTGCTCAGAAGGAACAGCAGAGGTAGAAGACAGAGATAAAGTATATCCACGTGTCTGATCTACACCTCACTCAGCCTGCTCAGAAGGAACAGCAGAGGTAGAAGACAGAGATAGAGTATATCCACGTGTCTCACTCAGCCTGCTCAGAAGGAACAGCAGAGGTAGAAGGCAGAGATAGAGTATATCCACGTGTCCCACTCAGCCTGCTCAGAAGGAACAGCAGAGGTAGAAGACAGAGATAGAGTATATCCACGTGTCTGATATACACCTCACTCAACCTGCTCAGAAGGAACAGCAGAGGTAGAAGACAGAGATAGAGTATATCCACGTGTCTCACTCAGCCTGCTCAGAAGGAACAGCAGAGGTAGGAGACAGAGATAGAGTATATCCACGTGTCTGAGCTACACCTCACTCAGACTGCTCAGAAGGAACAGCAGAGGTTGAAGACAGAGATAGAGCATATCCAAGTGTCTCACTCAGCCTGCTCAGAAGGAACAGCAGAGGTAGAAGACAGAGATAGAGTATATCCACGTGTCTCACTCAGCCTGCTCAGAAGGAACAGCAGAGGTAGAAGACAGAGATAGAGTATATCCACGTGTCTCACTCAGCCTGCTCAGAAGGAACAGCAGAGGTAGAAGACAGAGATAGAGTATATCCACGTGTCTCACTCAGCCTGCTCAGAAGGAACAGCAAAGGTAGGAGACAAATATAGAGTATATCCACGTGTCTCGCTCAGCCTGCTCAGAAGGAACAGCAGAGGAAGAAGATTGAGATAAAGTATATTCACGTGTCTGATCTACACCTCACTCAGCCTGCTCAGAAGGAACAGCAGAGGTAGAAGACAGAGATAGAGTATATCCACGTGTCTCACTCAGCCTGCTCAGAAGGAACAGCAGATGTAGAAGACAGGGATAGAGTATATCCACGTGTCTCGCTCAGCCTGCTCAGAAGGAACAGCAGAGGTAGAAGACAGAGATAAAGTATATCCACGTGTCTGATCTACACCTCACTCAGACTGCTCAGAAGGAACAGCAGAGGTAGAAGACAGCGATAGAGCATATCCAAGTGTCTCACTCAGCCTGCTCAGAAGGAACAGCAGAGGTAGAAGACAGAGATAGAGTATATCCACGTGTCTCGCTCAGCCTGCTCAGAAGGAACAGCAGAGGAAGAAGATTGAGATAAAGTATATTCACGTGTCTGATCTACACCTCACTCAGCATGCTCAGAAGGAACAGCAGAGGTAGAAGACAGAGATATAGTATATCCACGTGTCTCACTCAGCCTGCTCAGAAGGAACAGCAGATGTAGAAGACAGGGATAGAGTATATCCACGTGTCTCGCTCAGCCTGCTCAGAAGGAACAGCAGAGGTAGAAGACAGAGATAAAGTATATCCACGTGTCTGATCTACACCTCACTCAGCCTGCTCAGAAGGAAGAGCAGAGGTAGAAGACAGAGATAGAGTATATCCACGTGTCTCACTCAGCCTGCTCAGAAGGGACAGCAGAGGTAGAAAACAGAGATAGAGTATATCCACGTGTCTCACTCAGCCTGCTCATAGGGAACAGCAGAGGTAGAAGACAGAGATAGAGTATATCCACGTGTCTCGCTCAGCCTGCTCAGAAGGAACAGCAGAGGTAGAAGACAGAGATAAAGTATATCCACGTGTCTGATCTACACCTCACTCAGCCTGCTCAGAAGGAACAGCAGAGGTAGAAGACAGAGATAGAGTATATCCACGTGTCTCACTCAGCCTGCTCAGAAGGAACAGCAGAGGTAGGAGACAGAGATAGAGTATATCCACGTGTCTGAGCTACACCTCACTCAGACTGCTCAGAAGGAACAGCAGAGGTTGAAGACAGAGATAGAGCATATCCAAGTGTCTCACTCAGCCTGCTCAGAAGGAACAGCAGAGGTAGAAGACAGAGATAGAGTATATCCACGTGTCTCACTCAGCCTGCTCAGAAGGAACAGCAGAGGTAGAAGACAGAGATAGAGTATATCCACGTGTCTCACTCAGCCTGCTCAGAAGGAACAGCAGAGGTAGAAGACAGAGATAGAGTATATCCAAGTGTCTCACTCAGCCTGCTCAGAAGGAACAGCAAAGGTAGGAGACAAATATAGAGTATATCCACGTGTCTCGCTCAGCCTGCTCAGAAGGAACAGCAGAGGAAGAAGATTGAGATAAAGTATATTCACGTGTCTGATCTACACCTCACTCAGCCTGCTCAGAAGGAACAGCAGAGGTAGAAGACAGAGATAGAGTATATCCACGTGTCTCACTCAGCCTGCTCAGAAGGAACAGCAGATGTAGAAGACAGGGATAGAGTATATCCACGTGTCTCGCTCAGCCTGCTCAGAAGGAACAGCAGAGGTAGAAGACAGAGATAAAGTATATCCACGTGTCTGATCTACACCTCACTCAGACTGCTCAGAAGGAACAGCAGAGGTAGAAGACAGCGATAGAGCATATCCAAGTGTCTCACTCAGCCTGCTCAGAAGGAACAGCAGAGGTAGAAGACAGAGATAGAGTATATCCACGTGTCTCGCTCAGCCTGCTCAGAAGGAACAGCAGAGGAAGAAGATTGAGATAAAGTATATTCACGTGTCTGATCTACACCTCACTCAGCCTGCTCAGAAGGAACAGCAGAGGTAGAAGACAGAGATATAGTATATTCACGTGTCTCACTCAGCCTGCTCAGAAGGAACAGCAGATGTAGAAGACAGGGATAGAGTATATCCACGTGTCTCGCTCAGCCTGCTCAGAAGGAACAGCAGAGGTAGAAGACAGAGATAAAGTATATCCACGTGTCTGATCTACACCTCACTCAGCCTGCTCAGAAGGAAGAGCAGAGGTAGAAGACAGAGATAGAGTATATCCACGTGTCTCACTCAGCCTGCTCAGAAGGGACAGCAGAGGTAGAAAACAGAGATAGAGTATATCCACGTGTCTCACTCAGCCTGCTCATAGGGAACAGCAGAGGTAGAAGACAGAGATAGAGTATATCCACGTGTCTCGCTCAGCCTGCTCAGAAGGAACAGCAGAGGTAGAAGACAGAGATAAAGTATATCCACGTGTCTGATCTACACCTCACTCAGCCTGCTCAGAAGGAACAGCAGAGGTAGAAGACAGAGATAGAGTATATCCACGTGTCTCACTCAGCCTGCTCAGAAGGAACAGCAGAGGTAGGAGACAGATATAGAGTATATCCACGTGTCTGATCTACACCTCACTCAGACTGCTCAGAAGGAACAGCAGAGGTTGAAGACAGAGATAGAGCATATCCAAGTGTCTCACTCAGCCTGCTCAGAAGGAACAGCAGAGGTAGAAGACAGAGATATATTATATCTACGTGTCTCACTCAGCCTGCTCAGAAGGAACAGCAGAGGTAGAAGACAGAGATAGAGTATATCCACGTGTATCACTCAGCCTGCTCAGAAGGAACAGCAGATGTAGAAGACAGAGATAGAGTATATCCACGTGTCTCACTCAGCCTGCTCAGAAGGAACAACAGAGGTAGAAGACAGAGTTAGAGTATTTCCACGTGTCTCACTCAGCCTGCTCAGAAGGAACAGCAGAGGTAGAAGACAGAAATAGAGTATATCCACGTGTCTGATCTACACCTCACTCAGCCTGCTCAGAAGGAACAGCAGAGGTAGAAGACAGAGATAGAGTATATCCACGTGTCTCACTCAGCCTGCTCAGAAGGAACAGCAGAGGTAGGAGACAGATATAGAGTATATCCACGTGTCTGATCTACACCTCACTCAGACTGCTCAGAAGGAACAGCAGAGGTTGAAGACAGAGATAGAGCATATCCAAGTGTCTCACTCAGCCTGCTCAGAAGGAACAGCAGAGGTAGAAGACAGAGATATATTATATCTACGTGTCTCACTCAGCCTGCTCAGAAGGAACAGCAGAGGTAGAAGACAGAGATAGAGTATATCCACGTGTATCACTCAGCCTGCTCAGAAGGAACAGCAGATGTAGAAGACAGAGATAGAGTATATCCACGTGTCTCACTCAGCCTGCTCAGAAGGAACAACAGAGGTAGAAGACAGAGTTAGAGTATTTCCACGTGTCTCACTCAGCCTGCTCAGAAGGAACAGCAGAGGTAGAAGACAGAAATAGAGTATATCCACGTGTCTGATCTACACCTCACTCAGCCTGCTCAGAAGGAACAGCAGAGGGAGAAGACGGAGATAGGGTATATCCACGTGTCTCGCTCAGCCTGCTCAGAAGGAACAGAAGAGGTAGTAGACAGAGATAGAGTATATCCACTGCTCAGAAGGAACAGCATAGGTAGAAGGCAGAGATAGAGTATATCCACGTGTCTCACTCAGCCTGCTCAGAAGGAACAGCAGAGGTAGAAGACAGAGATAGAGTATATCCACGTGTCTGATATACACCTCACTCAACCTGCTCAGAAGGAACAGCAGAGGTAGAAGACGGAGATAGAGTATATCCACGTGTCTCACTCAGCCTGCTCAAAAGGAACAGCAGAGGTAGGAGACAGAGATAGAGTATATCCACGTGTCTGATCTACACCTCACTCAGACTGCTCAGAAGGAACATCAGAGGTTGAAGACAGAGATAGAGCATATCCAAGTGTCTCACTCAGCCTGCTCAGAAGGAACAGCAGAGGTAGAAGACAGAGATATAGTATATCCACGTGTCTCACTCAGTCTGCTCAGAAGGAACAGCAGAGGTAGAAGACAGAGATAGAGTATATCCACGTGTCTCACTCAGCCTGCTCAGAAGGAACAGCAGATGTAGAAGACAGATATAGAGTATATCCACGTGTCTCACTCAGCCTGCTCAGAAGGAACATCAGAGGTAGAAGACAGAGATAGAGTATATCCACGTGTCTGATCTACACCTCACTCAACCTGCTCAGAAGGAACAGCAGAGGTAGAAGACAGAGATAGAGTATATCCACGTGTCTGATCTACACCTCACTCAGCCTGCTCAGAAGGAACAGCAGAGGTAGAAGACAGAGATAGAGTATATCCACGTGTCTCACTCAGCCTGCTCAGAAGGAACAGCAGAGGTAGAAGACAGAGATAGAGTATATCCACGTGTCTGATCTACACCTCACTAAACCTGCTCAGAAGGAACAGCAGAGGTAGAAGACAGAGATAGAGTATATCCACGTGTCTGATCTACACCTCACTCAGCCTGCTCAGAAGGAACAGCAGAGGTAGAAGACAGAGATAGAGTATATCCACGTGTCTCACTCAGCCTGCTCAGAAGGAACAGCAGAGGTAGAAGACAGAGATAGGGTATATCCACGTGTCTGATTTACACCTCACTCAGCCTGCTCAGAAGGAACAGCAGAGGTAGAAGACAGAGATATAGTATATCCACGTGTCTCACTCAGTCTGCTCAGAAGGAACAGCAGATGTAGAAGACAGAGACAGAGTATATCCACGTGTCTAATCTACACCCCACTCAGCCTGCTCAGAAGGAACATCAGAGGTAGAAGACAGAGATAAAGTATATACACGTGTCTGATCTACACCTCACTCAGCCTGCTCAGAAGGAACAGCAGAGGTAGAAGACAGAGATAGAGTATATCCACGTGTCTGATCTACACCTCACTCAGCCTGCTCAGAAGGAACAGCAGAGGGAGAAGACGGAGATAGGGTATATCCACGTGTCTCGCTCAGCCTGCTCAGAAGGAACAGCAGAGGTAGTAGACAGAGATAGAGTATATCCACGTGTCTCACTCAGCCTGCTCAGAAGGAACAGCAGAGGTAGAAGGCAGATATAGAGTATATCCACGTGTCTCACTCAGCCTGCTCAGAAGGAACAGCAGAGGTAGAAGACAGAGATAGAGTATATCCACGTGTCTGATATACACCTCACTCAACCTGCTCAGAAGGAACAGTAGAGGTAGAAGACAGAGATAGAGTATATCCACGTGTCTCACTCAGCCTGCTCAAAAGGAACAGCAGAGGTAGGAGACAGAGATAGAGTATATCCACGTGTCTGATCTACACCTCACTCAGACTGCTCAGAAGGAACAGCAGAGGTTGAAGACAGAGATAGAGCATATCCAAGTGTCTCACTCAGCCTGCTCAGAAGGAACAGCAGAGGTAGAAGACAGAGATAGAGTATATCCACGTGTCTGATCTACACCTCACTCAGCCTGCTCAGAAGGAACAGCAGAGGTAGAAGACAGAGATAGAGTATATCCACGTGTCTCACTCAGCCTGCTCAGAAGGAACAGCAGAGGTAGAAGACAGAGATAGGGTATATCCACGTGTCTGATTTACACCTCACTCAGCCTGCTCAGAAGGAACAGCAGAGGTAGAAGACAGAGATAGAGTATATCCACGTGTCTCACTCAGCCTGCTCAGAAGGAACAGCAGATGTAGAAGACAGAGACAGAGTATATCCACGTGTCTAATCTACACCCCACTCAGCCTGCTCAGAAGGAACATCAGAGGTAGAAGACAGAGATAAAGTATATACACGTGTCTGATCTACACCTCACTCAGCCTGCTCAGAAGGAACAGCAGAGGTAGAAGACAGAGATAGAGTATATCCACGTGTCTGATCTACACCTCACTCAGCCTGCTCAGAAGGAACAGCAGAGGGAGAAGACGGAGATAGGGTATATCCACGTGTCTCGCTCAGCCTGCTCAGAAGGAACAGCAGAGGTAGTAGACAGAGATAGAGTATATCCACGTGTCTCACTCAGCCTGCTCAGAAGGAACAGCAGAGGTAGAAGGCAGATATAGAGTATATCCACGTGTCTCACTCAGCCTGCTCAGAAGGAACAGCAGAGGTAGAAGACAGAGATAGAGTATATCCACGTGTCTGATATACACCTCACTCAACCTGCTCAGAAGGAACAATAGAGGTAGAAGACAGAGATAGAGTATATCCACGTGTCTCACTCAGCCTGCTCAAAAGGAACAGCAGAGGTAGGAGACAGAGATAGAGTATATCCACGTGTCTGATCTACACCTCACTCAGACTGCTCAGAAGGAACAGCAGAGGTTGAAGACAGAGATAGAGCATATCCAAGTGTCTCACTCAGCCTGCTCAGAAGGAACAGCAGAGGTAGAAGACAGAGATAGAGTATATCCCCGTGTCTCACTCAGCCTGCTCAGAAGGAACAGCAGAGGTAGAAGACAGAGATAGAGTATATCCACGTGTCTCACTCAGCCTGCTCAGAAGGAACAGCAGAGGTAGAAGACAGAGATAGAGTATATCCACGTGTCTCACTCAGCCTGCTCAGAAGGAACAGCAGATGTAGAAGACAGAGATAGAGTATATCCACGTGTGTGATATACACCTCACTCAACCTGCTGAGAAGGAACAGCAGAGGTAGAAGACAGAGATAGAGTATATCCACGTGTCTCACTCAGCCTGCTCAGAAGGAACAGCAGAGGTAGGAGACAGAGATATAGTATATCCACGTGTCTGATCTAGACCTCACTCAGACAGCTCAGAAGGAACAGCAGAGGTAGAAGACAGCGATAGAGCATATCCACGTGTCTCACTCAGCCTGCTCAGAAGGAACAGCATAGGTAGAAGACGGAGATAGGGTATAGAAGACAGAGATAGAGTATATCCACGTGTCTCACTCAGCCTGCTCAGAAGGAACAGCAGAGGTAGAAGACAGAGATAGAGCATATCCAAGTGTCTCACTCAGCCTGCTCAGAAGGAACAGCAGAGGTAGAAGACAGAGATAGAGTATATCCCCGTGTCTCACTCAGCCTGCTCAGAAGGAACAGCAGAGGTAGAAGACAGAGATAGAGTATATCCACGTGTCTCACTCAGCCTGCTCAGA
Organism: Crossaster papposus; assembly: GCA_037893245.1. Taxonomy (NCBI): domain Eukaryota; kingdom Metazoa; phylum Echinodermata; class Asteroidea; order Velatida; family Solasteridae; genus Crossaster; species Crossaster papposus. Next base: position 350,348 of record JBAIAA010001137.1, read on the forward strand.
AGGAACAGCAGAGGTAGAAGACAGAGATAGAGTATATCCACGTGTCTCACTCAGCCTGCTCAGAAGGAACAGCAGATGTAGAAGACAGAGATAGAGTATATCCACGTGTGTGATATACACCTCACTCAACCTGCTCAGAAGGAACAGCAGAGGTAGAAGACGGAGATAGAGTATATCCACGTGTCTCACTCAGCCTGCTCAAAAGGAACAGCAGAGGTAGGAGACAGAGATAGAGTATATCCACGTGTCTGATCTACACCTCACTCAGACTGCTCAGAAGGAACATCAGAGGTTGAAGACAGAGATAGAGCATATCCAAGTGTCTCACTCAGCCTGCTCAGAAGGAACAGCAGAGGTAGAAGACAGAGATATAGTATATCCACGTGTCTCACTCAGTCTGCTCAGAAGGAACAGCAGAGGTAGAAGACAGAGATAGAGTATATCCACGTGTCTCACTCAGCCTGCTCAGAAGGAACAGCAGATGTAGAAGACAGATATAGAGTATATCCACGTGTCTCACTCAGCCTGCTCAGAAGGAACATCAGAGGTAGAAGACAGAGATAGAGTATATCCACGTGTCTGATCTACACCTCACTCAACCTGCTCAGAAGGAACAGCAGAGGTAGAAGACAGAGATAGAGTATATCCACGTGTCTGATCTACACCTCACTCAGCCTGCTCAGAAGGAACAGCAGAGGTAGAAGACAGAGATAGAGTATATCCACGTGTCTCACTCAGCCTGCTCAGAAGGAACAGCAGAGGTAGAAGACAGAGATAGAGTATATCCACGTGTCTGATCTACACCTCACTAAACCTGCTCAGAAGGAACAGCAGAGGTAGAAGACAGAGATAGAGTATATCCACGTGTCTGATCTACACCTCACTCAGCCTGCTCAGAAGGAACAGCAGAGGTAGAAGACAGAGATAGAGTATATCCACGTGTCTCACTCAGCCTGCTCAGAAGGAACAGCAGAGGTAGAAGACAGAGATAGGGTATATCCACGTGTCTGATTTACACCTCACTCAGCCTGCTCAGAAGGAACAGCAGAGGTAGAAGACAGAGATATAGTATATCCACGTGTCTCACTCAGTCTGCTCAGAAGGAACAGCAGATGTAGAAGACAGAGACAGAGTATATCCACGTGTCTAATCTACACCCCACTCAGCCTGCTCAGAAGGAACATCAGAGGTAGAAGACAGAGATAAAGTATATACACGTGTCTGATCTACACCTCACTCAGCCTGCTCAGAAGGAACAGCAGAGGTAGAAGACAGAGATAGAGTATATCCACGTGTCTGATCTACACCTCACTCAGCCTGCTCAGAAGGAACAGCAGAGGGAGAAGACGGAGATAGGGTATATCCACGTGTCTCGCTCAGCCTGCTCAGAAGGAACAGCAGAGGTAGTAGACAGAGATAGAGTATATCCACGTGTCTCACTCAGCCTGCTCAGAAGGAACAGCAGAGGTAGAAGGCAGATATAGAGTATATCCACGTGTCTCACTCAGCCTGCTCAGAAGGAACAGCAGAGGTAGAAGACAGAGATAGAGTATATCCACGTGTCTGATATACACCTCACTCAACCTGCTCAGAAGGAACAGTAGAGGTAGAAGACAGAGATAGAGTATATCCACGTGTCTCACTCAGCCTGCTCAAAAGGAACAGCAGAGGTAGGAGACAGAGATAGAGTATATCCACGTGTCTGATCTACACCTCACTCAGACTGCTCAGAAGGAACAGCAGAGGTTGAAGACAGAGATAGAGCATATCCAAGTGTCTCACTCAGCCTGCTCAGAAGGAACAGCAGAGGTAGAAGACAGAGATAGAGTATATCCACGTGTCTGATCTACACCTCACTCAGCCTGCTCAGAAGGAACAGCAGAGGTAGAAGACAGAGATAGAGTATATCCACGTGTCTCACTCAGCCTGCTCAGAAGGAACAGCAGAGGTAGAAGACAGAGATAGGGTATATCCACGTGTCTGATTTACACCTCACTCAGCCTGCTCAGAAGGAACAGCAGAGGTAGAAGACAGAGATAGAGTATATCCACGTGTCTCACTCAGCCTGCTCAGAAGGAACAGCAGATGTAGAAGACAGAGACAGAGTATATCCACGTGTCTAATCTACACCCCACTCAGCCTGCTCAGAAGGAACATCAGAGGTAGAAGACAGAGATAAAGTATATACACGTGTCTGATCTACACCTCACTCAGCCTGCTCAGAAGGAACAGCAGAGGTAGAAGACAGAGATAGAGTATATCCACGTGTCTGATCTACACCTCACTCAGCCTGCTCAGAAGGAACAGCAGAGGGAGAAGACGGAGATAGGGTATATCCACGTGTCTCGCTCAGCCTGCTCAGAAGGAACAGCAGAGGTAGTAGACAGAGATAGAGTATATCCACGTGTCTCACTCAGCCTGCTCAGAAGGAACAGCAGAGGTAGAAGGCAGATATAGAGTATATCCACGTGTCTCACTCAGCCTGCTCAGAAGGAACAGCAGAGGTAGAAGACAGAGATAGAGTATATCCACGTGTCTGATATACACCTCACTCAACCTGCTCAGAAGGAACAATAGAGGTAGAAGACAGAGATAGAGTATATCCACGTGTCTCACTCAGCCTGCTCAAAAGGAACAGCAGAGGTAGGAGACAGAGATAGAGTATATCCACGTGTCTGATCTACACCTCACTCAGACTGCTCAGAAGGAACAGCAGAGGTTGAAGACAGAGATAGAGCATATCCAAGTGTCTCACTCAGCCTGCTCAGAAGGAACAGCAGAGGTAGAAGACAGAGATAGAGTATATCCCCGTGTCTCACTCAGCCTGCTCAGAAGGAACAGCAGAGGTAGAAGACAGAGATAGAGTATATCCACGTGTCTCACTCAGCCTGCTCAGAAGGAACAGCAGAGGTAGAAGACAGAGATAGAGTATATCCACGTGTCTCACTCAGCCTGCTCAGAAGGAACAGCAGATGTAGAAGACAGAGATAGAGTATATCCACGTGTGTGATATACACCTCACTCAACCTGCTGAGAAGGAACAGCAGAGGTAGAAGACAGAGATAGAGTATATCCACGTGTCTCACTCAGCCTGCTCAGAAGGAACAGCAGAGGTAGGAGACAGAGATATAGTATATCCACGTGTCTGATCTAGACCTCACTCAGACAGCTCAGAAGGAACAGCAGAGGTAGAAGACAGCGATAGAGCATATCCACGTGTCTCACTCAGCCTGCTCAGAAGGAACAGCATAGGTAGAAGACGGAGATAGGGTATAGAAGACAGAGATAGAGTATATCCACGTGTCTCACTCAGCCTGCTCAGAAGGAACAGCATAGGTAGAAGACGGAGATAGGGTATAGAAGACAGAGATAGAGTATATCCACGTGTCTCGCTCAGCCTGCTCAGAAGGAACAGCAGAGGTAGAAGACAGAGATAGAGTATATCCACGTGTCTCACTCAGCCTGCTCAGAAGGAACAGCATAGGTAGAAGGCAGAGATAGATTATATCCACGTGTCTCACTCAGCCTGCTCAGAAGGAACAGCAGAGGTAGAAGACAGAGATAGAGTATATCCACGTGTGTGATATACACCTCACTCAACCTGCTGAGAAGGAACAGCAGAGGTAGAAGACAGAGATAGAGTATATCCACGTGTCTCACTCAGCCTGCTCAGAAGGAACAGCAGAGGTAGGAGACAGAGATATAGTATATCCACGTGTCTGATCTAGACCTCACTCAGACAGCTCAGAAGGAACAGCAGAGGTAGAAGACAGCGATAGAGCATATCCAAGTGTCTCACTCAGCCTGCTCAGAAGGAACAGCAGAGGTAGAAGACAAAGATAGAGTATATCCACGTGTCTCACTCAGCCTGCTCAGAAGGAACAGCAGAGGTAGAAGACAGAGATAGAGTATATCCACGTGTCTCACTCAGCCTGCTCAGAAGGAACAGCAGAGGTAGAAGACAGAGATAGAGTATATCCACGTGTCTGATCTACACCTCACTCAGCCTGCTCAGAAGGAACAGCAGAGGTAGAAGACAGAGATACAGTATATCCACGTGTCTGATCTACACCTCACTCAGCCTGCTCAGAAGGAACAGCAGATGTAGAAGACAGAGATAGAGTATATCCACGTGTCTAATCTACACCTCACTCAGCCTGCTTAGAAGGAACAGCAGAGGTAGAAGACAGATATAGAGTATATCCACGTGTCTCGCTCAGCCTGCTCAGAGGGAACATCAGAGGTAGAAGACATAGATAAAGTATATCCACGTGTCTGATCTACACCTCACTCAGCCTGCTCAGAAGGAACAGCAGAGGTAGAAGACAGAGATAGAGTATATCCACGTGTCTGATCTACACCTCACTCAGCCTGCTCAGAAAGAACAGCAGAGGGGGAAGACAGAGATAGAGTATATCCAAGTGTCTCACTCATCCTGCGCAGAAGGAACAACAGAGGTAGAAGACAGAGTTAGAGTATTTCCACGTGTCTCACTCAGCCTGCTCAGAAGGAACAGCAGAGGTAGAAGGCAGAGATAGAGTATATCCACGTGTCTGATCTACACCTCACTCAGCCTGCTCAGAAAGAACAGCAGAGGGGGAAGACAGAGATATAGTATATCTAAGTGTCTCACTCATCCTGCGCAGACGGAACAACAGAGGTAGAAGACAGAGTTAGAGTATTTCCACGTGTCTCACTCAGCCTGCTCAGAAGGAACAGCAGAGGTAGAAGGCAGAGATAGAGTATATCCACGTGTCTGATATACACCTCAGTCAGCCTGATCAGAAGGAACAGCAGAGGTAGAATACAGTGATAGAGTATATCCACGTGTCTCACTCAGCCTGCTTAGAAGGAACAGCAGAGGTAGAAGACAGAGATAGAGTATATCCACGTGTCTTTCTCAGCCTGCTCAGAAGGAACAGCAGAGGTAGACGACAGAGATAGAGTATATCCACGTGTCTCACTCAGCCTGCTCAGAAGAAACAGCAGAGGTAGAAGACAGAGATAGAGTATATCCACGTGTCTGATATACACCTCACTCAGCCTGCTCAGAAGGAACAGCAGAGGTAGAAGACAGAGATAGAGTATATCCACGTGTCTGATCTACACCTCACTCAGCCTGCTCAGAAGGAACAGCGGAGGTAGAAGACAGAGATAGAGTATATCCACGTGTCTCACTCAGCCTGCTCAGAAGGAACAACAGAGGTAGAAGACAGAGATAGAGTATATCCACGTGTCTGATCTACACCTCACTCAGCCTGCTCAGAAGGAACAGCAGAGGTAGAAGACAGATATAGAGTATATCCACGTGTCTGATATACACCTCACTCAGCCTGCTCAGAAGGAACAGCAGAGGTAGAAGACAGAGATAGAGTATATCCACGTGTCTGATCTACACCTCACTCAACCTGCTCAGAAGGAACAGCAGAGGTAGAAGACAGAGATAGAGTATATCCACGTGTCTGATCTACACCTCACTCAGCCTGCTCAGAAGGAACAGCAGAGGTAGAAGACAGAGATAGAGTATATCCACGTGTCTCACTCAGCCTGCTCAGAAGGAACAGCAGAGGTAGAAGACAGAGATAGGGTATATCCACGAGTCTGATTTACACCTCACTCAGCCTGCTCAGATGGAACAGCAGAGGTAGAAGACAGAGATAGAGTATATCCACGTGGCTCACTCAGCCTGCTCAGAAGGAACAGCAGAGGTAGAAGACAGAGATAGAGTATATCCACGTGTCTCACTCAGCCTGCTCAGAAGGAACAGCAGATGTAGAAGACAGAGACAGAGTATATCCACGTGTCTAATCTACACCCCACTCAGCCTGCTCAGAAGGAACATCAGAGGTAGAAGACAGAGATAAAGTATATACACGTGTCTGATCTACACCTCACTCAGCCTGCTCAGAAGGAACAGCAGAGGTAGAAGACAGAGATAGAGTATATCCACGTGTCTGATCTACACCTCACTCAGCCTGCTCAGAAGGAACAGCAGAGGGAGAAGACGGAGATAGGGTATATCCACGTGTCTCACTCAGCCTGCTCAGAAGGAACAGCAGAGGTAGAAGGCAGATATAGAGTATATCCACGTGTCTCACTCAGCCTGCTCAGAAGGAACAGCAGAGGTAGAAGACAGAGATAGAGTATATCCACGTGTCTGATATACACCTCACTCAACCTGCTCAGAAGGAACAATAGAGGTAGAAGACAGAGATAGAGTATATCCACGTGTCTCACTCAGCCTGCTCAAAAGGAACAGCAGAGGTAGGAGACAGAGATAGAGTATATCCACGTGTCTGATCTACACCTCACTCAGACTGCTCAGAAGGAACAGCAGAGGTTGAAGACAGAGATAGAGCATATCCAAGTGTCTCACTCAGCCTGCTCAGAAGGAACAGCAGAGGTAGAAGACAGAGATAGAGTATATCCCCGTGTCTCACTCAGCCTGCTCAGAAGGAACAGCAGAGGTAGAAGACAGAGATAGAGTATATCCACGTGTCTCACTCAGCCTGCTCAGAAGGAACAGCAGAGGTAGAAGACAGAGATAGAGTATATCCACGTGTCTCACTCAGCCTGCTCAGAAGGAACAGCAGATGTAGAAGACAGAGATAGAGTATATCCACGTGTCTAATCTACACCCCACTCAGCCTGCTCAGAAGGAACAGCAGAGGTAGAAGACAGAGATAGAGTATATCCACGTGTCTCACTCAGCCTGCTCAGAAGGAACAGCATAGGTAGAAGACGGAGATAGGGTATAGAAGACAGAGATAGAGTATATCCACGTGTCTCGCTCAGCCTGCTCAGAAGGAACAGCAGAGGTAGAAGACAGAGATAGAGTATATCCACGTGTCTCACTCAGCCTGCTCAGAAGGAACAGCATAGGTAGAAGGCAGAGATAGATTATATCCACGTGTCTCACTCAGCCTGCTCAGAAGGAACAGCAGAGGTAGAAGACAGAGATAGAGTATATCCACGTGTGTGATATACACCTCACTCAACCTGCTGAGAAGGAACAGCAGAGGTAGAAGACAGAGATAGAGTATATCCACGTGTCTCACTGAGCCTGCTCAGAAGGAACAGCAGAGGTAGGAGACAGAGATATAGTATATCCACGTGTCTGATCTAGACCTCACTCAGACAGCTCAGAAGGAACAGCAGAGGTAGAAGACAGCGATAGAGCATATCCAAGTGTCTCACTCAGCCTGCTCAGAAGGAACAGCAGAGGTAGAAGACAAAGATAGAGTATATCCACGTGTCTCACTCAGCCTGCTCAGAAGGAACAGCAGAGGTAGAAGACAGAGATAGAGTATATCCACGTGTCTCACTCAGCCTGCTCAGAAGGAACAGCAGAGGTAGAAGACAGAGATAGAGTATATCCACGTGTCTGATCTACACCTCACTCAGCCTGCTCAGAAGGAACAGCAGAGGTAGAAGACAGAGATACAGTATATCCACGTGTCTGATCTACACCTCACTCAGCCTCCTCAGAAGGAACAGCAGATGTAGAAGACAGAGATAGAGTATATCCACGTGTCTAATCTACACCTCACTCAGCCTGCTTAGAAGGAACAGCAGAGGTAGAAGACAGATATAGAGTATATCCACGTGTCTCGCTCAGCCTGCTCAGAGGGAACATCAGAGGTAGAAGACATAGATAAAGTATATCCACGTGTCTGATCTACACCTCACTCAGCCTGCTCAGAAGGAACAGCAGAGGTAGAAGACAGAGATAGAGTATATCCACGTGTCTGATCTACACCTCACTCAGCCTGCTCAGAAAGAACAGCAGAGGGGGAAGACAGAGATAGAGTATATCCAAGTGTCTCACTCATCCTGCGCAGAAGGAACAACAGAGGTAGAAGACAGAGTTAGAGTATTTCCACGTGTCTCACTCAGCCTGCTCAGAAGGAACAGCAGAGGTAGAAGGCAGAGATAGAGTATATCCACGTGTCTGATCTACACCTCACTCAGCCTGCTCAGAAAGAACAGCAGAGGGGGAAGACAGAGATATAGTATATCTAAGTGTCTCACTCATCCTGCGCAGACGGAACAACAGAGGTAGAAGACAGAGTTAGAGTATTTCCACGTGTCTCACTCAGCCTGCTCAGAAGGAACAGCAGAGGTAGAAGGCAGAGATAGAGTATATCCACGTGTCTGATATACACCTCAGTCAGCCTGATCAGAAGGAACAGCAGAGGTAGAATACAGTGATAGAGTATATCCACGTGTCTCACTCAGCCTGCTTAGAAGGAACAGCAGAGGTAGAAGACAGAGATAGAGTATATCCACGTGTCTTTCTCAGCCTGCTCAGAAGGAACAGCAGAAGTAGACGACAGAGATAGAGTATATCCACGTGTCTCACTCAGCCTGCTCAGAAGGAACAGCAGAGGTAGAAGACAGAGATAGAGTATATCCACGTGTCTGATATACACCTCACTCAGCCTGCTCAGAAGGAACAGCAGAGGTAGAAGACAGAGATAGAGTATATCCACGTGTCTGATCTACACCTCACTCAGCCTGCTCAGAAGGAACAGCGGAGGTAGAAGACAGAGATAGAGTATATCCACGTGTCTCACTCAGCCTGCTCAGAAGGAACAACAGAGGTAGAAGACAGAGATAGAGTATATCCACGTGTCTGATCTACACCTCACTCAGCCTGCTCAGAAGGAACAGCAGAGGTAGAAGACAGATATAGAGTATATCCACGTGTCTGATATACACCTCACTCAGCCTGCTCAGAAGGAACAGCAGAGGTAGAAGACAGAGATAGAGTATATCCAAGTGTCTGATCTACACCTCACTCAACCTGCTCAGAAGGAACAGCAGAGGTAGAAGACAGAGATAGAGTATATCCACGTGTCTGATCTACACCTCACTCAGCCTGCTCAGAAGGAACAGCAGAGGTAGAAGACAGAGATAGAGTATATCCACGTGTCTCACTCAGCCTGCTCAGAAGGAACAGCAGAGGTAGAAGACAGAGATAGGGTATATCCACGAGTCTGATTTACACCTCACTCAGCCTGCTCAGATGGAACAGCAGAGGTAGAAGACAGAGATAGAGTATATCCACGTGGCTCACTCAGCCTGCTCAGAAGGAACAGCAGATGTAGAAGACAGAGACAGAGTATATCCACGTGTCTAATCTACACCCCACTCAGCCTGCTCAGAAGGAACATCAGAGGTAGAAGACAGAGATAAAGTATATCCACGTGTCTGATCTACACCTCACTCAGCCTGCTCAGAAGGAACAGCAGAGGTAGAAGACAGAAATAGAGTATATCCACGTGTCTGATCTACACCTCACTCAGCCTGCTCAGAAGGAACAGCAGAGGGAGAAGACGGAGATAGGGTATATCCACGTGTCTCGCTCAGCCTGCTCAGAAGGAACAGAAGAGGTAGTAGACAGAGATAGAGTATATCCACTGCTCAGAAGGAACAGCAGAGGTAGAAGGCAGAGATAGAGTATATCCACGTGTCTCACTCAGCCTGCTCAGAAGGAACAGCAGAGGTAGAAGACAGAGATAGAGTATATCCACGTGTCTGATATACACCTCACTCAACCTGCTCAGAAGGAACAGCAGAGGTAGAAGACGGAGATAGAGTATATCCACGTGTCTCACTCAGCCTGCTCAAAAGGAACAGCAGAGGTAGGAGACAGAGATAGAGTATATCCACGTGTCTGATCTACACCTCACTCAGACTGCTCAGAAGGAACATCAGAGGTTGAAGACAGAGATAGAGCATATCCAAGTGTCTCACTCAGCCTGCTCAGAAGGAACAGCAGAGGTAGAAGACAGAGATATAGTATATCCACGTGTCTCACTCAGTCTGCTCAGAAGGAACAGCAGAGGTAGAAGACAGAGATAGAGTATATCCACGTGTCTCACTCAGCCTGCTCAGAAGGAACAGCAGAGGTAGAAGACAGATATAGAGTATATCCACGTGTCTCACTCAGCCTGCTCAGAAGGAACATCAGAGGTAGAAGACAGAGATAGAGTATATCCACGTGTCTGATCTACACCTCACTCAACCTGCTCAGAAGGAACAGCAGAGGTAGAAGACAGAGATAGAGTATATCCACGTGTCTGATCTACACCTCACTCAGCCTGCTCAGAAGGAACAGCAGAGGTAGAAGACAGAGATAGAGTATATCCACGTGTCTCACTCAGCCTGCTCAGAAGGAACAGCAGAGGTAGAAGACAGAGATAGAGTATATCCACATGTCTGATCTACACCTCACTCAACCTGCTCAGAAGGAACAGCAGAGGTAGAAGACAGAGATAGAGTATATACACGTGTCTGATCTACACCTCACTCAGCCTGCTCAGAAGGAACAGCAGAGGTAGAAGACAGAGATAGGGTATATCCACGTGTCTAATCTACACCTCACTCATCCTGCTCAGAAGGAACAGCAGAGGGAGAAGACGGAGATAGGGTATATCCACGTGTCTCGCTCAGCCTGCTCAGAAGGAACAGCAGAGGTAGTAAACAGAGATAGAGTATATCCACGAGTCTCACTCAGCCTGCTCAAAAGGAACAGCAGAGGTAGGAGACAGAGATAGAGTATATCCACGTGTCTGATCTACACCTCACTCAGACTGCTCAGAAGGAACAGCAGAGGTTGAAGACAGAGATAGAGCATATCCAAGTGTCTCACTCAGCCTGCTCAGAAGGAACAGCAGAGGTAGAAGACAGAGATAGAGTATATCCACGTGTCTGATCTACACCTCACTCAGCCTGCTCAGAAGGAACAGCAGAGGTAGAAGACAGAGATAGAGTATATCCACGTGTCTCACTCAGCCTGCTCAGAAGGAACAGCAGAGGTAGAAGACAGAGATAGGGTATATCCACGTGTCTGATTTACACCTCACTCAGCCTGCTCAGAAGGAACAGCAGAGGTAGAAGACAGAGATAGAGTATATCCACGTGTCTCACTCAGCCTGCTCAGAAGGAACAGCAGATGTAGAAGACAGAGACAGAGTATATCCACGTGTCTAATCTACACCCCACTCAGCCTGCTCAGAAGGAACATCAGAGGTAGAAGACAGAGATAAAGTATATACACGTGTCTGATCTACACCTCACTCAGCCTGCTCAGAAGGAACAGCAGAGGTAGAAGACAGAGATAGAGTATATCCACGTGTCTGATCTACACCTCACTCAGCCTGCTCAGAAGGAACAGCAGAGGGAGAAGACGGAGATAGGGTATATCCACGTGTCTCGCTCAGCCTGCTCAGAAGGAACAGCAGAGGTAGTAGACAGAGATAGAGTATATCCACGTGTCTCACTCAGACTGCTCAGAAGGAACAGCAGAGGTAGAAGGCAGATATAGAGTATATCCACGTGTCTCACTCAGCCTGCTCAGAAGGAACAGCAGAGGTAGAAGACAGAGATAGAGTATATCCACGTGTCTGATATACACCTCACTCAACCTGCTCAGAAGGAACAGTAGAGGTAGAAGACAGAGATAGAGTATATCCACGTGTCTCACTCAGCCTGCTCAAAAGGAACAGCAGAGGTAGGAGACAGAGATAGAGTATATCCACGTGTCTGATCTACACCTCACTCAGACTGCTCAGAAGGAACAGCAGAGGTTGAAGACAGAGATAAAGTATATACACGTGTCTGATCTACACCTCACTCAGCCTGCTCAGAAGGAACAGCAGAGGTAGAAGACAGAGATAGAGTATATCCACGTGTCTGATCTACACCTCACTCAGCCTGCTCAGAAGGAACAGCAGAGGGAAAAGACGGAGATAGGGTATATCCACGTGTCTCGCTCAGCCTGCTCAGAAGGAACAGCAGAGGTAGTAGACAGAGATAGAGTATATCCACGTGTCTCACTCAGACTGCTCAGAAGGAACAGCAGAGGTAGAAGGCAGATATAGAGTATATCCACGTGTCTCACTCAGCCTGCTCAGAAGGAACAGCAGAGGTTGAAGACAGAGATAGAGCATATCCAAGTGTCTCACTCAGCCTGCTCAGAAGGAACAGCAGAGGTAGAAGACAGAGATAGAGTATATCCACGTGTCTGATCTACACCTCACTCAGCCTGCTCAGAAGGAACAGCAGAGGTAGAAGACAGAGATAGAGTATATCCACGTGTCTCACTCAGCCTGCTCAGAAGGAACAGCAGAGGTAGAAGACAGAGATAGGGTATATCCACGTGTCTGATTTACACCTCACTCAGCCTGCTCAGAAGGAACAGCAGAGGTAGAAGACAGAGATAGAGTATATCCACGTGTCTCACTCAGCCTGCTCAGAAGGAACAGCAGATGTAGAAGACAGAGACAGAGTATATCCACGTGTCTAATCTACACCCCACTCAGCCTGCTCAGAAGGAACATCAGAGGTAGAAGACAGAGATAAAGTATATACACGTGTCTGATCTACACCTCACTCAGCCTGCTCAGAAGGAACAGCAGAGGTAGAAGACAGAGATAGAGTATATCCACGTGTCTGATCTACACCTCACTCAGCCTGCTCAGAAGGAACAGCAGAGGGAGAAGACGGAGATAGGGTATATCCACGTGTCTCGCTCAGCCTGCTCAGAAGGAACAGCAGAGGTAGTAGACAGAGATAGAGTATATCCACGTGTCTCACTCAGACTGCTCAGAAGGAACAGCAGAGGTAGAAGGCAGATATAGAGTATATCCACGTGTCTCACTCAGCCTGCTCAGAAGGAACAGCAGAGGTAGAAGACAGAGATAGAGTATATCCACGTGTCTGATATACACCTCACTCAACCTGCTCAGAAGGAACAGTAGAGGTAGAAGACAGAGATAGAGTATATCCACGTGTCTCACTCAGCCTGCTCAAAAGGAACAGCAGAGGTAGGAGACAGAGATAGAGTATATCCACGTGTCTGATCTACACCTCACTCAGACTGCTCAGAAGGAACAGCAGAGGTTGAAGACAGAGATAAAGTATATACACGTGTCTGATCTACACCTCACTCAGCCTGCTCAGAAGGAACAGCAGAGGTAGAAGACAGAGATAGAGTATATCCACGTGTCTGATCTACACCTCACTCAGCCTGCTCAGAAGGAACAGCAGAGGGAAAAGACGGAGATAGGGTATATCCACGTGTCTCGCTCAGCCTGCTCAGAAGGAACAGCAGAGGTAGTAGACAGAGATAGAGTATATCCACGTGTCTCACTCAGACTGCTCAGAAGGAACAGCAGAGGTAGAAGGCAGATATAGAGTATATCCACGTGTCTCACTCAGCCTGCTCAGAAGGAACAGCAGAGGTAGAAGACAGAGATAGAGTATATCCACGTGTCTGATATACACCTCACTCAACCTGCTCAGAAGGAACAGTAGAGGTAGAAGACAGAGATAGAGTATATCCACGTGTCTCACTCAGCCTGCTCAAAAGGAACAGCAGAGGTAGGAGACAGAGATAGAGTATATCCACGTGTCTGATCTACACCTCACTCAGACTGCTCAGAAGGAACAGCAGAGGTTGAAGACAGAGATAGAGCATATCCAAGTGTCTCACTCAGCCTGCTCAGAAGGAACAGCAGAGGTAGAAGACAGAGATAGAGTATATCCACGTGTCTCACTCAGCCTGCTCAGAAGGAACAGCAGAGGTAGAAGACAGAGATAGAGTATATCCACGTGTCTCACTCAGCCTGCTCAGAAGGGACAGCAGAGGTAGAAGACAGAGATAGAGTATATCCACGTGTCTCAGTCAGCCTGCTCAGAAGGAACAGCAGATGTAGAAGACAGAGATAGAGTATATCCACGTGTCTAATCTACACCCCACTCAGCCTGCTCAGAAGGAACAGCAGAGGTAGAAGACAGAGATAGAGTATATCCACGTGTCTGATATACACCTCACTCAACCTGCTCAGAAGGAACAGTAGAGGTAGAAGACAGAGATAGAGTATATCCACGTGTCTCACTCAGCCTGCTCAAAAGGAACAGCAGAGGTAGGAGACAGAGATAGAGTATATCCACGTGTCTGATCTACACCTCACTCAGACTGCTCAGAAGGAACAGCAGAGGTTGAAGACAGAGATAGAGCATATCCAAGTGTCTCACTCAGCCTGCTCAGAAGGAACAGCAGAGGTAGAAGACAGAGATAGAGTATATCCACGTGTCTGATCTACACCTCACTCAGCCTGCTCAGAAGGAACAGCAGAGGTAGAAGACAGAGATAGAGTATATCCACGTGTCTCACTCAGCCTGCTCAGAAGGAACAGCAGAGGTAGAAGACAGAGATAGGGTATATCCACGTGTCTGATTTACACCTCACTCAGCCTGCTCAGAAGGAACAGCAGAGGTAGAAGACAGAGATAGAGTATATCCACGTGTCTCACTCAGCCTGCTCAGAAGGAACAGCAGATGTAGAAGACAGAGACAGAGTATATCCACGTGTCTGATCTACACCTCACTCAGCCTGCTCAGAAGGAACAACAGAGGGAGAAGACGGAGATAGGGTATATCCACGTGTCTCGCTCAGCCTGCTCAGAAGGAACAGCAGAGGTAGAAGACAGAGATAGAGTATATCCACGTGTCTCACTCAGCCTGCTCAGAAGGAACAGCAGAGGTAGAAGACAGAGATAGAGTATATCCACGTGTCTGATCTACACCTCACTCAGCCTGCTCAGAAGGAACAGCGGAGGTAGAAGACAGAGATAGAGTATATCCACGTGTCTCACTCAGCCTGCTCAGAAGGAACAACAGAGGTAGAAGACAGAGATAGAGTATATCCACGTGTCTGATCTACACCTCACTCAGCCTGCTCAGAAGGAACAGCAGAGGTAGAAGACAGATATAGAGTATATCCACGTGTCTGATATACACCTCACTCAGCCTGCTCAGAAGGAACAGCAGAGGTAGAAGACAGAGATAGAGTATATCCACGTGTCTGATCTACACCTCACTCAACCTGCTCAGAAGGAACAGCAGAGGTAGAAGACAGAGATAGAGTATATCCACGTGTCTGATCTACACCTCACTCAGCCTGCTCAGAAGGAACAGCAGAGGTAGAAGGCAGATATAGAGTATATCCACGTGTCTCACTCAGCCTGCTCAGAAGGAACAGCAGAGGTAGAAGACAGAGATAGAGTATATCCACGTGTCTGATATACACCTCACTCAACCTGCTCAGAAGGAACAGTAGAGGTAGAAGACAGAGATAGAGTATATCCACGTGTCTCACTCAGCCTGCTCAAAAGGAACAGCAGAGGTAGGAGACAGAGATAGAGTATATCCACGTGTCTGATCTACACCTCACTCAGACTGCTCAGAAGGAACAGCAAAGGTTGAAGACAGAGATAGAGCATATCCAAGTGTCTCACTCAGCCTGCTCAGAAGGAACAGCAGAGGTAGAAGACAGAGATAGAGTATATCCACGTGTCTGATCTACACCTCACTCAGCCTGCTCAGAAGGAACAGCAGAGGTAGAAGACAGAGATAGAGTATATCCACGTGTCTCACTCAGCCTGCTCAGAAGGAACAGCAGAGGTAGAAGACAGAGATAGGGTATATCCACGTGTCTGATTTACACCTCACTCAGCCTGCTCAGAAGGAACAGCAGAGGTAGAAGACAGAGATAGAGTATATCCACGTGTCTCACTCAGCCTGCTCAGAAGGAACAGCAGATGTAGAAGACAGAGACAGAGTATATCCACGTGTCTAATCTACACCCCACTCAGCCTGCTCAGAAGGAACATCAGAGGTAGAAGACAGAGATAAAGTATATACAAGTGTCTCACTCAGCCTGCTCAGAAGGAACAGCAGAGGTAGAAGACAGAGATAGAGTATATCCACGTGTCTGATCTACACCTCACTCAGCCTGCTCAGAAGGAACAGCAGAGGTAGAAGACAGAGATAGAGTATATCCACGTGTCTCACTCAGCCTGCTCAGAAGGAACAGCAGAGGTAGAAGACAGAGATAGGGTATATCCACGTGTCTGATTTACACCTCACTCAGCCTGCTCAGAAGGAACAGCAGAGGTAGAAGACAGAGATAGAGTATATCCACGTGTCTCACTCAGCCTGCTCAGAAGGAACAGCAGATGTAGAAGACAGAGACAGAGTATATCCACGTGTCTAATCTACACCCCACTCAGCCTGCTCAGAAGGAACATCAGAGGTAGAAGACAGAGATAAAGTATATACACGTGTCTGATCTACACCTCACTCAGCCTGCTCAGAAGGAACAGCAGAGGTAGAAGACAGAGATAGAGTATATCCACGTGTCTGATATACACCTCACTCAACCTGCTCAGAAGGAACAGCAGATGTAGAAGACGGAGATAGAGTATATCCACGTGTCTCACTCAGCCTGCTCAAAAGGAACAGCAGAGGTAGGAGACAGAGATAGAGTATATCCACGTGTCTGATCTACACCTCACTCAGACTGCTCAGAAGGAACATCAGAGGTTGAAGACAGAGATAGAGCATATCCAAGTGTCTCACTCAGCCTGCTCAGAAGGAACAGCAGAGGTAGAAGACAGAGATATAGTATATCCACGTGTCTCACTCAGTCTGCTCAGAAGGAACAGCAGAGGTAGAAGACAGAGATAGAGTATATCCACGTGTCTCACTCAGCCTGCTCAGAAGGAACAGCAGAGGTAGAAGACAGATATAGAGTATATCCACGTGTCTCACTCAGCCTGCTCAGAAGGAACATCAGAGGTAGAAGACAGAGATAGAGTATATCCACGTGTCTCACTCAGTCTGCTCAGAAGGAACAGCAGAGGTAGAAGGCAGATATAGAGTATATCCACGTGTCTCACTCAGCCTGCTCAGAAGGAACAGCAGAGGTAGAAGACAGAGATAGAGTATATCCACGTGTCTGATATACACCTCACTCAACCTGCTCAGAAGGAACAGTAGAGGTAGAAGACAGAGATAGAGTATATCCACGTGTCTCACTCAGCCTGCTCAAAAGGAACAGCAGAGGTAGGAGACAGAGATAGAGTATATCCACGTGTCTGATCTACACCTCACTCAGACTGCTCAGAAGGAACAGCAGAGGTTGAAGACAGAGATGAAGTATATACACGTGTCTGATCTACACCTCACTCAGCCTGCTCAGAAGGAACAGCAGAGGTAGAAGACAGAGATAGAGTATATCCACGTGTCTGATCTACACCTCACTCAGCCTGCTCAGAAGGAACAGCAGAGGGAGAAGACGGAGATAGGGTATATCCACGTGTCTCGCTCAGCCTGCTCAGAAGGAACAGCAGAGGTAGTAGACAGAGATAGAGTATATCCACGTGTCTCACTCAGACTGCTCAGAAGGAACAGCAGAGGTAGAAGGCAGATATAGAGTATATCCACGTGTCTCACTCAGCCTGCTCAGAAGGAACAGCAGAGGTAGAAGACAGAGATAGAGTATATCCACGTGTCTGATATACACCTCACTCAACCTGCTCAGAAGGAACAGTAGAGGTAGAAGACAGAGATAGAGTATATCCACGTGTCTCACTCAGCCTGCTCAAAAGGAACAGCAGAGGTAGGAGACAGAGATAGAGTATATCCACGTGTCTGATCTACACCTCACTCAGACTGCTCAGAAGGAACAGCAGAGGTTGAAGACAGAGATAGAGCATATCCAAGTGTCTCACTCAGCCTGCTCAGAAGGAACAGCAGAGGTAGAAGACAGAGATAGAGTATATCCACGTGTCTCACTCAGCCTGCTCAGAAGGAACAGCAGAGGTAGAAGACAGAGATAGAGTATATCCACGTGTCTCACTCAGCCTGCTCAGAAGGGACAGCAGAGGTAGAAGACAGAGATAGAGTATATCCACGTGTCTCAGTCAGCCTGCTCAGAAGGAACAGCAGATGTAGAAGACAGAGATAGAGTATATCCACGTGTCTAATCTACACCCCACTCAGCCTGCTCAGAAGTAACAGCAGAGGTAGAAGACAGAGATAGAGTATATCCACGTGTCTGATATACACCTCACTCAACCTGCTCAGAAGGAACAGTAGAGGTAGAAGACAGAGATAGAGTATATCCACGTGTCTCACTCAGCCTGCTCAAAAGGAACAGCAGAGGTAAAAGACAGAGATAGAGTATATCCACGTGTCTGATCTACACCTCACTCAGACTGCTCAGAAGGAACAGCAGAGGTTGAAGACAGAGATAGAGCATATCCAAGTGTCTCACTCAGCCTGCTCAGAAGGAACAGCAGAGGTAGAAGACAGAGATAGAGTATATCCACGTGTCTGATCTACACCTCACTCAGCCTGCTCAGAAGGAACAGCAGAGGTAGAAGACAGAGATAGAGTATATCCACGTGTCTCACTCAGCCTGCTCAGAAGGAACAGCAGAGGTAGAAGACAGAGATAGGGTATATCCACGTGTCTGATTTACACCTCACTCAGCCTGCTCAGAAGGAACAGCAGAGGTAGAAGACAGAGATAGAGTATATCCACGTGTCTCACTCAGCCTGCTCAGAAGGAACAGCAGATGTAGAAGACAGAGACAGAGTATATCCACGTGTCTGATCTACACCTCACTCAGCCTGCTCAGAAAAAACAACAGAGGGAGAAGACGGAGATAGGGTATATCCACGTGTCTCGCTCAGCCTGCTCAGAAAGAACAGCAGAGGTAGAAGACAGAGATAGAGTATATCCACGTGTCTCACTCAGCCTGCTCAGAAGGAACAGCAGAGGTAGAAGGCAGAGATAGAGTATATCCACGTGTCTCACTCAGCATGCTCAGAAGGAACAGCAGAGGTAGAAGACAGAGATAGAGTATATCCACGTGTCTGATATACACCTCACTCAGCCTGCTCAGAAGGAACAGCAGAGGTAGAAGACAGAGATAGAGTATATCCACGTGTCTGATCTACACCTCACTCAGCCTGCTCAGAAGGAACAGCGGAGGTAGAAGACAGAGATAGAGTATATCCACGTGTCTCACTCAGCCTGCTCAGAAGGAACAACAGAGGTAGAAGACAGAGATAGAGTATATCCACGTGTCTGATCTACACCTCACTCAGCCTGCTCAGAAGGAACAGCAGAGGTAGAAGACAGATATAGAGTATATCCACGTGTCTGATATACACCTCACTCAGCCTGCTCAGAAGGAACAGCAGAGGTAGAAGACAGAGATAGAGTATATCCACGTGTCTGATCTACACCTCACTCAACCTGCTCAGAAGGAACAGCAGAGGTAGAAGACAGAGATAGAGTATATCCACGTGTCTGATCTACACCTCACTCAGCCTGCTCAGAAGGAACAGCAGAGGTAGAAGGCAGATATAGAGTATATCCACGTGTCTCACTCAGCCTGCTCAGAAGGAACAGCAGAGGTAGAAGACAGAGATAGAGTATATCCACGTGTCTGATATACACCTCACTCAACCTGCTCAGAAGGAACAGTAGAGGTAGAAGACAGAGATAGAGTATATCCACGTGTCTCACTCAGCCTGCTCAAAAGGAACAGCAGAGGTAGGAGACAGAGATAGAGTATATCCACGTGTCTGATCTACACCTCACTCAGACTGCTCAGAAGGAACAGCAGAGGTTGAAGACAGAGATAGAGCATATCCAAGTGTCTCACTCAGCCTGCTCAGAAGGAACAGCAGAGGTAGAAGACAGAGATAGAGTATATCCACGTGTCTGATCTACACCTCACTCAGCCTGCTCAGAAGGAACAGCAGAGGTAGAAGACAGAGATAGAGTATATCCACGTGTCTCACTCAGCCTGCTCAGAAGGAACAGCAGAGGTAGAAGACAGAGATAGGGTATATCCACGTGTCTGATTTACACCTCACTCAGCCTGCTCAGAAGGAACAGCAGAGGTAGAAGACAGAGATAGAGTATATGCACGTGTCTCACTCAGCCTGCTCAGAAGGAACAGCAGATGTAGAAGACAGAGACAGAGTATATCCACGTGTCTAATCTACACCCCACTCAGCCTGCTCAGAAGGAACATCAGAGGTAGAAGACAGAGATAAAGTATATACAAGTGTCTCACTCAGCCTGCTCAGAAGGAACAGCAGAGGTAGAAGACAGAGATAGAGTATATCCACGTGTCTGATCTACACCTCACTCAGCCTGCTCAGAAGGAACAGCAGAGGTAGAAGACAGAGATAGAGTATATCCACGTGTCTCACTCAGCCTGCTCAGAAGGAACAGCAGAGGTAGAAGACAGAGATAGGGTATATCCACGTGTCTGATTTACACCTCACTCAGCCTGCTCAGAAGGAACAGCAGAGGTAGAAGACAGAGATAGAGTATATCCACGTGTCTCACTCAGCCTGCTCAGAAGGAACAGCAGATGTAGAAGACAGAGACAGAGTATATCCACGTGTCTAATATACACCCCACTCAGCCTGCTCAGAAGGAACATCAGAGGTAGAAGACAGAGATAAAGTATATACACGTGTCTGATCTACACCTCACTCAGCCTGCTCAGAAGGAACAGCAGAGGTAGAAGACAGAGATAGAGTATATCCACGTGTCTGATCTACACCTCACTCAGCCTGCTCAGAAGGAACAGCAGAGGGAGAAGACGGAGATAGGGTATATCCACGTGTCTCGCTCAGCCTGCTCAGAAGGAACAGCAGAGGTAGTAGACAGAGATAGAGTATATCCACGTGTCTCACTCAGCCTGCTCAGAAGGAACAGCAGAGGTAGAAGGCAGATATAGAGTATATCCACGTGTCTCACTCAGCCTGCTCAGAAGGAACAGCAGAGGTAGAAGACAGAGATAGAGTATATCCACGTGTCTGATATACACCTCACTCAACCTGCTCAGAAGGAACAATAGAGGTAGAAGACAGAGATAGAGTATATCCACGTGTCTCACTCAGCCTGCTCAAAAGGAACAGCAGAGGTAGGAGACAGAGATAGAGTATATCCACGTGTCTGATCTACACCTCACTCAGACTGCTCAGAAGGAACAGCAGAGGTTGAAGACAGAGATAGAGCATATCCAAGTGTCTCACTCAGCCTGCTCAGAAGGAACAGCAGACGTAGAAGACAGAGATAGAGTATATCCCCGTGTCTCACTCAGCCTGCTCAGAAGGAACAGCAGAGGTAGAAGACAGAGATAGAGTATATCCACGTGTCTCACTCAGCCTGCTCAGAAGGAACAGCAGATGTAGAAGACAGAGATAGAGTATATCCACGTGTCTAATCTACACCCCACTCAGCCTGCTCAGAAGGAACAGCAGAGGTAGAAGACAGAGATAGAGTATATCCACGTGTCTCACTCAGCCTGCTCAGAAGGAACAGCATAGGTAGAAGACGGAGATAGGGTATAGAAGACAGAGATAGAGTATATCCACGTGTCTCGCTCAGCCTGCTCAGAAGGAACAGCAGAGGTAGAAGACAGAGATAGAGTATATCCACGTGTCTCACTCAGCCTGCTCAGAAGGAACAGCATAGGTAGAAGGCAGAGATAGATTATATCCACGTGTCTCACTCAGCCTGCTCAGAAGGAACAGCAGAGGTAGAAGACAGAGATAGAGTATATCCACGTGTGTGATATACACCTCACTCAACCTGCTGAGAAGGAACAGCAGAGGTAGAAGACAGAGATAGAGTATATCCACGTGTCTCACTCAGCCTGCTCAGAAGGAACAGCAGAGGTAGGAGACAGAGATATAGTATATCCACGTGTCTGATCTAGACCTCACTCAGACAGCTCAGAAGGAACAGCAGAGGTAGAAGACAGCGATAGAGCATATCCAAGTGTCTCACTCAGCCTGCTCAGATGGAACAGCAGAGGTAGAAGACAAAGATAGAGTATATCCACGTGTCTCACTCAGCCTGCTCAGAAGGAACAGCAGAGGTAGAAGACAGAGATAGAGTATATCCACGTGTCTCACTCAGCCTGCTCAGAAGGAACAGCAGAGGTAGAAGACAGAGATAGAGTATATCCACGTGTCTGATCTACACCTCACTCAGCCTGCTCAGAAGGAACAGCAGAGGTAGAAGACAGAGATAGAGTATATCCACGTGTCTGATCTACACCTCACTCAGCCTGCTCAGAAGGAACAGCAGATGTAGAAGACAGAGATAGAGTATATCCACGTGTCTAATCTACACCTCACTCAGCCTGCTTAGAAGGAACAGCAGAGGTAGAAGACAGATATAGAGTATATCCACGTGTCTCGCTCAGCCTGCTCAGAGGGAACATCAGAGGTAGAAGACATAGATAAAGTATATCCACGTGTCTGATCTACACCTCACTCAGCCTGCTCAGAAGGAACAGCAGAGGTAGAAGACAGAGATAGAGTATATCCACTTGTCTGATCTACACCTCACTCAGCCTGCTCAGAAAGAACAGCAGAGGGGGAAGACAGAGATAGAGTATATCCAAGTGTCTCACTCATCCTGCGCAGAAGGAACAACAGAGGTAGAAGACAGAGTTAGAGTATTTCCACGTGTCTCACTCAGCCTGCTCAGAAGGAACAGCAGAGGTAGAAGGCAGAGATAGAGTATATCCACGTGTCTGATCTACACCTCACTCAGCCTGCTCAGAAAGAACAGCAGAGGGGGAAGACAGAGATATAGTATATCTAAGTGTCTCACTCATCCTGCGCAGACGGAACAACAGAGGTAGAAGACAGAGTTAGAGTATTTCCACGTGTCTCACTCAGCCTGCTCAGAAGGAACAGCAGAGGTAGAAGGCAGAGATAGAGTATATCCACGTGTCTGATATACACCTCAGTCAGCCTGATCAGAAGGAACAGCAGAGGTAGAATACAGTGATAGAGTATATCCACGTGTCTCACTCAGCCTGCTTAGAAGGAACAGCAGAGGTAGAAGACAGAGATAGAGTATATCCACGTGTCTTTCTCAGCCTGCTCAGAAGGAACAGCAGAGGTAGACGACAGAGATAGAGTATATCCACGTGTCTCACTCAGCCTGCTCAGAAGGAACAGCAGAGGTAGAAGACAGAGATAGAGTATATCCACGTGTCTGATATACACCTCACTCAGCCTGCTCAGAAGGAACAGCAGAGGTAGAAGACAGAGATAGAGTATATCCACGTGTCTGATCTACACCTCACTAAGCCTGCTCAGAAGGAACAGCGGAGGTAAAAGACAGAGATAGAGTTTATCCACGTGTCTCACTCAGCCTGCTCAGAAGGAACAACAGAGGTAGAAGACAGAGATAGAGTATATCCACGTGTCTGATCTACACCTCACTCAGCCTGCTCAGAAGGAACAGCAGAGGTAGAAGACAGATATAGAGTATATCCACGTGTCTGATATACACCTCACTCAGCCTGCTCAGAAGGAACAGCAGAGGTAGAAGACAGAGATAGAGTATATCCACGTGTCTGATCTACACCTCACTCAACCTGCTCAGAAGGAACAGCAGAGGTAGAAGACAGAGATAGAGTATATCCACGTGTCTGATCTACACCTCACTCAGCCTGCTCAGAAGGAACAGCAGAGGTAGAAGACAGAGATAGAGTATATCCACGTGTCTCACTCAGCCTGCTCAGAAGGAACAGCAGAGGTAGAAGACAGAGATAGGGTATATCCACGAGTCTGATTTACACCTCACTCAGCCTGCTCAGATGGAACAGCAGAGGTAGAAGACAGAGATAGAGTATATCCACGTGGCTCACTCAGCCTGCTCAGAAGGAACAGCAGATGTAGAAGACAGAGACAGAGTATATCCACGTGTCTAATCTACACCCCACTCAGCCTGCTCAGAAGGAACATCAGAGGTAGAAGACAGAGATAAAGTATATCCACGTGTCTGATCTACACCTCACTCAGCCTGCTCAGAAGGAACAGCAGAGGTAGAAGACAGAAATAGAGTATATCCACGTGTCTGATCTACACCTCACTCAGCCTGCTCAGAAGGAACAGCAGAGGGAGAAGACGGAGATAGGGTATATCCACGTGTCTCGCTCAGCCTGCTCAGAAGGAACAGAAGAGGTAGTAGACAGAGATAGAGTATATCCACTGCTCAGAAGGAACAGCAGAGGTAGAAGGCAGAGATAGAGTATATCCACGTGTCTCACTCAGCCTGCTCAGAAGGAACAGCAGAGGTAGAAGACAGAGATAGAGTATATCCACGTGTCTGATATACACCTCACTCAACCTGCTCAGAAGGAACAGCAGAGGTAGAAGACGGAGATAGAGTATATCCACGTGTCTCACTCAGCCTGCTCAAAAGGAACAGCAGAGGTAGGAGACAGAGATAGAGTATATCCACGTGTCTGATCTACACCTCACTCAGACTGCTCAGAAGGAACATCAGAGGTTGAAGACAGAGATAGAGCATATCCAAGTGTCTCACTCAGCCTGCTCAGAAAGAACAGCAGAGGTAGAAGACAGAGATATAGTATATCCACGTGTCTCACTCAGTCTGCTCAGAAGGAACAGCAGAGGTAGAAGACAGAGATAGAGTAAATCCACGTGTCTCACTCAGCCTGCTCAGAAGGAACAGCAGAGGTAGAAGACAGATATAGAGTATATCCACGTGTCTCACTCAGCCTGCTCAGAAGGAACATCAGAGGTAGAAGACAGAGATAGAGTATATCCACGTGTCTGATCTACACCTCACTCAACCTGCTCAGAAGGAACAGCAGAGGTAGAAGACAGAGATAGAGTATATCCACGTGTCTGATCTACACCTCACTCAGCCTGCTCAGAAGGAACAGCAGAGGTAGAAGACAGAGATAGAGTATATCCACGTGTCTCACTCAGCCTGCTCAGAAGGAACAGCAGAGGTAGAAGACAGAGATAGAGTATATCCACATGTCTGATCTACACCTCACTCAACCTGCTCAGAAGGAACAGCAGAGGTAGAAGACAGAGATAGAGTATATACACGTGTCTGATCTACACCTCACTCAGCCTGCTCAGAAGGAACAGCAGAGGTAGAAGACAGAGATAGAGTATATCCACGTGTCTCACTCAGCCTGCTCAGAAGGAACAGCAGAGGTAGAAGACAGAGATAGAGTATATCCACGTGTCTCACTCAGCCTGCTCAGAAGGAACAGCAGAGGTAGAAGACAGAGATAGAGTATATCCACGTGTCTCACTCAGCCTGCTCAGAAGGAACAGCAGATGTAGAAGACAGAGATAGAGTATATCCACGTGTCTAATCTACACCCCACTCAGCCTGCTCAGAAGGAACAGCAGAGGTAGAAGACAGAGATAGAGTATATCCACGTGTCTCACTCAGCCTGCTCAGAAGGAACAGCATAGGTAGAAGACGGAGATAGGGTATAGAAGACAGAGATAGAGTATATCCACGTGTCTCGCTCAGCCTGCTCAGAAGGAACAGCAGAGGTAGAAGACAGAGATAGAGTATATCCACGTGTCTCACTCAGCCTGCTCAGAAGGAACAGCATAGGTAGAAGGCAGAGATAGATTATATCCACGTGTCTCACTCAGCCTGCTCAGAAGGAACAGCAGAGGTAGAAGACAGAGATAGAGTATATCCACGTGTGTGATATACACCTCACTCAACCTGCTGAGAAGGAACAGCAGAGGTAGAAGACAGAGATAGAGTATATCCACGTGTCTCACTCAGCCTGCTCAGAAGGAACAGCAGAGGTAGGAGACAGAGATATAGTATATCCACGTGTCTGATCTAGACCTCACTCAGACAGCTCAGAAGGAACAGCAGAGGTAGAAGACAGCGATAGAGCATATCCAAGTGTCTCACTCAGCCTGCTCAGATGGAACAGCAGAGGTAGAAGACAAAGATAGAGTATATCCACGTGTCTCACTCAGCCTGCTCAGAAGGAACAGCAGAGGTAGAAGACAGAGATAGAGTATATCCACGTGTCTCACTCAGCCTGCTCAGAAGGAACAGCAGAGGTAGAAGACAGAGATAGAGTATATCCACGTGTCTGATCTACACCTCACTCAGCCTGCTCAGAAGGAACAGCAGAGGTAGAAGACAGAGATAGAGTATATCCACGTGTCTGATCTACACCTCACTCAGCCTGCTCAGAAGGAACAGCAGATGTAGAAGACAGAGATAGAGTATATCCACGTGTCTAATCTACACCTCACTCAGCCTGCTTAGAAGGAACAGCAGAGGTAGAAGACAGATATAGAGTATATCCACGTGTCTTGCTCAGCCTGCTCAGAGGGAACATCAGAGGTAGAAGACATAGATAAAGTATATCCACGTGTCTGATCTACACCTCACTCAGCCTGCTCAGAAGGAACAGCAGAGGTAGAAGACAGAGATAGAGTATATCCACTTGTCTGATCTACACCTCACTCAGCCTGCTCAGAAAGAACAGCAGAGGGGGAAGACAGAGATAGAGTATATCCAAGTGTCTCACTCATCCTGCGCAGAAGGAACAACAGAGGTAGAAGACAGAGTTAGAGTATTTCCACGTGTCTCACTCAGCCTGCTCAGAAGGAACAGCAGAGGTAGAAGGCAGAGATAGAGTATATCCACGTGTCTGATCTACACCTCACTCAGCCTGCTCAGAAAGAACAGCAGAGGGGGAAGACAGAGATATAGTATATCTAAGTGTCTCACTCATCCTGCGCAGACGGAACAACAGAGGTAGAAGACAGAGTTAGAGTATTTCCACGTGTCTCACTCAGCCTGCTCAGAAGGAACAGCAGAGGTAGAAGGCAGAGATAGAGTATATCCACGTGTCTGATATACACCTCAGTCAGCCTGATCAGAAGGAACAGCAGAGGTAGAATACAGTGATAGAGTATATCCACGTGTCTCACTCAGCCTGCTTAGAAGGAACAGCAGAGGTAGAAGACAGAGATAGAGTATATCCACGTGTCTTTCTCAGCCTGCTCAGAAGGAACAGCAGAGGTAGACGACAGAGATAGAGTATATCCACGTGTCTCACTCAGCCTGCTCAGAAGGAACAGCAGAGGTAGAAGACAGAGATAGAGTATATCCACGTGTCTGATATACACCTCACTCAGCCTGCTCAGAAGGAACAGCAGAGGTAGAAGACAGAGATAGAGTATATCCACGTGTCTGATCTACACCTCACTAAGCCTGCTCAGAAGGAACAGCGGAGGTAAAAGACAGAGATAGAGTTTATCCACGTGTCTCACTCAGCCTGCTCAGAAGGAACAACAGAGGTAGAAGACAGAGATAGAGTATATCCACGTGTCTGATCTACACCTCACTCAGCCTGCTCAGAAGGAACAGCAGAGGTAGAAGACAGATATAGAGTATATCCACGTGTCTGATATACACCTCACTCAGCCTGCTCAGAAGGAACAGCAGAGGTAGAAGACAGAGATAGAGTATATCCACGTGTCTGATCTACACCTCACTCAACCTGCTCAGAAGGAACAGCAGAGGTAGAAGACAGAGATAGAGTATATCCACGTGTCTGATCTACACCTCACTCAGCCTGCTCAGAAGGAACAGCAGAGGTAGAAGACAGAGATAGAGTATATCCACGTGTCTCACTCAGCCTGCTCAGAAGGAACAGCAGAGGTAGAAGACAGAGATAGGGTATATCCACGAGTCTGATTTACACCTCACTCAGCCTGCTCAGATGGAACAGCAGAGGTAGAAGACAGAGATAGAGTATATCCACGTGGCTCACTCAGCCTGCTCAGAAGGAACAGCAGATGTAGAAGACAGAGACAGAGTATATCCACGTGTCTAATCTACACCCCACTCAGCCTGCTCAGAAGGAACATCAGAGGTAGAAGACAGAGATAAAGTATATCCACGTGTCTGATCTACACCTCACTCAGCCTGCTCAGAAGGAACAGCAGAGGTAGAAGACAGAAATAGAGTATATCCACGTGTCTGATCTACACCTCACTCAGCCTGCTCAGAAGGAACAGCAGAGGGAGAAGACGGAGATAGGGTATATCCACGTGTCTCGCTCAGCCTGCTCAGAAGGAACAGAAGAGGTAGTAGACAGAGATAGAGTATATCCACTGCTCAGAAGGAACAGCAGAGGTAGAAGGCAGAGATAGAGTATATCCACGTGTCTCACTCAGCCTGCTCAGAAGGAACAGCAGAGGTAGAAGACAGAGATAGAGTATATCCACGTGTCTGATATACACCTCACTCAACCTGCTCAGAAGGAACAGCAGAGGTAGAAGACGGAGATAGAGTATATCCACGTGTCTCACTCAGCCTGCTCAAAAGGAACAGCAGAGGTAGGAGACAGAGATAGAGTATATCCACGTGTCTGATCTACACCTCACTCAGACTGCTCAGAAGGAACATCAGAGGTTGAAGACAGAGATAGAGCATATCCAAGTGTCTCACTCAGCCTGCTCAGAAAGAACAGCAGAGGTAGAAGACAGAGATATAGTATATCCACGTGTCTCACTCAGTCTGCTCAGAAGGAACAGCAGAGGTAGAAGACAGAGATAGAGTAAATCCACGTGTCTCACTCAGCCTGCTCAGAAGGAACAGCAGAGGTAGAAGACAGATATAGAGTATATCCACGTGTCTCACTCAGCCTGCTCAGAAGGAACATCAGAGGTAGAAGACAGAGATAGAGTATATCCACGTGTCTGATCTACACCTCACTCAACCTGCTCAGAAGGAACAGCAGAGGTAGAAGACAGAGATAGAGTATATCCACGTGTCTGATCTACACCTCACTCAGCCTGCTCAGAAGGAACAGCAGAGGTAGAAGACAGAGATAGAGTATATCCACGTGTCTCACTCAGCCTGCTCAGAAGGAACAGCAGAGGTAGAAGACAGAGATAGAGTATATCCACATGTCTGATCTACACCTCACTCAACCTGCTCAGAAGGAACAGCAGAGGTAGAAGACAGAGATAGAGTATATACACGTGTCTGATCTACACCTCACTCAGCCTGCTCAGAAGGAACAGCAGAGGTAGAAGACAGAGATAGGGTATATCCACGTGTCTAATCTACACCTCACTCAGCCTGCTCAGAAGGAACAGCAGAGGGAGAAGACGGAGATAGGGTATATCCACGTGTCTCGCTCAGCCTGCTCAGAAGGAACAGCAGAGGTAGTAGACAGAGATAGAGTATATCCACGTGTCTCACTCAGCCTGCTCAGAAGGAACAGCAGAGGTAGAAGGCAGATATAGAGTATATCCACGTGTCTCACTCAGCCTGCTCAGAAGGAACAGCAGAGGTAGAAGACAGAGATAGAGTATATCCACGTGTCTGATATACACCTCACTCAACCTGCTCAGAAGGAACAGTAGAGGTAGAAGACAGAGATAGAGTATATCCACGTGTCTCACTCAGCCTGCTCAAAAGGAACAGCAGAGGTAGGAGACAGAGATAGAGTATATCCACGTGTCTGATCTACACCTCACTCAGACTGCTCAGAAGGAACAGCAGAGGTTGAAGACAGAGATAGAGCATATCCAAGTGTCTCACTCAGCCTGCTCAGAAGGAACAGCAGAGGTAGAAGACAGAGATAGAGTATATCCACGTGTCTGATCTACACCTCACTCAGCCTGCTCAGAAGGAACAGCAGAGGTAGAAGACAGAGATAGAGTATATCCACGTGTCTCACTCAGCCTGCTCAGAAGGAACAGCAGAGGTAGAAGACAGAGATAGGGTATATCCACGTGTCTGATTTACACCTCACTCAGCCTGCTCAGAAGGAACAGCAGAGGTAGAAGACAGAGATAGAGTATATCCACGTGTCTCACTCAGCCTGCTCAGAAGGAACAGCAGATGTAGAAGACAGAGACAGAGTATATCCACGTGTCTAATCTACACCCCACTCAGCCTGCTCAGAAGGAACATCAGAGGTAGAAGACAGAGATAAAGTATATACACGTGTCTGATCTACACCTCACTCAGCCTGCTCAGAAGGAACAGCAGAGGTAGAAGACAGAGATAGAGTATATCCACGTGTCTGATCTACACCTCACTCAGCCTGCTCAGAAGGAACAGCAGAGGTAGAAGACAGAGATAGAGTATATCCACGTGTCTCACTCAGCCTGCTCAGAAGGAACAGCAGATGTAGAAGACAGAGACAGAGTATATCCACGTGTCTGATCTACACCTCACTCAGCCTGCTCAGAAAAAACAACAGAGGGAGAAGACGGAGATAGGGTATATCCACGTGTCTCGCTCAGCCTGCTCAGAAGGAACAGCAGAGGTAGAAGACAGAGATAGAGTATATCCACGTGTCTCACTCAGCCTGCTCAGAAGGAACAGCAGAGGTAGAAGGCAGAGATAGAGTATATCCACGTGTCTCACTCAGCATGCTCAGAAGGAACAGCAGAGGTCGAAGACAGAGATAGAGTATATCCACGTGTCTGATATACACCTCACTCAGCCTGCTCAGAAGGAACAGCAGAGGTAGAAGACAGAGATAGAGTATATCCACGTGTCTGATCTACACCTCACTCAGCCTGCTCAGAAGGAACAGCGGAGGTAGAAGACAGAGATAGAGTATATCCACGTGTCTCACTCAGCCTGCTCAGAAGGAACAACAGAGGTAGAAGACAGAGATAGAGTATATCCACGTGTCTGATCTACACCTCACTCAGCCTGCTCAGAAGGAACAGCAGAGGTAGAAGACAGATATAGAGTATATCCACGTGTCTGATATACACCTCACTCAGCCTGCTCAGAAGGAACAGCAGAGGTAGAAGACAGAGATAGAGTATATCCACGTGTCTGATCTACACCTCACTCAACCTGCTCAGAAGGAACAGCAGAGGTAGAAGACAGAGATAGAGTATATCCACGTGTCTGATCTACACCTCACTCAGCCTGCTCAGAAGGAACAGCAGAGGTAGAAGGCAGATATAGAGTATATCCACGTGTCTCACTCAGCCTGCTCAGAAGGAACAGCAGAGGTAGAAGACAGAGATAGAGTATATCCACGTGTCTGATATACACCTCACTCAACCTGCTCAGAAGGAACAGTAGAGGTAGAAGACAGAGATAGAGTATATCCACGTGTCTCACTCAGCCTGCTCAAAAGGAACAGCAGAGGTAGGAGACAGAGATAGAGTATATCCACGTGTCTGATCTACACCTCACTCAGACTGCTCAGAAGGAACAGCAGAGGTTGAAGACAGAGATAGAGCATATCCAAGTGTCTCACTCAGCCTGCTCAGAAGGAACAGCAGAGGTAGAAGACAGAGATAGAGTATATCCACGTGTCTGATCTACACCTCACTCAGCCTGCTCAGAAGGAACAGCAGAGGTAGAAGACAGAGATAGAGTATATCCACGTGTCTCACTCAGCCTGCTCAGAAGGAACAGCAGAGGTAGAAGACAGAGATAGGGTATATCCACGTGTCTGATTTACACCTCACTCAGCCTGCTCAGAAGGAACAGCAGAGGTAGAAGACAGAGATAGAGTATATGCACGTGTCTCACTCAGCCTGCTCAGAAGGAACAGCAGATGTAGAAGACAGAGACAGAGTATATCCACGTGTCTAATCTACACCCCACTCAGCCTGCTCAGAAGGAACATCAGAGGTAGAAGACAGAGATAAAGTATATACAAGTGTCTCACTCAGCCTGCTCAGAAGGAACAGCAGAGGTAGAAGACAGAGATAGAGTATATCCACGTGTCTGATCTACACCTCACTCAGCCTGCTCAGAAGGAACAGCAGAGGTAGAAGACAGAGATAGAGTATATCCACGTGTCTCACTCAGCCTGCTCAGAAGGAACAGCAGAGGTAGAAGACAGAGATAGGGTATATCCACGTGTCTGATTTACACCTCACTCAGCCTGCTCAGAAGGAACAGCAGAGGTAGAAGACAGAGATAGAGTATATCCACGTGTCTCACTCAGCCTGCTCAGAAGGAACAGCAGATGTAGAAGACAGAGACAGAGTATATCCACGTGTCTAATCTACACCCCACTCAGCCTGCTCAGAAGGAACATCAGAGGTAGAAGACATAGATAAAGTATATACACGTGTCTGATCTACACCTCACTCAGCCTGCTCAGAAGGAACAGCAGAGGTAGAAGACAGAGATAGAGTATATCCACGTGTCTGATCTACACCTCACTAAGCCTGCTCAGAAGGAACAGCAGAGGGAGAAGACGGAGATAGGGTATATCCACGTGTCTCGCTCAGCCTGCTCAGAAGGAACAGCAGAGGTAGTAGACAGAGATAGAGTATATCCACGTGTCTCACTCAGCCTGCTCAGAAGGAACAGCAGAGGTAGAAGGCAGATATAGAGTATATCCACGTGTCTCACTCAGCCTGCTCAGAAGGAACAGCAGAGGTAGAAGACAGCGATAGAGTATATCCACGTGTCTGATATACACCTCACTCAACCTGCTCAGAAGGAACAATAGAGGTAGAAGACAGAGATAGAGTATATCCACGTGTCTCACTCAGCCTGCTCAAAAGGAACAGCAGAGGTAGGAGACAGAGATAGAGTATATCCACGTGTCTGATCTACACCTCACTCAGACTGCTCAGAAGGAACAGCAGAGGTTGAAGACAGAGATAGAGCATATCCAAGTGTCTCACTCAGCCTGCTCAGAAGGAACAGCAGACGTAGAAGACAGAGATAGAGTATATCCCCGTGTCTCACTCAGCCTGCTCAGAAGGAACAGCAGAGGTAGAAGACAGAGATAGAGTATATCCACGTGTCTCACTCAGCCTGCTCAGAAGGAACAGCAGAGGTAGAAGACAGAGATAGAGTATATCCACGTGTCTCACTCAGCCTGCTCAGAAGGAACAGCAGATGTAGAAGACAGAGATAGAGTATATCCACGTGTCTAATCTACACCCCACTCAGCCTGCTCAGAAGGAACAGCAGAGGTAGAAGACAGAGATAGAGTATATCCACGTGTCTCACTCAGCCTGCTCAGAAGGAACAGCATAGGTAGAAGACGGAGATAGGGTATAGAAGACAGAGATAGAGTATATCCACGTGTCTCGCTCAGCCTGCTCAGAAGGAACAGCAGAGGTAGAAGACAGAGATAGAGTATATCCACGTGTCTCACTCAGCCTGCTCAGAAGGAACAGCAGAGGTAGAAGACAGAGATAGAGTATATCCACGTGTCTCACTCAGCCTGCTCAGAAGGAACAGCAGAGGTAGAAGACAGAGATAGAGTATATCCACGTGTGTGATATACACCTCACTCAACCTGCTGAGAAGGAACAGCAGAGGTAGAAGACAGAGATAGAGTATATCCACGTGTCTCACTCAGCCTGCTCAGAAGGAACAGCAGAGGTAGGAGACAGAGATATAGTATATCCACGTGTCTGATCTAGACCTCACTCAGACAGCTCAGAAGGAACAGCAGAGGTAGAAGACAGCGATAGAGCATATCCAAGTGTCTCACTCAGCCTGCTCAGATGGAACAGCAGAGGTAGAAGACAAAGATAGAGTATATCCACGTGTCTCACTCAGCCTGCTCAGAAGGAACAGCAGAGGTAGAAGACAGAGTTAGAGTATATCCACGTGTCTCACTCAGCCTGCTCAGAAGGAACAGCAGAGGTAGAAGACAGAGATAGAGTATATCCACGTGTCTGATCTACACCTCACTCAGCCTGCTCAGAAGGAACAGCAGAGGTAGAAGACAGAGATAGAGTATATCCACGTGTCTGATCTACACCTCACTCAGCCTGCTCAGAAGGAACAGCAGATGTAGAAGACAGAGATAGAGTATATCCACGTGTCTAATCTACACCTCACTCAGCCTGCTTAGAAGGAACAGCAGAGGTAGAAGACAGATATAGAGTATATCCACGTGTCTCGCTCAGCCTGCTCAGAGGGAACATCAGAGGTAGAAGACATAGATAAAGTATATCCACGTGTCTGATCTACACCTCACTCAGCCTGCTCAGAAGGAACAGCAGAGGTAGAAGACAGAGATAGAGTATATCCACTTGTCTGATCTACACCTCACTCAGCCTGCTCAGAAAGAACAGCAGAGGGGGAAGACAGAGATAGAGTATATCCAAGTGTCTCACTCATCCTGCGCAGAAGGAACAACAGAGGTAGAAGACAGAGTTAGAGTATTTCCACGTGTCTCACTCAGCCTGCTCAGAAGGAACAGCAGAGGTAGAAGGCAGAGATAGAGTATATCCACGTGTCTGATCTACACCTCACTCAGCCTGCTCAGAAAGAACAGCAGAGGGGGAAGACAGAGATATAGTATATCTAAGTGTCTCACTCATCCTGCGCAGACGGAACAACAGAGGTAGAAGACAGAGTTAGAGTATTTCCACGTGTCTCACTCAGCCTGCTCAGAAGGAACAGCAGAGGTAGAAGGCAGAGATAGAGTATATCCACGTGTCTGATATACACCTCAGTCAGCCTGATCAGAAGGAACAGCAGAGGTAGAATACAGTGATAGAGTATATCCACGTGTCTCACTCAGCCTGCTTAGAAGGAACAGCAGAGGTAGAAGACAGAGATAGAGTATATCCACGTGTCTCACTCAGCCTGCTCAGAAGGAACAGCAGAGGTAGAAGACAGAGATAGAGTATATCCACGTGTCTGATATACACCTCACTCAGCCTGCTCAGAAGGAACAGCAGAGGTAGAAGACAGAGATAGAGTATATCCACGTGTCTGATCTACACCTCACTAAGCCTGCTCAGAAGGAACAGCGGAGGTAAAAGACAGAGATAGAGTATATCCACGTGTCTCACTCAGCCTGCTCAGAAGGAACAACAGAGGTAGAAGACAGAGATAGAGTATATCCACGTGTCTGATCTACACCTCACTCAGCCTGCTCAGAAGGAACAGCAGAGGTAGAAGACAGATATAGAGTATATCCACGTGTCTGATATACACCTCACTCAGCCTGCTCAGAAGGAACAGCAGAGGTAGAAGACAGAGATAGAGTATATCCACGTGTCTGATCTACACCTCACTCAACCTGCTCAGAAGGAACAGCAGAGGTAGAAGACAGAGATAGAGTATATCCACGTGTCTGATCTACACCTCACTCAGCCTGCTCAGAAGGAACAGCAGAGGTAGAAGACAGAGATAGAGTATATCCACGTGTCTCACTCAGCCTGCTCAGAAGGAACAGCAGAGGTAGAAGACAGAGATAGGGTATATCCACGAGTCTGATTTACACCTCACTCAGCCTGCTCAGATGGAACAGCAGAGGTAGAAGACAGAGATAGAGTATATCCACGTGGCTCACTCAGCCTGCTCAGAAGGAACAGCAGATGTAGAAGACAGAGACAGAGTATATCCACGTGTCTAATCTACACCCCACTCAGCCTGCTCAGAAGGAACATCAGAGGTAGAAGACAGAGATAAAGTATATCCACGTGTCTGATCTACACCTCACTCAGCCTGCTCAGAAGGAACAGCAGAGGTAGAAGACAGAAATAGAGTATATCCACGTGTCTGATCTACACCTCACTCAGCCTGCTCAGAAGGAACAGCAGAGGGAGAAGACGGAGATAGGGTATATCCACGTGTCTCGCTCAGCCTGCTCAGAAGGAACAGAAGAGGTAGTAGACAGAGATAGAGTATATCCACTGCTCAGAAGGAACAGCAGAGGTAGAAGGCAGAGATAGAGTATATCCACGTGTCTCACTCAGCCTGCTCAGAAGGAACAGCAGAGGTAGAAGACAGAGATAGAGTATATCCACGTGTCTGATATACACCTCACTCAACCTGCTCAGAAGGAACAGCAGAGGTAGAAGACGGAGATAGAGTATATCCACGTGTCTCACTCAGCCTGCTCAAAAGGAACAGCAGAGGTAGGAGACAGAGATAGAGTATATCCACGTGTCTGATCTACACCTCACTCAGACTGCTCAGAAGGAACATCAGAGGTTGAAGACAGAGATAGAGCATATCCAAGTGTCTCACTCAGCCTGCTCAGAAAGAACAGCAGAGGTAGAAGACAGAGATATAGTATATCCACGTGTCTCACTCAGTCTGCTCAGAAGGAACAGCAGAGGTAGAAGACAGAGATAGAGTATATCCACGTGTCTCACTCAGCCTGCTCAGAAGGAACAGCAGAGGTAGAAGACAGAGATAGAGTATATCCACGTGTCTCACTCAGCCTGCTCAGAAGGAACAGCAGAGGTAGAAGACAGAGATAGAGTATATCCACATGTCTGATCTACACCTCACTCAACCTGCTCAGAAGGAACAGCAGAGGTAGAAGACAGAGATAGAGTATATACACGTGTCTGATCTACACCTCACTCAGCCTGCTCAGAAGGAACAGCAGAGGTAGAAGACAGAGATAGGGTATATCCACGTGTCTAATCTACACCTCACTCAGCCTGCTCAGAAGGAACAGCAGAGGGAGAAGACGGAGATAGGGTATATCCACGTGTCTCGCTCAGCCTGCTCAGAAGGAACAGCAGAGGTAGTAGACAGAGATAGAGTATATCCACGTGTCTCACTCAGCCTGCTCAGAAGGAACAGCAGAGGTAGAAGGCAGATATAGAGTATATCCACGTGTCTCACTCAGCCTGCTCAGAAGGAACAGCAGAGGTAGAAGACAGAGATAGAGTATATCCACGTGTCTGATATACACCTCACTCAACCTGCTCAGAAGGAACAGTAGAGGTAGAAGACAGAGATAGAGTATATCCACGTGTCTCACTCAGCCTGCTCAAAAGGAACAGCAGAGGTAGGAGACAGAGATAGAGTATATCCACGTGTCTGATCTACACCTCACTCAGACTGTTCAGAAGGAACAGCAGAGGTTGAAGACAGAGATAGAGCATATCCAAGTGTCTCACTCAGCCTGCTCAGAAGGAACAGCAGAGGTAGAAGACAGAGATAGAGTATATCCACGTGTCTGATCTACACCTCACTCAGCCTGCTCAGAAGGAACAGCAGAGGTAGAAGACAGAGATAGAGTATATCCACGTGTCTCACTCAGCCTGCTCAGAAGGAACAGCAGAGGTAGAAGACAGAGATAGGGTATATCCACGTGTCTGATTTACACCTCACTCAGCCTGCTCAGAAGGAACAGCAGAGGTAGAAGACAGAGATAGAGTATATCCACGTGTCTCACTCAGCCTGCTCAGAAGGAACAGCAGATGTAGAAGACAGAGACAGAGTATATCCACGTGTCTAATCTACACCCCACTCAGCCTGCTCAGAAGGAACATCAGAGGTAGAAGACAGAGATAAAGTATATACACGTGTCTGATCTACACCTCACTCAGCCTGCTCAGAAGGAACAGCAGAGGTAGAAGACAGAGATAGAGCATATCCAAGTGTCTCACTCAGCCTGCTCAGAAAGAACAGCAGAGGTAGAAGACAGAGATATAGTATATCCACGTGTCTCACTCAGTCTGCTCAGAAGGAACAGCAGAGGTAGAAGACAGAGATAGAGTATATCCACGTGTCTCACTCAGCCTGCTCAGAAGGAACAGCAGAGGTAGAAGACAGATATAGAGTATATCCACGTGTCTCACTCAGCCTGCTCAGAAGGAACATCAGAGGTAGAAGACAGAGATAGAGTATATCCACGTGTCTGATCTACACCTCACTCAACCTGCTCAGAAGGAACAGCAGAGGTAGAAGACAGAGATAGAGTATATCCACGTGTCTGATCTACACCTCACTCAGCCTGCTCAGAAGGAACAGCAGAGGTAGAAGACAGAGATAGAGTATATCCACGTGTCTCACTCAGCCTGCTCAGAAGGAACAGCAGAGGTAGAAGACAGAGATAGAGTATATCCACATGTCTGATCTACACCTCACTCAACCTGCTCAGAAGGAACAGCAGAGGTAGAAGACAGAGATAGAGTATATACACGTGTCTGATCTACACCTCACTCAGCCTGCTCAGAAGGAACAGCAGAGGTAGAAGACAGAGATAGGGTATATCCACGTGTCTAATCTACACCTCACTCAGCCTGCTCAGAAGGAACAGCAGAGGGAGAAGACGGAGATAGGGTATATCCACGTGTCTCGCTCAGCCTGCTCAGAAGGAACAGCAGAGGTAGTAGACAGAGATAGAGTATATCCACGTGTCTCACTCAGCCTGCTCAGAAGGAACAGCAGAGGTAGAAGGCAGATATAGAGTATATCCACGTGTCTCACTCAGCCTGCTCAGAAGGAACAGCAGAGGTAGAAGACAGAGATAGAGTATATCCACGTGTCTGATATACACCTCACTCAACCTGCTCAGAAGGAACAGTAGAGGTAGAAGACAGAGATAGAGTATATCCACGTGTCTCACTCAGCCTGCTCAAAAGGAACAGCAGAGGTAGGAGACAGAGATAGAGTATATCCACGTGTCTGATCTACACCTCACTCAGACTGTTCAGAAGGAACAGCAGAGGTTGAAGACAGAGATAGAGCATATCCAAGTGTCTCACTCAGCCTGCTCAGAAGGAACAGCAGAGGTAGAAGACAGAGATAGAGTATATCCACGTGTCTGATCTACACCTCACTCAGCCTGCTCAGAAGGAACAGCAGAGGTAGAAGACAGAGATAGAGTATATCCACGTGTCTCACTCAGCCTGCTCAGAAGGAACAGCAGAGGTAGAAGACAGAGATAGGGTATATCCACGTGTCTGATTTACACCTCACTCAGCCTGCTCAGAAGGAACAGCAGAGGTAGAAGACAGAGATAGAGTATATCCACGTGTCTCACTCAGCCTGCTCAGAAGGAACAGCAGATGTAGAAGACAGAGACAGAGTATATCCACGTGTCTAATCTACACCCCACTCAGCCTGCTCAGAAGGAACATCAGAGGTAGAAGACAGAGATAAAGTATATACACGTGTCTGATCTACACCTCACTCAGCCTGCTCAGAAGGAACAGCAGAGGTAGAAGACAGAGATAGAGTATATCCACGTGTCTGATCTACACCTCACTCAGCCTGCTCAGAAGGAACAGCAGAGGGAGAAGACGGAGATAGGGTATATCCACGTGTCTCGCTCAGCCTGCTCAGAAGGAACAGCAGAGGTAGTAGACAGAGATAGAGTATATCCACGTGTCTCACTCAGACTGCTCAGAAGGAACAGCAGAGGTAGAAGGCAGATATAGAGTATATCCACGTGTCTCACTCAGCCTGCTCAGAAGGAACAGCAGAGGTAGAAGACAGAGATAGAGTATATCCACGTGTCTGATATACACCTCACTCAACCTGCTCAGAAGGAACAGTAGAGGTAGAAGACAGAGATAGAGTATATCCACGTGTCTCACTCAGCCTGCTCAAAAGGAACAGCAGAGGTAGGAGACAGAGATAGAGTATATCCACGTGTCTGATCTACACCTCACTCAGACTGCTCAGAAGGAACAGCAGAGGTTGAAGACAGAGATAGAGCATATCCAAGTGTCTCACTCAGCCTGCTCAGAAGGAACAGCAGAGGTAGAAGACAGAGATAGAGTATATCCACGTGTCTCACTCAGCCTGCTCAGAAGGAACAGCAGAGGTAGAAGACAGAGATAGAGTATATCCACGTGTCTCACTCAGCCTGCTCAGAAGGAACAGCAGAGGTAGAAGACAGAGATAGAGTATATCCACGTGTCTCAGTCAGCCTGCTCAGAAGGAACAGCAGATGTAGAAGACAGAGATAGAGTATATCCACGTGTCTAATCTACACCCCACTCAGCCTGCTCAGAAGGAACAGCAGAGGTAGAAGACAGAGATAGAGTATATCCACGTGTCTGATCTACACCTCACTCAGCCTGCTCAGAAGGAACAACAGAGGGAGAAGACGGAGATAGGGTATATCCACGTGTCTCGCTCAGCCTGCTCAGAAGGAACAGCAGAGGTAGAAGACAGAGATAGAGTATATCCACGTGTCTCACTCAGCCTGCTCAGAAGGAACAGCAGAGGTAGAAGGCAGAGATAGAGTATATCCACGTGTCTCACTCAGCATGCTCAGAAGGAACAGCAGAGGTAGAAGACAGAGATAGAGTATATCCACGTGTCTGATATACACCTCACTCAGCCTGCTCAGAAGGAACAGCAGAGGTAGAAGACAGAGATAGAGTATATCCACGTGTCTGATCTACACCTCACTCAGCCTGCTCAGAAGGAACAGCGGAGGTAGAAGACAGAGATAGAGTATATCCACGTGTCTCACTCAGCCTGCTCAGAAGGAACAACAGAGGTAGAAGACAGAGATAGAGTATATCCACGTGTCTGATCTACACCTCACTCAGCCTGCTCAGAAGGAACAGCAGAGGTAGAAGACAGATATAGAGTATATCCACGTGTCTGATATACACCTCACTCAGCCTGCTCAGAAGGAACAGCAGAGGTAGAAGACAGAGATAGAGTATATCCACGTGTCTGATCTACACCTCACTCAACCTGCTCAGAAGGAACAGCAGAGGTAGAAGACAGAGATAGAGTATATCCACGTGTCTGATCTACACCTCACTCAGCCTGCTCAGAAGGAACAGCAGAGGTAGAAGGCAGATATAGAGTATATCCACGTGTCTCACTCAGCCTGCTCAGAAGGAACAGCAGAGGTAGAAGACAGAGATAGAGTATATCCACGTGTCTGATATACACCTCACTCAACCTGCTCAGAAGGAACAGTAGAGGTAGAAGACAGAGATAGAGTATATCCACGTGTCTCACTCAGCCTGCTCAAAAGGAACAGCAGAGGTAGGAGACAGAGATAGAGTATATCCACGTGTCTGATCTACACCTCACTCAGACTGCTCAGAAGGAACAGCAGAGGTTGAAGACAGAGATAGAGCATATCCAAGTGTCTCACTCAGCCTGCTCAGAAGGAACAGCAGAGGTAGAAGACAGAGATAGAGTATATCCACGTGTCTGATCTACACCTCACTCAGCCTGCTCAGCAGGAACAGCAGAGGTAGAAGACAGAGATAGAGTATATCCACGTGTCTCACTCAGCCTGCTCAGAAGGAACAGCAGAGGTAGAAGACAGAGATAGGGTATATCCACGTGTCTGATTTACACCTCACTCAGCCTGCTCAGAAGGAACAGCAGAGGTAGAAGACAGAGATAGAGTATATCCACGTGTCTCACTCAGCCTGCTCAGAAGGAACAGCAGATGTAGAAGACAGAGACAGAGTATATCCACGTGTCTAATCTACACCCCACTCAGCCTGCTCAGAAGGAACATCAGAGGTAGAAGACAGAGATAAAGTATATACACGTGTCTGATCTACACCTCACTCAGCCTGCTCAGAAGGAACAGCAGAGGTAGAAGGCAGATATAGAGTATATCCACGTGTCTCACTCAGCCTGCTCAGAAGGAACAGCAGAGGTAGAAGACAGAGATAGAGTATATCCACGTGTCTGATATACACCTCACTCAACCTGCTCAGAAGGAACAGTAGAGGTAGAAGACAGAGATAGAGTATATCCACGTGTCTCACTCAGCCTGCTCAAAAGGAACAGCAGAGGTAGGAGACAGAGATAGAGTATATCCACGTGTCTGATCTACACCTCACTCAGACTGCTCAGAAGGAACAGCAGAGGTTGAAGACAGAGATAGAGCATATCCAAGTGTCTCACTCAGCCTGCTCAGAAGGAACAGCAGAGGTAGAAGACAGAGATAGAGTATATCCACGTGTCTCACTCAGCCTGCTCAGAAGGAACAGCAGAGGTAGAAGACAGAGATAGAGTATATCCACGTGTCTCACTCAGCCTGCTCAGAAGGAACAGCAGAGGTAGAAGACAGAGATAGAGTATATCCACGTGTCTCAGTCAGCCTGCTCAGAAGGAACAGCAGATGTAGAAGACAGAGATAGAGTATATCCACGTGTCTAATCTACACCCCACTCAGCCTGCTCAGAAGGAACAGCAGAGGTAGAAGACAGAGATAGAGTATATCCACGTGTCTGATCTACACCTCACTCAGCCTGCTCAGAAGGAACAACAGAGGGAGAAGACGGAGATAGGGTATATCCACGTGTCTCGCTCAGCCTGCTCAGAAGGAACAGCAGAGGTAGAAGACAGAGATAGAGTATATCCACGTGTCTCACTCAGCCTGCTCAGAAGGAACAGCAGAGGTAGAAGGCAGAGATAGAGTATATCCACGTGTCTCACTCAGCATGCTCAGAAGGAACAGCAGAGGTAGAAGACAGAGATAGAGTATATCCACGTGTCTGATATACACCTCACTCAGCCTGCTCAGAAGGAACAGCAGAGGTAGAAGACAGAGATAGAGTATATCCACGTGTCTGATCTACACCTCACTCAGCCTGCTCAGAAGGAACAGCGGAGGTAGAAGACAGAGATAGAGTATATCCACGTGTCTCACTCAGCCTGCTCAGAAGGAACAACAGAGGTAGAAGACAGAGATAGAGTATATCCACGTGTCTGATCTACACCTCACTCAGCCTGCTCAGAAGGAACAGCAGAGGTAGAAGACAGATATAGAGTATATCCACGTGTCTGATATACACCTCACTCAGCCTGCTCAGAAGGAACAGCAGAGGTAGAAGACAGAGATAGAGTATATCCACGTGTCTGATCTACACCTCACTCAACCTGCTCAGAAGGGACAGCAGAGGTAGAAGACAGAGATAGAGTATATCCACGTGTCTGATCTACACCTCACTCAGCCTGCTCAGAAGGAACAGCAGAGGTAGAAGACAGAGATAGAGTATATCCACGTGTCTGATCTACACCTCACTCAGCCTGCTGAGAAGGAACAGCGGAGGTAGAAGACAGAGATAGAGTATATCCACGTGTCTCACTCAGCCTGCTCAGAAGGAACAACAGAGGTAGAAGACAGAGATAGAGTATATCCACGTGTCTGATCTACACCTCACTCAGCCTGCTCAGAAGGAACAGCAGAGGTAGAAGACAGATATAGAGTATATCCACGTGTCTGATATCCACCTCACTCAGCCTGCTCAGAAGGAACAGCAGAGGTAGAAGACAGAGATAGAGTATATCCACGTGTCTGATCTACACCTCACTCAGCCTGCTCAGAAGGAACAGCGGAGGTAGAAGACAGAGATAGAGTATTTCCACGTGTCTCACTCAGCCTGCTCAGAAGGAACAACAGAGGTAGAAGACAGAGATAGAGTATATCCACGTGTCTGATCTACACCTCACTCAGCCTGCTCAGAAGGAACAGCAGATGTAGAAGACAGATATAGAGTATATCCACGTGTCTGATATACACCTCACTCAGCCTGCTCAGAAGGAACAGCAGAGGTAGAAGACAGAGATAGAGTATATCCACGTGTCTGATCTACACCTCACTCAACCTGCTCAGAAGGAACAGCAGAGGTAGAAGACAGAGATAGAGTATATCCACGTGTCTGATCTACACCTCACTCAGCCTGCTCAGAAGGAACAGCAGAGGTAGAAGACAGAGATAGAGTATATCCACGTGTCTCACTCAGCCTGCTCAGAAGGAACAGCAGAGGTAGAAGACAGAGATAGGGTATATCCACGAGTCTGATTTACACCTCACTCAGCCTGCTCAGATGGAACAGCAGAGGTAGAATACAGAGATAGAGTATATCCACGTGGCTCACTCAGCCTGCTCAGAAGGAACAGCAGATGTAGAAGACAGAGACAGAGTATATCCACGTGTCTAATCTACACCCCACTCAGCCTGCTCAGAAGGAACATCAGAGGTAGAAGACAGAGATAAAGTATATCCACGTGTCTGATCTACACCTCACTCAGCCTGCTCAGAAAGAACAGCAGAGGTAGAAGACAGAAATAGAGTATATCCACGTGTCTGATCTACACCTCACTCAGCCTGCTCAGAAGGAACAGCAGAGGGAGAAGACGGAGATAGAGTATATCCACTGCTCAGAAGGAACAGCAGAGGTAGAAGGCAGAGATAGAGTATATCCACGTGTCTCACTCAGCCTGCTCAGAAGGAACAGCAGAGGTAGAAGACAGAGATAGAGTATATCCACGTGTCTGATATACACCTCACTCAACCTGCTCAGAAGGAACAGCAGATGTAGAAGACGGAGATAGAGTATATCCACGTGTCTCACTCAGCCTGCTCAAAAGGAACAGCAGAGGTAGGAGACAGAGATAGAGTATATCCACGTGTCTGATCTACACCTCACTCAGACTGCTCAGAAGGAACATCAGAGGTTGAAGACAGAGATAGAGCATATCCAAGTGTCTCACTCAGCCTGCTCAGAAGGAACAGCAGAGGTAGAAGACAGAGATATAGTATATCCACGTGTCTCACTCAGTCTGCTCAGAAGGAACAGCAGAGGTAGAAGACAGAGATAGAGTATATCCACGTGTCTCACTCAGCCTGCTCAGAAGGAACAGCAGAGGTAGAAGACAGATATAGAGTATATCCACGTATCTCACTCAGCCTGCTCAGAAGGAACATCATAGGTAGAAGACAGAGATAGAGTATATCCACGTGTCTAATCTACACCTCACTCAACCTGCTCAGAAGGAACAGCAGAGGTAGAAGACAGAGATAGAGTATATCCACGTGTCTGATCTACACCTCACTCAGCCTGCTCAGAAGGAACAGC
This sequence comes from Crossaster papposus, assembly GCA_037893245.1. Taxonomy (NCBI): domain Eukaryota; kingdom Metazoa; phylum Echinodermata; class Asteroidea; order Velatida; family Solasteridae; genus Crossaster; species Crossaster papposus. The sequence continues at coordinate 394,600 of JBAIAA010001137.1, forward strand.
AGAGGTAGAAGACAGAGATAGAGTATATTCACGTGTCTCACTCAGCCTGCTCAGAAGGAACAGCAGAGGTAGAAGACAGAGATAGAGTATATCCACGTGTCTGATCTACACCTCACTCAGCCTGCTCAGAAGGAACAGCAGAGGTAGAAGACAGAGATAGAGTATATTCACGTGTCTCACTCAGCCTGCTCAGAAGGAACAGCAGAGGTAGAAGACAGAGATAGAGTATATCCACGTGTCTGATCTACACCTCACTCAACCTGCTCAGAAGGAACAGCAGAGGTAGAAGACAGAGATAGAGTATATCCACGTGTCTGATCTACACCTCACTCAGCCTGCTCAGAAGGAACAGCAGAGGTAGAAGACAGAGATAGAGTATATCCACGTGTCTCACTCAGCCTGCTCAGAAGGAACAGCAGAGGTAGAAGACAGAGATAGGGTATATCCACGTGTCTGATTTACACCTCACTCAGCCTGCTCAGAAGGAACAGCAGAGGTAGAAGACAGAGATAGAGTATATCCACGTGTCTCACTCAGCCTGCTCAGAAGGAACAGCAGATGTAGAAGACAGAGACAGAGTATATCCACGTGTCTAATCTACACCCCACTCAGCCTGCTCAGAAGGAACATCAGAGGTAGAAGACAGAGATAAAGTATATACACGTGTCTGATCTACACCTCACTCAGCCTGCTCAGAAGGAACAGCAGAGGTAGAAGACAGAGATAGAGTATATCCCCGTGTCTGATCTACACCTCACTCAGCCTGCTCAGAAGGAACAGCAGAGGGAGAAGACGGAGATAGGGTATATCCACGTGTCTCGCTCAGCCTGCTCAGAAGGAACAGCAGAGGTAGTAGACAGAGATAGAGTATATCCACGTGTCTCACTCAGCCTGCTCAGAAGGAACAGCAGAGGTAGAAGGCAGATATAGAGTATATCCACGTGTCTCACTCAGCCTGCTCAGAAGGAACAGCAGAGGTAGAAGACAGAGATAGAGTATATCCACGTGTCTGATATACACCTCACTCAACCTGCTCAGAAGGAACAGTAGAGGTAGAAGACAGAGATAGAGTATATCCACGTGTCTCACTCAGCCTGCTCAAAAGGAACAGCAGAGGTAGGAGACAGAGATAGAGTATATCCACGTGTCTGATCTACACCTCACTCAGACTGCTCAGAAGGAACAGCAGAGGTTGAAGACAGAGATAGAGCATATCCAAGTGTCTCACTCAGCCTGCTCAGAAGGAACAGCAGAGGTAGAAGACAGAGATAGAGTATATCCACGTGTCTGATCTACACCTCACTCAGCCTGCTCAGAAGGAACAGCAGAGGTAGAAGACAGAGATAGAGTATATCCACGTGTCTCACTCAGCCTGCTCAGAAGGAACAGCAGAGGTAGAAGACAGAGATAGGGTATATCCACGTGTCTGATTTACACCTCACTCAGCCTGCTCAGAAGGAACAGCAGAGGTAGAAGACAGAGATAGAGTATATCCACGTGTCTCACTCAGCCTGCTCAGAAGGAACAGCAGATGTAGAAGACAGAGACAGAGTATATCCACGTGTCTAATCTACACCCCAATCAGCCTGCTCAGAAGGAACATCAGAGGTAGAAGACAGAGATAAAGTATATACACGTGTCTGATCTACACCTCACTCAGCCTGCTCAGAAGGAACAGCAGAGGTAGAAGACAGAGATAGAGTATATCCACGTGTCTGATCTACACCTCACTCAGCCTGCTCAGAAGGAACAGCAAAGGGAGAAGACGGAGATAGGGTATATCCACGTGTCTCGCTCAGCCTGCTCAGAAGGAACAGCAGAGGTAGTAGACAGAGATAGAGTATATCCACGTGTCTCACTCAGCCTGCTCAGAAGGAACAGCAGAGGTAGAAGGCAGATATAGAGTATATCCACGTGTCTCACTCAGCCTGCTCAGAAGGAACAGCAGAGGTAGAAGACAGAGATAGAGTATATCCACGTGTCTGATATACACCTCACTCAACCTGCTCAGAAGGAACAGTAGAGGTAGAAGACAGAGATAGAGTATATCCACGTGTCTCACTCAGCCTGCTCAAAAGGAACAGCAGAGGTAGGAGACAGAGATAGAGTATATCCACGTGTCTGATCTACACCTCACTCAGACTGCTCAGAAGGAACAGCAGAGGTTGAAGACAGAGATAGAGCATATCCAAGTGTCTCACTCAGCCTGCTCAGAAGGAACAGCAGAGGTAGAAGACAGAGATAGAGTATATCCACGTGTCTCACTCAGCCTGCTCAGAAGGAACAGCAGAGGTAGAAGACAGAGATAGAGTATATCCACGTGTCTCACTCAGCCTGCTCAGAAGGAACAGCAGAGGTAGAAGACAGAGATAGAGTATATCCACGTGTCTCACTCAGCCTGCTCAGAAGGAACAGCAGATGTAGAAGACAGAGATAGAGTATATCCACGTGTCTAATCTACACCCCACTCAGCCTGCTCAGAAGAAACAGCAGAGGTAGAAGACAGAGATAGAGTATATCCACGTGTCTGATCTACACCTCACTCAGCCTGCTCAGAAGGAACAACAGAGGGAGAAGACGGAGATAGGGTATATCCACGTGTCTCGCTCAGCCTGCTCAGAAGGAACAGCAGAGGTAGAAGACAGAGATAGAGTATATCCACGTGTCTCACTCAGCCTGCTCAGAAGGAACAGCAGAGGTAGAAGGCAGAGATAGAGTATATCCACGTGTCTCACTCAGCCTGCTCAGAAGGAACAGCAGAGGTAGAAGACAGAGATAGAGTATATCCACGTGTCTGATATACACCTCACTCAGCCTGCTCAGAAGGAACAGCAGAGGTAGAAGACAGAGATAGAGTATATCCACGTGTCTGATCTACACCTCACTCAGCCTGCTCAGAAGGAACAGCGGAGGTAGAAGACAGAGATAGAGTATATCCACGTGTCTCACTCAGCCTGCTCAGAAGGAACAACAGAGGTAGAAGACAGAGATAGAGTATATCCACGTGTCTGATCTACACCTCACTCAGCCTGCTCAGAAGGAACAGCAGAGGTAGAAGACAGATATAGAGTATATCCACGTGTCTGATATACACCTCACTCAGCCTGCTCAGAAGGAACAGCAGAGGTAGAAGACAGAGATAGAGTATATCCACGTGTCTGATATACACCTCACTCAACCTGCTCAGAAGGAACAGTAGAGGTAGAAGACAGAGATAGAGTATATCCACGTGTCTCACTCAGCCTGCTCAAAAGGAACAGCAGAGGTAGGAGACAGAGATAGAGTATATCCACGTGTCTGATCTACACCTCACTCAGACTGCTCAGAAGGAACAGCAGAGGTTGAAGACAGAGATAGAGCATATCCAAGTGTCTCACTCAGCCTGCTCAGAAGGAACAGCAGAGGTAGAAGACAGAGATAGAGTATATCCACGTGTCTCACTCAGCCTGCTCAGAAGGAACAGCAGAGGTAGAAGACAGAGATAGAGTATATCCACGTGTCTCACTCAGCCTGCTCAGAAGGAACAGCAGAGGTAGAAGACAGAGATAGAGTATATCCACGTGTCTCAGTCAGCCTGCTCAGAAGGAACAGCAGATGTAGAAGACAGAGATAGAGTATATCCACGTGTCTAATCTACACCCCACTCAGCCTGCTCAGAAGGAACAGCAGAGGTAGAAGACAGAGATAGAGTATATCCACGTGTCTGATCTACACCTCACTCAGCCTGCTCAGAAGGAACAACAGAGGGAGAAGACGGAGATAGGGTATATCCACGTGTCTCGCTCAGCCTGCTCAGAAGGAACAGCAGAGGTAGAAGACAGAGATAGAGTATATCCACGTGTCTCACTCAGCCTGCTCAGAAGGAACAGCAGAGGTAGAAGGCAGAGATAGAGTATATCCACGTGTCTCACTCAGCATGCTCAGAAGGAACAGCAGAGGTAGAAGACAGAGATAGAGTATATCCACGTGTCTGATATACACCTCACTCAGCCTGCTCAGAAGGAACAGCAGAGGTAGAAGACAGAGATAGAGTATATCCACGTGTCTGATCTACACCTCACTCAGCCTGCTCAGAAGGAACAGCGGAGGTAGAAGACAGAGATAGAGTATATCCACGTGTCTCACTCAGCCTGCTCAGAAGGAACAACAGAGGTAGAAGACAGAGATAGAGTATATCCACGTGTCTGATCTACACCTCACTCAGCCTGCTCAGAAGGAACAGCAGAGGTAGAAGACAGAGATAGAGTATATCCACGTGTCTGATCTACACCTCACTCAGCCTGCTCAGAAGGAACAACAGAGGGAGAAGACGGAGATAGGGTATATCCACGTGTCTTGCTCAGCCTGCTCAGAAGGAACAGCAGAGGTAGAAGACAGAGATAGAGTATATCCACGTGTCTCACTCAGCCTGCTCAGAAGGAACAGCAGAGGTAGAAGGCAGAGATAGAGTATATCCACGTGTCTCACTCAGCATGCTCAGAAGGAACAGCAGAGGTAGAAGACAGAGATAGAGTATATCCACGTGTCTGATATACACCTCACTCAGCCTGCTCAGAAGGAACAGCAGAGGTAGAAGACAGAGATAGAGTATATCCACGTGTCTGATCTACACCTCACTCAGCCTGCTCAGAAGGAACAGCGGAGGTAGAAGACAGAGATAGAGTATATCCACGTGTCTCACTCAGCCTGCTCAGAAGGAACAACAGAGGTAGAAGACAGAGATAGAGTATATCCACGTGTCTGATCTACACCTCACTCAGCCTGCTCAGAAGGAACAGCAGAGGTAGAAGACAGATATAGAGTATATCCACGTGTCTGATATACACCTCACTCAGCCTGCTCAGAAGGAACAGCAGAGGTAGAAGACAGAGATAGAGTATATCCACGTGTCTGATCTACACCTCACTCAACCTGCTCAGAAGGAACAGCAGAGGTAGAAGACAGAGATAGAGTATATCCACGTGTCTGATCTACACCTCACTCAGCCTGCTCAGAAGGAACAGCAGAGGTAGAAGACAGAGATAGAGTATATCCACGTGTCTGATCTACACCTCACTCAGCCTGCTGAGAAGGAACAGCGGAGGTAGAAGACAGAGATAGAGTATATCCACGTGTCTCACTCAGCCTGCTCAGAAGGAACAACAGAGGTAGAAGACAGAGATAGAGTATATCCACGTGTCTGATCTACACCTCACTCAGCCTGCTCAGAAGGAACAGCAGAGGTAGAAGACAGATATAGAGTATATCCACGTGTCTGATATCCACCTCACTCAGCCTGCTCAGAAGGAACAGCAGAGGTAGAAGACAGAGATAGAGTATATCCACGTGTCTGATCTACACCTCACTCAGCCTGCTCAGAAGGAACAGCGGAGGTAGAAGACAGAGATAGAGTATATCCACGTGTCTCACTCAGCCTGCTCAGAAGGAACAACAGAGGTAGAAGACAGAGATAGAGTATATCCACGTGTCTGATCTACACCTCACTCAGCCTGCTCAGAAGGAACAGCAGAGGTAGAAGACAGATATAGAGTATATCCACGTGTCTGATATACACCTCACTCAGCCTGCTCAGAAGGAACAGCAGAGGTAGAAGACAGAGATAGAGTATATCCACGTGTCTGATCTACACCTCACTCAACCTGCTCAGAAGGAACAGCAGAGGTAGAAGACAGAGATAGAGTATATCCACGTGTCTGATCTACACCTCACTCAGCCTGCTCAGAAGGAACAGCAGAGGTAGAAGACAGAGATAGAGTATATCCACGTGTCTCACTCAGCCTGCTCAGAAGGAACAGCAGAGGTAGAAGACAGAGATAGGGTATATCCACGAGTCTGATTTACACCTCACTCAGCCTGCTCAGATGGAACAGCAGAGGTAGAATACAGAGATAGAGTATATCCACGTGGCTCACTCAGCCTGCTCAGAAGGAACAGCAGATGTAGAAGACAGAGACAGAGTATATCCACGTGTCTAATCTACACCCCACTCAGCCTGCTCAGAAGGAACATCAGAGGTAGAAGACAGAGATAAAGTATATCCACGTGTCTGATCTACACCTCACTCAGCCTGCTCAGAAAGAACAGCAGAGGTAGAAGACAGAAATAGAGTATATCCACGTGTCTGATCTACACCTCACTCAGCCTGCTCAGAAGGAACAGCAGAGGGAGAAGACGGAGATAGGGTATATCCACGTGTCTCGCTCAGCCTGCTCAGAAGGAACAGAAGAGGTAGTAGACAGAGATAGAGTATATCCACTGCTCAGAAGGAACAGCAGAGGTAGAAGGCAGAGATAGAGTATATCCACGTGTCTCACTCAGCCTGCTCAGAAGGAACAGCAGAGGTAGAAGACAGAGATAGAGTATATCCACGTGTCTGATATACACCTCACTCAACCTGCTCAGAAGGAACAGCAGATGTAGAAGACGGAGATAGAGTATATCCACGTGTCTCACTCAGCCTGCTCAAAAGGAACAGCAGAGGTAGGAGACAGAGATAGAGTATATCCACGTGTCTGATCTACACCTCACTCAGACTGCTCAGAAGGAACATCAGAGGTTGAAGACAGAGATAGAGCATATCCAAGTGTCTCACTCAGCCTGCTCAGAAGGAACAGCAGAGGTAGAAGACAGAGATATAGTATATCCACGTGTCTCACTCAGTCTGCTCAGAAGGAACAGCAGAGGTAGAAGACAGAGATAGAGTATATCCACGTGTCTCACTCAGCCTGCTCAGAAGGAACAGCAGAGGTAGAAGACAGATATAGAGTATATCCACGTATCTCACTCAGCCTGCTCAGAAGGAACATCATAGGTAGAAGACAGAGATAGAGTATATCCACGTGTCTAATCTACACCTCACTCAACCTGCTCAGAAGGAACAGCAGAGGTAGAAGACAGAGATAGAGTATATCCACGTGTCTGATCTACACCTCACTCAGCCTGCTCAGAAGGAACAGCAGAGGTAGAAGACAGAGATAGAGTATATTCACGTGTCTCACTCAGCCTGCTCAGAAGGAACAGCAGAGGTAGAAGACAGAGATAGAGTATATCCACGTGTCTGATCTACACCTCACTCAGCCTGCTCAGAAGGAACAGCAGAGGTAGAAGACAGAGATAGAGTATATTCACGTGTCTCACTCAGCCTGCTCAGAAGGAACAGCAGAGGTAGAAGACAGAGATAGAGTATATCCACGTGTCTGATCTACACCTCACTCAACCTGCTCAGAAGGAACAGCAGAGGTAGAAGACAGAGATAGAGTATATCCACGTGTCTGGTCTACACCTCACTCAGCCTGCTCAGAAGGAACAGCAGAGGTAGAAGACAGAGATAGAGTATATCCACGTGTCTCACTCAGCCTGCTCAGAAGGAACGGCAGAGGTAGAAGACAGAGATAGGGTATATCCACGTGTCTGATTTACACCTCACTCAGCCTGCTCAGAAGGAACAGCAGAGGTAGAAGACAGAGATAGAGTATATCCACGTGTCTCACTCAGCCTGCTCAGAAGGAACAGCAGATGTAGAAGACAGAGACAGAGTATATCCACGTGTCTAATCTACACCCCACTCAGCCTGCTCAGAAGGAACATCAGAGGTAGAAGACAGAGATAAAGTATATACACGTGTCTGATCTACACCTCACTCAGCCTGCTCAGAAGGAACAGCAGAGGTAGAAGACAGAGATAGAGTATATCCCCGTGTCTGATCTACACCTCACTCAGCCTGCTCAGAAGGAACAGCAGAGGGAGAAGACGGAGATAGGGTATATCCACGTGTCTCGCTCAGCCTGCTCAGAAGGAACAGCAGAGGTAGTAGACAGAGATAGAGTATATTGTAACGGAACAGGGTATATGCCGACTCGTATTCGAGTCTAGTTGATCTAAAAATATAAGCTTGCGTATAATCACGCGGTTACAGCGTCGGGCATGCGCAACGACCAATCAGCTGCACACGGCAGCGTGATCAGGATGCAGCAACCAATTACCAACGCGTAATACGGCGTGTTGGGAATGCACTTCTGGTTCCTATTGTGCGTGTGTACATGAATAATGCAGTGGCTTTGCGGCGACCAATCATAGTAGCGCATTTATCTAGGTCTTGGCGATTCTCGCGTCCTTTTAGTTAGTTCGAGTTTAGACAGCGATGCGAGTAGACTAAGCTAAACGTACAGAGTATTTTATATAATTTCAAGGGTTCGTTGCAAGGAAAGGCGTCCGTGGAGCCGACGGCGATCGGTATGTGATAGATTAACCATTGTATAGCACTCATTAGTTCAAGCGAGGGTTACCACCCTCTGGTCCAACTGATTCTGAATTCGTAGCACTACATTAGTTTGTGCGAGGGTTACCACGGCTGATTACGATAAGCGAGGCATACCTTGATAGTAGATTAGCAGTCTGGGGAAAGATCGTATATAACGTTAAGGTTTATAAGTGTATAAATTGGAGCGACACTGTTGCCGATATCTAAGGTTGGGTTGATTGTAGTAGGACACGAGTGAGCGAAGCTAGGTGAACCAGTATCGGGAATTAGCGAGGCTTAGATTGATCAGAGGACTTGCATCCCGGGTGTATGTTCCATGCCTGTTGGCGTGGCTTCGGTCGGGTGCAGTCCTGGTCATTGAGCAAGCTGTCCCCAGTGAGGTTTACCAGGTGGATCGTTCTAGAGTCCTGTGAGGGTTACTACAATCGCCCTGTTAACAGCCCTGCTTCATTCTAGGCTCACTTAGTTTGTGTGAGGGTTACTCTGTGCATATTTAATTAGGTTGCCTGTTAAGTGTTGCATTATCCTGATTTACCTTGTGTTTCTTTATATTACTAAGAAAGACATAATTGTATAAGCTGTGTGAGGCTCACGACGTATATAGAGAGCTTGTAAACAGATTACATTGTATAAGATCAGTCTGTATTTTAGTATCACCAGTGAGGGTTATCACCAGTGAGGGTTATCACCAGTGAGGGTTATCACCAGTGAGGGTTATCACCAGTGAGGGTTATCACCAGTGAGGGTTATTACCGGTAAGGGTTGTCACTGGTGAGGGTTATTGTACATAAAGATTATAATGTAATGATTGAGAGTAACTAATAAGACCAGTTCTTTATCGCCTTTGGAAATACTTGTCATTGCGAAGTTATTTAGGATCACTTGGTGCTCTGTTACATTCCAGTAATTACTCAATCACAGAACGGTGGTATATTTCCACCAAACGAACTGCCTCTAGGCTAAGTCTGCCGTTCGTAACATTGTCCCCCTTGCGTCTGGATAGCCGCTCATCCCCTCGTAAGGTTATAAATAGTTGTGGGATAATAGGCGTTGGTTGGAGTCCTGGGATCAATAAGATCTGTCCCGGAAGGTCTCCCCGCTGACGCCGCATTCCGCCACAAATGGTGTCAGAAGTGGGATAATTTGTGATTGATTAGTGTAATTTAAGAACTTGTAATAAAGACATTGTGTTCGTGTTGTTGTTGGTGGGTGTACTTCTGTGAGGTACACTGCGAGGGTTAATTGGTAACGAGGTTGGCAGGTAATGCTGATCTGGGTCGTTACTGGTTTGGGAATTGTGTTCTTTGTTGTACTGTTAGTTGGCGTGTGGATCCTGTTGAGGATTTGGGCCGAGTTGCGAACTTTGCGACGTACTGCAAGACAGCAACTGCCGATCCTGTCAAGGATTCACCGGGTGGTAGTCGGTACGCAGTGCTTGGTGGATTCTGGAGGCTTTGAACCAGTGGTTCCACAGCTTGAATTCACCTGTGAGGTACCGTTGTCGCCGAGTGGCCAGTGGCCAAGTGTAGAGAGTGTGGTGGAGACTGAGTTTCCTAGTCAGGAGGAAACGTCAGTATGAATAAGGACGGGGGTGTCACCTCGGCTGAGGCTGACATGAGTTCTGTCCAGGATGAGCTGAACCACTCTAGAATGGAGGTCCAGTGGTTGCGGTGGGAGAAAGCTCGTCTTTCTTCGGAGTTAGAGGCTGTCAAGAAGGGGGAACAGCCAAAAATGGTGAGTGAGGGTACCCCTGAGAGGAGGGATACACCTTTAGTGCAGGTAGACTCGGAGATTAGCTGGAAGTTGCCGGAGGATACCTCAGGGTATGCCTCATTGAAGGCACGAGAGCGTTCCAGTGTTGGCACGTCACCTGATCTGGGTTCATGGGGAGAAAGGCATGCTGGGAGTACACCTGTGAGGTCTATTCTCACGCATAGTCCTCGTGTCAATCCCTTCAGGAACCACGAGGATGATTGTGCTAACAATGAGCGAGATTTACACAGTGAGTTACTGAGTTTCGCAACTCGTCCTACTGTGGGGAAATCCAACGAGGTAGTTGGTGAGGGGGACTCGCCTGGAGTGGGCCCATGGCCACTCAAAAGGGAGTCGAGGATGGAGGGTAATGAGGAGTGCGGTAAACCTCATGGTGGTGGGCCTCGCAGGCCTACAATTACCCCCGACCGATACAGTGGTAAGGTTCTCTGGAACGATTATTACCGCCACTTTGAAGCATGTAAGAAAGTTAATCAATGGAGTGGGGAGCAAGCAACCGAGTTTTTGGCTGCTAGTCTCCAGGGGGAGGCCCTCCGAATTCTCGGTGATGGGTCGAAGAAGTTTACTTATAGTGAACTTGTCAAGGTGTTGTCGAAGAGATTCGGTCCTGGTCGACAGGCCGAAAATTATTTGGTGGAGTTAAGGCACCGACGTCAGGGGCCTAAGGAAACTCTACAGGAGTTGGGACAGGCAATCCGTGATTTAACGTTGAAGGCCTACCCTGAAATTCCCGAAGAGGCACGAGAGCGCCTGGGAAAGAACCATTTTGTTGATGCGGTGATGAGCCAAGTTGTAAGGGAAGGCGTATATCGCGATCGCCCAAAGACATTGGACGAAGCTATACGTGCTGCCCTAGAAACCGAAAACTTTGAAAAAGTTGAAAGTGAGCGAAGGACTGAAGGTAAACCCGTAAAGTTCACCAGGGCAGTCGACTCGGACACCGAGAGGCGTCTTCTTAGGTTAGAAGAAAATGCCGGCCAACAGTCAAAGAAAATTGACCAAGTGGTTGAGCTGCTGACCGAGCTTACCAAGCGAGGTCCAGGTCCAGCTGAGAGGGCGAGGGTTCCTCAGAGGCAGTCACCCCAGCCTGAAAGGAAAGCGCCTGGTGGATTGAAGTGTTTTAGGTGTGGAGAGGTAGGTCATTTCGCCCGGGAATGTACCAGACCTCATAGGGAGAGATGGCCGCAGGGAAACGCCAGCCAGCCGACCGGTGGGCCCCCGGGCAGGCTGGGCATTTCCGAGGGTCCAAGCGAGGACGTGAGTCGAAAACAAACAGAGCCAGTAAGAGGCGAGAGACAGAAGGCAGAGAGCCAGTAGGCACTCGGCCACGCACTGATACTCGGCCTAGGTATGGGCTGTTTGTTAGTGGTGTTGTCAGGGGAGAAAGGTGTAGGTTCCTGGTAGATTCAGGGTCGACTGACACACTAATTAGTAGTCGAGTCTACCATAGAATTGCCAGAGAACAGAGGCCTTTGCTGGAAGCTGAAGAGTCCAGCATTCAGCAGGTCGATGGGAGTCCACTGGCTGTGATGGGCGTTGCCTGGGTGGACATACAATTGGGGAAAGCAGTTTACCCAGTTCGGGTAATTTTTGCTGATGTCAAGTACGACGGCATATTAGGCATGGATTTCTTGTTACCTACTGGAGGTAACTTGGATTTCCGTCGCCTTGAGTTGAGGCTAAACGGAGAGCAGGTGAGGTGCACAAGTGGTGCAGGAGAGCCGTTTGTGGGAAGAGTTATGGTGGCCGAGACCACTGAGATTCCGGCGGGCCATGAGGCTGTTGTGCCTGGTGTGGTAGCAACCACATGTGAGGCATCGGGACAGCCGGCGATCATTGAGCCCGTGGAAGGTGGTGGCGAGTTGGCTAAGCGAGGGCTACTTCTAGCCCGGTCGCTGGTAGAGCCGCAAGCCGGGTCACTCCCACTGCGGATATTTAATCCGAATGAGGAGAGACGGGTTGTTCGAAGGGGGACGACAGTGGGCACGATTGCTGCCGCTGAGGTGGAATCTGTGGTGGTGCCTTGTAAAAGTAGTGGGTGTGAGGTTTATGAAGACCTGCCGACTCACCTGCATGATTTATATGACCGAAGTAAGGTCAACCTCGGTGAGGAGTATCATGCAGAGGTGAAGTCTTGTTTGGTGGACTTTCAGGATGTATTTTCTTCTGGTGAGGGTGACATAGGGCGGACTGATGTGGTGAAGCACCACATCAGTACAGGTGAGTCGAGGCCTGTCAAGGAGAGGCCTCGGCGCCATCCCCTGTGTAACCAGGAGGAAATAATGAGACAGGTTGGAGATTTGCAGAAACGAGGGGTTATCGAGCCGTCCGATAGTCCCTGGGCTGCAAATGTAGTGCTAGTCCGGAAGAAGGACGGCACTAAGCGATTTTGTGTCGACTACCGAGGTCTGAATAGGGTAACAATCAAAGATGCTTACCCTGTCCCTCGTATCGACGAGACACTTGATGCGTTGGGGGGTGCAGAGTGGTTTTCCACTCTGGATTTAGCGTCCGGGTATTGGCAGGTTGCCCTCAATGAGGACGCCAGCCAGAAATCAACCTTTGTAGTAAGGAACGGTTTATACAGGTGGCGCTGCATGCCTTTTGGCCTTTGCAACGCCCCTGCAACGTTTGAAAGGTTGATGGAGAGGGTGATGGCAGGTCTTCAGTGGGACATCCTGCTGATATACCTGGATGATGTCATTGTGTTTGGCAAGACCGTGAGGGAGGAGATTGAGCGACTGCGAGTCGTTCTCTCTAGGTTGAGGCAAGCTGGTTTGAAGTTGAAGCCTAGCAAGTGCTTCTTGTTTCAGAGATCAGTTGGTTATTTGGGACATATTGTGTCGTCTGAAGGTGTGGCTACCGATCCTGAAAAGGTTCGGGCCGTGGCCGATTGGCCAACACCTAAGTGTGTAAAGGAAGTTCGAAGCTTTTTAGGCCTCGCTTCCTATTACCGGAAGTTTATCAGGGGATTTGCCGAGGTGGCGTCGCCTCTGCATGCGCTGACTGAAAAGTCACGGAAGTTCCTCTGGTCAGATGCTTGTCAGCAAGCGTTTGAGGAACTGAAACGGAGGCTGCAGACCTCACCTATATTGGCGTATCCCATTCCAGACAGTGACTACATCTTAGATACAGATGCTAGTGGAGATGGGATTGGGGCAGTTTTGTCTCAGATCCATGATGGGGAGGAGAAGGTCCTCGCCTTTGCGAGCCGTAAACTCAGCAAGGCAGAGAGGAACTATTGTGTTACTCGGAGGGAACTTCTGGCGGTAGTTGTTTACCTTAAGAAGTTTAGACAGTACCTGTATGGTCAGAAGGTACTACTCCGAACCGATCATGCTGCTCTTAGGTGGTTGCTTAATTTTAAGGACCCCGAGGGTCAGCTTGCCCGGTGGCTAGAAGTATTTAGCGAGTACGATGTGACCATTCAACACAGGCCTGGGCGTAAGCATGGAAATGCTGATGGGTTGTCCCGGAAGGCCTGCAAGCAATGTGGTCGTGCTGACGCTGATGAAGCGTCAGGGACCGTTGAGACATCGAGTGATGCCAAAGAGACCAAGACCGATGGGGTTGGTGAGGGTTACCATGAGGTTGACTCTGACATGCCGATTTCTGAGGCAAGGGTGAGGGGCATTTTTGCCCAACCACACTTGCCTAGAGATGGGGTCAGAGAGGCTCAACTTGGTGATCCAAATATCGGTTGGATATTTGGGACAAAAGAGGAGTCGGGAAGTCGTCCCAGTTGGGAGACTGTGTCAGCCGCTTCCTCGGCGCACAAGACCCTCTGGTCCTTATGGGATCAGCTAGAGGTGCGTGACGGTGTCCTGTACAGAACTTGGGAATCCGATGATGGAAAGTCCGTACGGTTGCGACTGGTACTTCCTGACAAATTGAAAAATGTTGTACAGCAGGAGCTACATGGTGGTAGGACTAGTGGCCACCTAGGGGTCACGAAGACTTTGGCCAAAGTTAAGTTGCGGTACTATTGGCCGGGAATGACCGCGGATGTGAGGTCGTTCATTAGATGTTGCGAGCTATGTGGGAGAAGGAAATCTCCTGCTAAAAGGAGAGTTTCCCCGCTCCAGCAGTATTTGGTGGGCGAGCCCATGGATAGAGTGGCTGTGGACTTGCTGGGGCCACTGCCCCGGAGTGACAGTGGCAATGTCTGGATCATGGTAGTTGGGGACTACTGTTCCAAGTGGATGGAGGCGTATGCTCTGCCTGATGCTAAGGCAGAGACGGTGGCAAACAAGTTTGTCAGTGAGTTTGTCTGCCGGTTTGGAATTCCCTTGGAATTGCATTCCGATCAGGGGACAAACTTTGAGTCAGCCGTGTTTGGCCAAATGTGTAAGGTCCTGGGTATTTCCAAGACAAGGACCACAGCGTACAACCCAAAGTCCGATGGGATGGTTGAACGCTTTAACAAGACATTGGTCAACATGGTGGCTGTAATGATTGAGCCGAGGAGGAGACAGCGTGACTGGGATGAGTGCCTGCCGTATGCATGTTTTGCTTACCGGTGCACTCCCCAAGAGTCAACTGGCGAGTCTCCAAACATGATGATGCTTGGACGGGAGACGAGGCTCCCCGTTGATTTGCTGGTTGAGTGTCCTACAGTAGAGGACACCACAGTAACAGATTTCGCTCAGAGGTTGCGGCAGAATCTGCAAGAGGCTCATGGCCGGGCCAGAGAGTGCTTGAGGCAGAGGGCCAGGAACCAGAAGCGAAATTATGACCGCAAGGTACATGGCGAAGGCCTGAGGCAAGGCCAGTTCGCCTGGCTGTACAATAAGTCCAGGAAAAAGGGGAGGTCCCAGAAGCTAGAACTTCGATGGGAAGGACCATACCAGGTGGTCAAGAGACTCTCCGATGTGACTTACAGGATTCAGCTGAAGCCTGGGAGTAAGGCTTGGGTAGTCCATGGGGACAGGCTAAAGCCGTACGCTGGTGAAGCGTTGAAGGCGTGGACGTATCAGCCAGAAATGGTGGAGGAACCAATGGTTGAGGAGCCGGTGTTTGAGGTTGCTGAGTCCATGCCTATTCCGGAGGAACGACTGTGTGTTGAGCCTCCTGAGGCTCAAAATGTTGATCTTAGTACCAGTGGGGAAGGGGAGGTTGTTGTGGATAGCCCTAGGGTAACCCAGAGAAGGTATCCCCAGAGGGGACACAGACTTCCTGCTCGATTCAGGTAAATAGGTTAGTCACCAAATGTTGTGTGTTACTAACCAAATCATTTGTTGTGGTTGTTTGTTTACAGAGATCAAGAATGCCCATACGTTGCCACAACTGTCCGCAGGAGTTCAACACCAAGCAGGGTCTTTGGCGCCACCGACGACTTATGCACGGCCCCCCACTATTCTTTTGTTGTGGGCACTGCAGTTACCGGGATCACCGAAGGGATAATCTAAGGAGGCACTACAAGTACTGCCACCCCGATCACATGGCGGAGTGCGCCACGGTTGAGAAGACACGGGTAGAAGCTGCAGCCGCAGCGGGTCGACCACCAACAAGTCCGACGAGAAATGCCGTGATCACCTTATCACCGTGCCCCATATCTCCGTTGGTGGGAAGTACATCTCCTCCCGTTCGTCTTACCGGCAAGCCGAAGTCGTACCTGAGCCTGATGAGAGAGGAACTTGGCCCAGCACCATCTGAATCTCCGGATTCCCCTTCACCGCGGAGCCCGGCGTCGGCTACCTGGCCAGACCACTCGGAGGAGCCCCCGAAAAAGCGCCAGAAAGTCGCCATGGTCGAGGAGCAGGTTACCAGGAAAACCTTCCTGGAAGGAGAGCTGGTTTGTGAGGAGACCACCACAACCAAGTATAAGAAGATTGTCGACGCCAACCAGTACAGCCTCAATGTATAATTAACCAGAGGTAATTAGCAACTAAATCAGCCAAGATATAATGATCAGACGTATTGTGTACGATTATCTGTGTATATTCGTGATTGGTATTAATTGTCCGCGAATATTTTATAGTATATGATTCTCCATAAATAACTGTGCTTTCTAAAAACACCAAAAACCAAAAAGACAAAAAAAAAAAGGGGTTGTGTAAAGATATATTTTTGACAGTTTTGTATTTTCTACAACATTATATTTTATGTACTTAAGCTTTCATGTGTTTATACAAAAGATATTTCCAGGGTGTTGTATTCGATCTGTGAGGTGCAGTAGACCTCGCATTCGTAATGGATAAATTTGGCATAGTGGACCTCACAGGAGTGTGAGGATTATATGACTTGCATAATATTTGTATTACTGGACGTGAGGCATAGTAAACCTCAGTTGTAAAAAGTGCTTAAGTGTAAAAAAAATTATAATAATAAGTGAACCTCATCAGTGTGAGGGCGATTATCATGTATAAAGTTGATTCACGTGTACATATACGTGAGGTTTATCATGAGGTTTATCATTTAGCCTCGCACGATAGTTGTGTGGGTAGACTCGTATCGTGTTTTAAGAATTGTAGGTGATACACTTGTATATAATTATATAAACTTAATATTCGGCCCTGTTCCTTTATTTTAATTAAGCTATTTGGTCCGGGACGAACCAAGCTTAGATGGGGCCTGTGTAACGGAACAGGGTATATGCCGACTCGTATTCGAGTCTAGTTGATCTAAAAATATAAGCTTGCGTAGAATCACGCGGTTACAGCGTCGGGCATGCGCAACGACCAATCAGCTGCACACGGCAGCGTGATCAGGATGCAGCAACCAATTACCAACGCGTAATACGGCGTGTTGGGAATGCACTTCTGGTTCCTATTGGGCGTGTGTACATGAATAATGCAGTGGCTTTGCGGCGACCAATCATAGTAGCGCATTTATCTAGGTCTGGGCGATTCTCGCGTCCTTTTAGTTAGTTCGAGTTTAGACAGCGATGCGAGTAGACTAAGCTAAACGTACAGAGTATTTTATATAATTTCAAGGGTTCGTTGCAAGGAAAGGCGTCCGTGGAGCCGACGGCGATCGGTATGTGATAGATTAACCATTGTATAGCACTCATTAGTTCAAGCGAGGGTTACCACCCTCTGGTCCAACTGATTCTGAATTCGTAGCACTACATTAGTTTGTGCGAGGGTTACCACGGCTGATTACGATAAGCGAGGCATACCTTGATAGTAGATTAGCAGTCTGGGGAAAGATCGTATATAACGTTAAGGTTTATAAGTGTATAAATTGGAGCGACACTGTTGCCGATATCTAAGGTTGGGTTGATTGTAGTAGGACACGAGTGAGCGAAGCTAGGTGAACCAGTATCGGGAATTAGCGAGGCTTAGATTGATCAGAGGACTTGCATCCCGGGTGTATGTTCCATGCCTGTTGGCGTGGCTTCGGTCGGGTGCAGTCCTGGTCATTGAGCAAGCTGTCCCCAGTGAGGTTTACCAGGTGGATCGTTCTAGAGTCCTGTGAGGGTTACTACAATCGCCCTGTTAACAGCCCTGCTTCATTCTAGGCTCACTTAGTTTGTGTGAGGGTTACTCTGTGCATATTTAATTAGGTTGCCTGTTAAGTGTTGCATTATCCTGATTTACCTTGTGTTTCTTTATATTACTAAGAAAGACATAATTGTATAAGCTGTGTGAGGCTCACGACGTATATAGAGAGCTTGTAAACAGATTACATTGTATAAGATCAGTCTGTATTTTAGTATCACCAGTGAGGGTTATCACCAGTGAGGGTTATCACCAGTGAGGGTTATCACCAGTGAGGGTTATCACCAGTGAGGGTTATCACCAGTGAGGGTTATTACCGGTAAGGGTTGTCACTGGTGAGGGTTATTGTACATAAAGATTATAATGTAATGATTGAGAGTAACTAATAAGACCAGTTCTTTATCGCCTTTGGAAATACTTGTCATTGCGAAGTTATTTAGGATCACTTGGTGCTCTGTTACATTCCAGTAATTACTCAATCACAGAACGGTGGTATATTTCCACCAAACGAACTGCCTCTAGGCTAAGTCCGCCGTTCGTAACATTGTCCCCCTTGCGTCTGGATAGCCGCTCATCCCCTCGTAAGGTTATAAATAGTTGTGGGATAATAGGCGTTGGTTGGAGTCCTGGGATCAATAAGATCTGTCCCGGAAGGTCTCCCCGCTGACGCCGCATTCCGCCACAATATCCACGTGTCTCACTCAGCCTGCTCAGAAGGAACAGCAGAGGTAGAAGGCAGATATAGAGTATATCCACGTGTCTCACTCAGCCTGCTCAGAAGGAACAGCAGAGGTAGAAGACAGAGATAGAGTATATCCACGTGTCTGATATACACCTCACTCAACCTGCTCAGAAGGAACAGTAGAGGTAGAAGACAGAGATAGAGTATATCCACGTGTCTCACTCAGCCTGCTCAAAAGGAACAGCAGAGGTAGGAGACAGAGATAGAGTATATCCACGTGTCTGATCTACACCTCACTCAGACTGCTCAGAAGGAACAGCAGAGGTTGAAGACAGAAATAGAGCATATCCAAGTGTCTCACTCAGCCTGCTCAGAAGGAACAGCAGAGGTAGAAGACAGAGATAGAGTATATCCACGTGTCTGATCTACACCTCACTCAGCCTGCTCAGAAGGAACAGCAGAGGTAGAAGACAGAGATAGAGTATATCCACGTGTCTCACTCAGCCTGCTCAGAAGGAACAGCAGAGGTAGAAGACAGAGATAGGGTATATCCACGTGTCTGATTTACACCTCACTCAGCCTGCTCAGAAGGAACAGCAGAGGTAGAAGACAGAGATAGAGTATATCCACGTGTCTCACTCAGCCTGCTCAGAGGGAACAGCAGATGTAGAAGACAGAGACAGAGTATATCCACGTGTCTAATCTACACCCCAATCAGCCTGCTCAGAAGGAACATCAGAGGTAGAAGACAGAGATAAAGTATATACACGTGTCTGATCTACACCTCACTCAGCCTGCTCAGAAGGAACAGCAGAGGTAGAAGACAGAGATAGAGTATATCCACGTGTCTGATCTACACCTCACTCAGCCTGCTCAGAAGGAACAGCAGAGGGAGAAGACGGAGATAGGGTATATCCACGTGTCTCGCTCAGCCTGCTCAGAAGGAACAGCAGAGGTAGTAGACAGAGATAGAGTATATCCACGTGTCTCACTCAGCCTGCTCAGAAGGAACAGCAGAGGTAGAAGGCAGATATAGAGTATATCCACGTGTCTCACTCAGCCTGCTCAGAAGGAACAGCAGAGGTAGAAGACAGAGATAGAGTATATCCACGTGTCTGATATACACCTCACTCAACCTGCTCAGAAGGAACAGTAGAGGTAGAAGACAGAGATAGAGTATATCCACGTGTCTCACTCAGCCTGCTCAAAAGGAACAGCAGAGGTAGGAGACAGAGATAGAGTATATCCACGTGTCTGATCTACACCTCACTCAGACTGCTCAGAAGGAACAGCAGAGGTTGAAGACAGAGATAGAGCATATCCAAGTGTCTCACTCAGCCTGCTCAGAAGGAACAGCAGAGGTAGAAGACAAAGATAGAGTATATCCACGTGTCTCACTCAGCCTGCTCAGAAGGAACAGCAGAGGTAGAAGACAGAGATAGAGTATATCCACGTGTCTCACTCAGCCTGCTCAGAAGGAACAGCAGAGGTAGAAGACAGAGATAGAGTATATCCACGTGTCTCACTCAGCCTGCTCAGAAGGAACAGCAGATGTAGAAGACAGAGATAGAGTATATCCACGTGTCTAATCTACACCCCACTCAGCCTGCTCAGAAGAAACAGCAGAGGTAGAAGACAGAGATAGAGTATATCCACGTGTCTGATCTACACCTCACTCAGCCTGCTCAGAAGGAACAACAGAGGGAGAAGACGGAGATAGGGTATATCCACGTGTCTCGCTCAGCCTGCTCAGAAGGAACAGCAGAGGTAGAAGACAGAGATAGAGTATATCCACGTGTCTCACTCAGCCTGCTCAGAAGGAACAGCAGAGGTAGAAGGCAGAGATAGAGTATATCCACGTGTCTCACTCAGCCTGCTCAGAAGGAACAGCAGAGGTAGAAGACAGAGATAGAGTATATCCACGTGTCTGATATACACCTCACTCAGCCTGCTCAGAAGGAACAGCAGAGGTAGAAGACAGAGATAGAGTATATCCACGTGTCTGATCTACACCTCACTCAGCCTGCTCAGAAGGAACAGCGGAGGTAGAAGACAGAGATAGAGTATATCCACGTGTCTCACTCAGCCTGCTCAGAAGGAACAACAGAGGTAGAAGACAGAGATAGAGTATATCCACGTGTCTGATCTACACCTCACTCAGCCTGCTCAGAAGGAACAGCAGAGGTAGAAGACAGATATAGAGTATATCCACGTGTCTGATATACACCTCACTCAGCCTGCTCAGAAGGAACAGCAGAGGTAGAAGACAGAGATAGAGTATATCCACGTGTCTGATCTACACCTCACTCAACCTGCTCAGAAGGAACAGCAGAGGTAGAAGACAGAGATAGAGTATATCCACGTGTCTGATCTACACCTCACTCAGCCTGCTCAGAAGGAACAGCAGAGGTAGAAGACAGAGATAGAGTATATCCACGTGTCTGATCTACACCTCACTCAGCCTGCTCAGAAGGAACAGCGGAGGTAGAAGACAGAGATAGAGTATATCCACGTGTCTCACTCAGCCTGCTCAGAAGGAACAACAGAGGTAGAAGACAGAGATAGAGTATATCCACGTGTCTGATCTACACCTCATTCAGCCTGCTCAGAAGGAACAGCAGAGGTAGAAGACAGATATAGAGTATATCCACGTGTCTGATATACACCTCACTCAGCCTGCTCAGAAGGAACAGCAGAGGTAGAAGACAGAGATAGAGTATATCCACGTGTCTGATCTACACCTCACTCAACCTGCTCAGAAGGAACAGCAGAGGTAGAAGACAGAGATAGAGTATATCCACGTGTCTGATCTACACCTCACTCAGCCTGCTCAGAAGGAACAGCAGAGGTAGAAGACAGAGATAGAGTATATCCACGTGTCTGATCTACACCTCACTCAGCCTGCTCAGAAGGAACAGCGGAGGTAGAAGACAGAGATAGAGTATATCCACGTGTCTCACTCAGCCTGCTCAGAAGGAACAACAGAGGTAGAAGACAGAGATAGAGTATATCCACGTGTCTGATCTACACCTCACTCAGCCTGCTCAGAAGGAACAGCATAGGTAGAAGACAGATATAGAGTATATCCACGTGTCTGATATACACCTCACTCAGCCTGCTCAGAAGGAACAGCAGAGGTAGAAGACAGAGATAGAGTATATCCACGTGTCTGATCTACACCTCACTCAACCTGCTCAGAAGGAACAGCAGAGGTAGAAGACAGAGATAGAGTATATCCACGTGTCTGATCTACACCTCACTCAGCCTGCTCAGAAGGAACAGCAGAGGTAGAAGACAGAGATAGAGTATATCCACGTGTCTCACTCAGCCTGCTCAGAAGGAACAGCAGAGGTAGAAGACAGAGATAGGGTATATCCACGAGTCTGATTTACACCTCACTCAGCCTGCTCAGATGGAACAGCAGAGGTAGAAGACAGAGATAGAGTATATCCACGTGGCTCACTCAGCCTGCTCAGAAGGAACAGCAGATGTAGAAGACATAGACAGAGTATATCCACGTGTCTAATCTACACCCCACTCAGCCTGCTCAGAAGGAACATCAGAGGTAGAAGACAGAGATAAAGTATATCCACGTGTCTGATCTACACCTCACTCAGCCTGCTCAGAAGGAACAGCAGAGGTAGAAGACAGAAATAGAGTATATCCACGTGTCTGATCTACACCTCACTCAGCCTGCTCAGAAGGAACAGCAGAGGGAGAAGACGGAGATAGGGTATATCCACGTGTCTCGCTCAGCCTGCTCAGAAGGAACAGAAGAGGTAGTAGACAGAGATAGAGTATATCCACTGCTCAGAAGGAACAGCAGAGGTAGAAGGCAGAGATAGAGTATATCCACGTGTCTCACTCAGCCTGCTCAGAAGGAACAGCAGAGGTAGAAGACAGAGATAGAGTATATCCACGTGTCTGATATACACCTCACTCATCCTGCTCAGAAGGAACAGCAGAGGTAGAAGACGGAGATAGAGTATATCCACGTGTCTCACTCAGCCTGCTCAAAAGGAACAGCAGAGGTAGGAGACAGAGATAGAGTATATCCACGTGTCTGATCTACACCTCACTCAGACTGCTCAGAAGGAACATCAGAGGTTGAAGACAGAGATAGAGCATATCCAAGTGTCTCACTCAGCCTGCTCAGAAGGAACAGCAGAGATAGAAGACAGAGATATAGTATATCCACGTGTCTCACTCAGTCTGCTCAGAAGGAACAGCAGAGGTAGAAGACAGAGATAGAGTATATCCACGTGTCTCACTCAGCCTGCTCAGAAGGAACAGCAGAGGTAGAAGACAGATATAGAGTATATCCACGTGTCTCACTCAGCCTGCTCAGAAGGAACATCAGAGGTAGAAGACAGAGATAGAGTATATCCACGTGTCTGATCTACACCTCACTCAACCTGCTCAGAAGGAACAGCAGAGGTAGAAGACAGAGATAGAGTATATCCACGTGTCTGATCTACACCTCACTCAGCCTGCTCAGAAGGAACAGCAGAGGTAGAAGACAGAGATAGAGTATATCCACGTGTCTCACTCAGCCTGCTCAGAAGGAACAGCAGAGGTAGAAGACAGAGATAGAGTATATCCACGTGTCTGATCTACACCTCACTCAACCTGCTCAGAAGGAACAGCAGAGGTAGAAGACAGAGATAGAGTATATCCACGTGTCTGATCTACACCTCACTCAGCCTGCTCAGAAGGAACAGCAGAGGTAGAAGACAGAGATAGAGTATATCCACGTGTCTCACTCAGCCTGCTCAGAAGGAACAGCAGAGGTAGAAGACAGAGATAGGGTATATCCACGAGTCTGATTTACACCTCACTCAGCCTGCTCAGATGGAACAGCAGAGGTAGAAGACAGAGATAGAGTATATCCACGTGGCTCACTCAGCCTGCTCAGAAGGAACAGCAGATGTAGAAGACATAGACAGAGTATATCCACGTGTCTAATCTACACCCCACTCAGCCTGCTCAGAAGGAACATCAGAGGTAGAAGACAGAGATAAAGTATATCCACGTGTCTGATCTACACCTCACTCAGCCTGCTCAGAAGGAACAGCAGAGGTAGAAGACAGAAATAGAGTATATCCACGTGTCTGATCTACACCTCACTCAGCCTGCTCAGAAGGAACAGCAGAGGGAGAAGACGGAGATAGGGTATATCCACGTGTCTCGCTCAGCCTGCTCAGAAGGAACAGAAGAGGTAGTAGACAGAGATAGAGTATATCCACTGCTCAGAAGGAACAGCAGAGGTAGAAGGCAGAGATAGAGTATATCCACGTGTCTCACTCAGCCTGCTCAGAAGGAACAGCAGAGGTAGAAGACAGAGATAGAGTATATCCACGTGTCTGATATACACCTCACTCAACCTGCTCAGAAGGAACAGCAGAGGTAGAAGACGGAGATAGAGTATATCCACGTGTCTCACTCAGCCTGCTCAAAAGGAACAGCAGAGGTAGGAGACAGAGATAGAGTATATCCACGTGTCTGATCTACACCTCACTCAGACTGCTCAGAAGGAACATCAGAGGTTGAAGACAGAGATAGAGCATATCCAAGTGTCTCACTCAGCCTGCTCAGAAGGAACAGCAGAGGTAGAAGACAGAGATATAGTATATCCACGGGTCTCACTCAGTCTGCTCAGAAGGAACAGCAGAGGTAGAAGACAGAGATAGAGTATATCCACGTGTCTCACTCAGCCTGCTCAGAAGGAACAGCAGAGGTAGAAGACAGATATAGAGTATATCCACGTGTCTCACTCAGCCTGCTCAGAAGGAACATCAGAGGTAGAAGACAGAGATAGAGTATATCCACGTGTCTGATCTACACCTCACTCAACCTGCTCAGAAGGAACAGCATAGGTAGAAGACAGAGATAGAGTATATCCACGTGTCTGATCTACACCTCACTCAGCCTGCTCAGAAGGAACAGCAGAGGTAGAAGACAGAGATAGAGTATATCCACGTGTCTCACTCAGCCTGCTCAGAAGGAACAGCAGAGGTAGAAGACAGAGATAGAGTATATCCACGTGTCTGATCTACACCTCACTCAACCTGCTCAGAAGGAACAGCAGAGGTAGAAGACAGAGATAGAGTATATCCACGTGTCTGATCTACACCTCACTCAGCCTGCTCAGAAGGAACAGCAGAGGTAGAAGACAGAGATAGAGTATATCCACGTGTCTCACTCAGCCTGCTCAGAAGGAACAGCAGAGGTAGAAGACAGAGATAGGGTATATCCACGTGTCTGATTTACACCTCACTCAGCCTGCTCAGAAGGAACAGCAGAGGTTGAAGACAGAGATAGAGTATATCCACGTGTCTCACTCAGCCTGCTCAGAAGGAACAGCAGAGGTAGAAGACAGAGATAGAGTATATCCACGTGTCTCACTCAGCCTGCTCAGAAGGAACAGCAGAGGTAGAAGACAGAGATAGAGTATATCCACGTGTCTCACTCAGCCTGCTCAGAAGGAACAGCAGAGGTAGAAGACAGAGATAGAGTATATCCACGTGTCTCACTCAGCCTGCTCAGAAGGAACAGCAGATGTAGAAGACAGAGATAGAGTATATCCACGTGTCTAATCTACACCCCATTCAGCCTGCTCAGAAGAAACAGCAGAGGTAGAAGACAGAGATAGAGTATATCCACGTGTCTGATCTACACCTCACTCAGCCTGCTCAGAAGGAACAACAGAGGGAGAAGACGGAGATAGGGTATATCCACGTGTCTCGCTCAGCCTGCTCAGAAGGAACAGCAGAGGTAGAAGACAGAGATAGAGTATATCCACGTGTCTCACTCAGCCTGCTCAGAAGGAACAGCAGAGGTAGAAGGCAGAGATAGAGTATATCCACGTGTCTCACTCAGCCTGCTCAGAAGGAACAGCAGAGGTAGAAGACAGAGATAGAGTATATCCACGTGTCTGATATACACCTCACTCAGCCTGCTCAGAAGGAACAGCAGAGGTAGAAGACAGAGATAGAGTATATCCACGTGTCTGATCTACACCTCACTCAGCCTGCTCAGAAGGAACAGCGGAGGTAGAAGACAGAGATAGAGTATATCCACGTGTCTCACTCAGCCTGCTCAGAAGGAACAACAGAGGTAGAAGACAGAGATAGAGTATATCCACGTGTCTGATCTACACCTCACTCAGCCTGCTCAGAAGGAACAGCAGAGGTAGAAGACAGATATAGAGTATATCCACGTGTCTGATATACACCTCACTCAGCCTGCTCAGAAGGAACAGCAGAGGTAGAAGACAGAGATAGAGTATATCCACGTGTCTGATCTACACCTCACTCAACCTGCTCAGAAGGAACAGCAGAGGTAGAAGACAGAGATAGAGTATATCCACGTGTCTGATCTACACCTCACTCAGCCTGCTCAGAAGGAACAGCAGAGGTAGAAGACAGAGATAGAGTATATCCACGTGTCTGATCTACACCTCACTCAGCCTGCTCAGAAGGAACAGCGGAGGTAGAAGACAGAGATAGAGTATATCCACGTGTCTCACTCAGCCTGCTCAGAAGGAACAACAGAGGTAGAAGACAGAGATAGAGTATATCCACGTGTCTGATCTACACCTCACTCAGCCTGCTCAGAAGGAACAGCGGAGGTAGAAGACAGAGATAGAGTATATCCACGTGTCTCACTCAGCCTGCTCAGAAGGAACAACAGAGGTAGAAGACAGAGATAGAGTATATCCACGTGTCTGATCTACACCTCACTCAGCCTGCTCAGAAGGAACAGCAGAGGTAGAAGACAGATATAGAGTATATCCACGTGTCTGATATACACCTCACTCAGCCTGCTCAGAAGGAACAGCAGAGGTAGAAGACAGAGATAGAGTATATCCACGTGTCTGATCTACACCTCACTCAACCTGCTCAGAAGGAACAGCAGAGGTAGAAGACAGAGATAGAGTATATCCACGTGTCTGATCTACACCTCACTCAGCCTGCTCAGAAGGAACAGCAGAGGTAGAAGACAGAGATAGAGTATATCCACGTGTCTGATCTACACCTCACTCAGCCTGCTCAGAAGGAACAGCGGAGGTAGAAGACAGAGATAGAGTATATCCACGTGTCTCACTCAGCCTGCTCAGAAGGAACAACAGAGGTAGAAGACAGAGATAGAGTATATCCACGTGTCTGATCTACACCTCACTCAGCCTGCTCAGAAGGAACAGCAGAGGTAGAAGACAGATATAGAGTATATCCACGTGTCTGATATACACCTCACTCAGCCTGCTCAGAAGGAACAGCAGAGGTAGAAGACAGAGATAGAGTATATCCACGTGTCTGATCTACACCTCACTCAACCTGCTCAGAAGGAACAGCAGAGGTAGAAGACAGAGATAGAGTATATCCACGTGTCTGATCTACACCTCACTCAGCCTGCTCAGAAGGAACAGCAGAGGTAGAAGACAGAGATAGAGTATATCCACGTGTCTGATCTACACCTCACTCAGCCTGCTCAGAAGGAACAGCGGAGGTAGAAGACAGAGATAGAGTATATCCACGTGTCTCACTCAGCCTGCTCAGAAGGAACAACAGAGGTAGAAGACAGAGATAGAGTATATCCACGTGTCTGATCTACACCTCACTCAGCCTGCTCAGAAGGAACAGCAGAGGTAGAAGACAGATATAGAGTATATCCACGTGTCTGATATACACCTCACTCAGCCTGCTCAGAAGGAACAGCAGAGGTAGAAGACAGAGATAGAGTATATCCACGTGTCTGATCTACACCTCACTCAACCTGCTCAGAAGGAACAGCAGAGGTAGAAGACAGAGATAGAGTATATCCACGTGTCTGATCTACACCTCACTCAGCCTGCTCAGAAGGAACAGCAGAGGTAGAAGACAGAGATAGAGTATATCCACGTGTCTCACTCAGCCTGCTCAGAAGGAACAGCAGAGGTAGAAGACAGAGATAGGGTATATCCACGAGTCTGATTTACACCTCACTCAGCCTGCTCAGATGGAACAGCAGAGGTAGAAGACAGAGATAGAGTATATCCACGTGGCTCACTCAGCCTGCTCAGAAGGAACAGCAGATGTAGAAGACATAGACAGAGTATATCCACGTGTCTAATCTACACCCCACTCAGCCTGCTCAGAAGGAACATCAGAGGTAGAAGACAGAGATAAAGTATATCCACGTGTCTGATCTACACCTCACTCAGCCTGCTCAGAAGGAACAGCAGAGGTAGAAGACAGAAATAGAGTATATCCACGTGTCTGATCTACACCTCACTCAGCCTGCTCAGAAGGAACAGCAGAGGGAGAAGACGGAGATAGGGTATATCCACGTGTCTCGCTCAGCCTGCTCAGAAGGAACAGAAGAGGTAGTAGACAGAGATAGAGTATATCCACTGCTCAGAAGGAACAGCAGAGGTAGAAGGCAGAGATAGAGTATATCCACGTGTCTCACTCAGCCTGCTCAGAAGGAACAGCAGAGGTAGAAGACAGAGATAGAGTATATCCACGTGTCTGATATACACCTCACTCATCCTGCTCAGAAGGAACAGCAGAGGTAGAAGACGGAGATAGAGTATATCCACGTGTCTCACTCAGCCTGCTCAAAAGGAACAGCAGAGGTAGGAGACAGAGATAGAGTATATCCACGTGTCTGATCTACACCTCACTCAGACTGCTCAGAAGGAACATCAGAGGTTGAAGACAGAGATAGAGCATATCCAAGTGTCTCACTCAGCCTGCTCAGAAGGAACAGCAGAGATAGAAGACAGAGATATAGTATATCCACGTGTCTCACTCAGTCTGCTCAGAAGGAACAGCAGAGGTAGAAGACAGAGATAGAGTATATCCACGTGTCTCACTCAGCCTGCTCAGAAGGAACAGCAGAGGTAGAAGACAGATATAGAGTATATCCACGTGTCTCACTCAGCCTGCTCAGAAAGAACATCAGAGGTAGAAGACAGAGATAGAGTATATCCACGTGTCTGATCTACACCTCACTCAACCTGCTCAGAAGGAACAGCAGAGGTAGAAGACAGAGATAGAGTATATCCACGTGTCTGATCTACACCTCACTCAGCCTGCTCAGAAGGAACAGCAGAGGTAGAAGACAGAGATAGAGTATATCCACGTGTCTCACTCAGCCTGCTCAGAAGGAACAGCAGAGGTAGAAGACAGAGATAGAGTATATCCACGTGTCTGATCTACACCTCACTCAACCTGCTCAGAAGGAACAGCAGAGGTAGAAGACAGAGATAGAGTATATCCACGTGTCTGATCTACACCTCACTCAGCCTGCTCAGAAGGAACAGCAGAGGTAGAAGACAGAGATAGAGTATATCCACGTGTCTCACTCAGCCTGCTCAGAAGGAACAGCAGAGGTAGAAGACAGAGATAGGGTATATCCACGAGTCTGATTTACACCTCACTCAGCCTGCTCAGATGGAACAGCAGAGGTAGAAGACAGAGATAGAGTATATCCACGTGGCTCACTCAGCCTGCTCAGAAGGAACAGCAGATGTAGAAGACATAGACAGAGTATATCCACGTGTCTAATCTACACCCCACTCAGCCTGCTCAGAAGGAACATCAGAGGTAGAAGACAGAGATAAAGTATATCCACGTGTCTGATCTACACCTCACTCAGCCTGCTCAGAAGGAACAGCAGAGGTAGAAGACAGAAATAGAGTATATCCACGTGTCTGATCTACACCTCACTCAGCCTGCTCAGAAGGAACAGCAGAGGGAGAAGACGGAGATAGGGTATATCCACGTGTCTCGCTCAGCCTGCTCAGAAGGAACAGAAGAGGTAGTAGACAGAGATAGAGTATATCCACTGCTCAGAAGGAACAGCAGAGGTAGAAGGCAGAGATAGAGTATATCCACGTGTCTCACTCAGCCTGCTCAGAAGGAACAGCAGAGGTAGAAGACAGAGATAGAGTATATCCACGTGTCTGATATACACCTCACTCAACCTGCTCAGAAGGAACAGCAGAGGTAGAAGACGGAGATAGAGTATATCCACGTGTCTCACTCAGCCTGCTCAAAAGGAACAGCAGAGGTAGGAGACAGAGATAGAGTATATCCACGTGTCTGATCTACACCTCACTCAGACTGCTCAGAAGGAACATCAGAGGTTGAAGACAGAGATAGAGCATATCCAAGTGTCTCACTCAGCCTGCTCAGAAGGAACAGCAGAGGTAGAAGACAGAAATATAGTATATCCACGGGTCTCACTCAGTCTGCTCAGAAGGAACAGCAGAGGTAGAAGACAGAGATAGAGTATATCCACGTGTCTCACTCAGCCTGCTCAGAAGGAACAGCAGAGGTAGAAGACAGATATAGAGTATATCCACGTGTCTCACTCAGCCTGCTCAGAAGGAACATCAGAGGTAGAAGACAGAGATAGAGTATATCCACGTGTCTGATCTACACCTCACTCAACCTGCTCAGAAGGAACAGCATAGGTAGAAGACAGAGATAGAGTATATCCACGTGTCTGATCTACACCTCACTCAGCCTGCTCAGAAGGAACAGCAGAGGTAGAAGACAGAGATAGAGTATATCCACGTGTCTCACTCAGCCTGCTCAGAAGGAACAGCAGAGGTAGAAGACAGAGATAGAGTATATCCACGTGTCTGATCTACACCTCACTCAACCTGCTCAGAAGGAACAGCAGAGGTAGAAGACAGAGATAGAGTATATCCACGTGTCTGATCTACACCTCACTCAGCCTGCTCAGAAGGAACAGCAGAGGTAGAAGACAGAGATAGAGTATATCCACGTGTCTCACTCAGCCTGCTCAGAAGGAACAGCAGAGGTAGAAGACAGAGATAGGGTATATCCACGTGTCTGATTTACACCTCACTCAGCCTGCTCAGAAGCAACAGCAGAGGTAGAAGACAGAGATAGAGTATATCCACGTGTCTCACTCAGCCTGCTCAGAAGGAACAGCAGATGTAGAAGACAGAGACAGAGTATATCCACGTGTCTAATCTACACCCCACTCAGCCTGCTCAGAAGGAACATCAGAGGTAGAAGACAGAGATAAAGTATATACACGTGTCTGATCTACACCTCACTCAGCCTGCTCAGAAGGAACAGCAGAGGTAGAAGACAGAGATAGAGTATATCCACGTGTCTGATCTACACCTCACTCAGCCTGCTCAGAAGGAACAGCAGAGGGAGAAGACGGAGATAGGGTATATCCACGTGTCTCGTTCAGCCTGCTCAGAAGGAACAGCAGAGGTAGTAGACAGAGATAGAGTATATCCACGTGTCTCACTCAGCCTGCTCAGAAGGAACAGCAGAGGTAGAAGGCAGATATAGAGTATATCCACGTGTCTCACTCAGCCTGCTCAGAAGGAACAGCAGAGGTAGAAGACAGAGATAGAGTATATCCACGTGTCTGATATACACCTCACTCAACCTGCTCAGAAGGAACAGTAGAGGTAGAAGACAGAGATAGAGTATATCCACGTGTCTCAATCAGCCTGCTCAAAAGGAACAGCAGAGGTAGGAGACAGAGATAGAGTATATCCACGTGTCTGATCTACACCTCACTCAGACTGCTCAGAAGGAACAGCAGAGGTTGAAGACAGAGATAGAGCATATCCAAGTGTCTCACTCAGCCTGCTCAGAAGGAACAGCAGAGGTAGAAGACAGAGATAGAGTATATCCACGTGTCTGATCTACACCTCACTCAGCCTGCTCAGAAGGAACAGCAGAGGTAGAAGACAGAGATAGAGTATATCCACGTGTCTCACTCAGCCTGCTCAGAAGGAACAGCAGAGGTAGAAGACAGAGATAGGGTATATCCACGTGTCTGATTTACACCTCACTCAGCCTGCTCAGAAGGAACAGCAGAGGTAGAAGACAGAGATAGAGTATATCCACGTGTCTCACTCAGCCTGCTCAGAAGGAACAGCAGATGTAGAAGACAGAGACAGAGTATATCCACGTGTCTAATCTACACCCCACTCAGCCTGCTCAGAAGGAACATCAGAGGTAGAAGACAGAGATAAAGTATATACACGTGTCTGATCTACACCTCACTCAGCCTGCTCAGAAGGAACAGCAGAGGTAGAAGACAGAGATAGAGTATATCCACGTGTCTGATCTACACCTCACTCAGCCTGCTCAGAAGGAACAGCAGAGGGAGAAGACGGAGATAGGGTATATCCACGTGTCTCGCTCAGCCTGCTCAGAAGGAACAGCAGAGGTAGTAGACAGAGATAGAGTACATCCACGTGTCTCACTCAGCCTGCTCAGAAGGAACAGCAGAGGTAGAAGGCAGATATAGAGTATATCCACGTGTCTCACTCAGCCTGCTCAGAAGGAACAGCAGAGGTAGAAGACAGAGATAGAGTATATCCACGTGTCTGATATACACCTCACTCAACCTGCTCAGAAGGAACAGTAGAGGTAGAAGACAGAGATAGAGTATATCCACGTGTCTCACTCAGCCTGCTCAAAAGGAACAGCAGAGGTAGGAGACAGAGATAGAGTATATCCACGTGTCTGATCTACACCTCACTCAGACTGCTCAGAAGGAACAGCAGAGGTTGAAGACAGAGATAGAGCATATCCAAGTGTCTCACTCAGCCTGCTCAGAAGGAACAGCAGAGGTAGAAGACAGAGATAGAGTATATCCACGTGTCTCACTCAGCCTGCTCAGAAGGAACAGCAGAGGTAGAAGACAGAGATAGAGTATATCCACGTGTCTCACTCAGCCTGCTCAGAAGGAACAGCAGAGGTAGAAGACAGAGATAGAGTATATCCACGTGTCTCACTCAGCCTGCTCAGAAGGAACAGCAGATGTAGAAGACAGAGATAGAGTATATCCCCGTGTCTAATCTACACCCCACTCAGCCTGCTCAGAAGGAACAGCAGAGGTAGAAGACAGAGATAGAGTATATCCACGTGTCTCACTCAGCCTGCTCAGAAGGAACAGCAGAGGTAGAAGGCAGAGATAGAGTATATCCACGTGTCTCACTCAGCCTGCTCAGAAGGAACAGCAGAGGTAGAAGACAGAGATAGAGTATATCCACGTGTCTGATATACACCTCACTCAGCCTGCTCAGAAGGAACATCAGAGGTAGAAGACAGAGATAGAGTATATCCACGTGTCTGATCTACACCTCACTCAGCCTGCTCAGAAGGAACAGCGGAGGTAGAAGACAGATATAGAGTATATCCACGTGTCTCACTCAGCCTGCTCAGAAGGAACAACAGAGGTAGAAGACAGAGATAGAGTATATCCACGTGTCTGATCTACACCTCACTCAGCCTGCTCAGAAGGAACAGCAGAGGTAGAAGACAGATATAGAGTATATCCACGTGTCTGATATACACCTCACTCAGCCTGCTCAGAAGGAACAGCAGAGGTAGAAGACAGAGATAGAGTATATCCACGTGTCTGATCTACACCTCACTCAACCTGCTCAGAAGGAACAGCAGAGGTAGAAGACAGAGATAGAGTATATCCACGTGTCTGATCTACACCTCACTCAGCCTGCTCAGAAGGAACAGCAGAGGTAGAAGACAGAGATAGAGTATATCCACGTGTCTGATCTACACCTCACTCAGCCTGCTCAGAAGGAACAGCGGAGGTAGAAGACAGAGATAGAGTATATCCACGTGTCTCACTCAGCCTGCTCAGAAGGAACAACAGAGGTAGAAGACAGAGATAGAGTATATCCACGTGTCTGATCTACACCTCACTCAGCCTGCTCAGAAGGAACAGCAGAGGTAGAAGACAGATATAGAGTATATCCACGTGTCTGATATACACCTCACTCAGCCTGCTCAGAAGGAACAGCAGAGGTAGAAGACAGAGATAGAGTATATCCACGTGTCTGATCTACACCTCACTCAACCTGCTCAGAAGGAACAGCAGAGGTAGAAGACAGAGATAGAGTATATCCACGTGTCTGATCTACACCTCACTCAGCCTGCTCAGAAGGAACAGCAGAGGTAGAAGACAGAGATAGAGTATATATTACCTGTCTGATCTACACCTCACTCAGCCTGCTCAGAAGGAGCAGCGGAGGTAGAAGACAGAGATAGAGTATATCCACGTGTCTCACTCAGCCTGCTCAGAAGGAACAACAGAGGTAGAAGACAGAGATAGAGTATATCCACGTGTCTGATCTACACCTCACTCAGCCTGCTCAGAAGGAACAGCAGAGGTAGAAGACAGATATAGAGTATATCCACGTGTCTGATATACACCTCACTCAGCCTGCTCAGAAGGAACAGCAGAGGTAGAAGACAGAGATAGAGTATATCCACGTGTCTGATCTACACCTCACTCAACCTGCTCAGAAGGAACAGCAGAGGTAGAAGACAGAGATAGAGTATATCCACGTGTCTGATCTACACCTCACTCAGCCTGCTCAGAAGGAACAGCAGAGGTAGAAGACAGAGATAGAGTATATCCACGTGTCTCACTCAGCCTGCTCAGAAGGAACAGCAGAGGTAGAAGACAGAGATAGGGTATATCCACAAGTCTGATTTACACCTCACTCAGCCTGCTCAGATGGAACAGCAGAGGTAGAAGACAGAGATAGAGTATATCCACGTGGCTCACTCAGCCTGCTCAGAAGGAACAGCAGATGTAGAAGACAGAGACAGAGTATATCCACGTGTCTAATCTACACCCCACTCAGCCTGCTCAGAAGGAACATCAGAGGTAGAAGACAGAGATAAAGTATATCCACGTGTCTGATCTACACCTCACTCAGCCTGCTCAGAAGGAACAGCAGAGGTAGAAGACAGAAATAGAGTATATCCACGTGTCTGATCTACACCTCACTCAGCCTGCTCAGAAGGAACAGCAGAGGGAGAAGACGGAGATAGGGTATATCCACGTGTCTCGCTCAGCCTGCTCAGAAGGAACAGAAGAGGTAGTAGACAGAGATAGAGTATATCCACTGCTCAGAAGGAACAGCAGAGGTAGAAGGCAGAGATAGAGTATATCCACGTGTCTCACTCAGCCTGCTCAGAAGGAACAGCAGAGGTAGAAGACAGAGATAGAGTATATCCACGTGTCTGATATACACCTCACTCAACCTGCTCAGAAGGAACAGCAGAGGTAGAAGACGGAGATAGAGTATATCCACGTGTCTCACTCAGCCTGCTCAAAAGGAACAGCAGAGGTAGGAGACAGAGATAGAGTATATCCACGTGTCTGATCTACACCTCACTCAGATTGCTCAGAAGGAACATCAGAGGTAGAAGACAGATATAGAGTATATCCACGTGTCTGATATACACCTCACTCAGCCTGCTCAGAAGGAACAGCAGAGGTAGAAGACAGAGATAGAGTATATCCACGTGTCTGATCTACACCTCACTCAACCTGCTCAGAAGGAACAGCAGAGGTAGAAGACAGAGATAGAGTATATCCACGTGTCTGATCTACACCTCACTCAGCCTGCTCAGAAGGAACAGCAGAGGTAGAAGACAGAGATAGAGTATATCCACGTGTCTGATCTACACCTCACTCAGCCTGCTCAGAAGGAACAGCGGAGGTAGAAGACAGAGATAGAGTATATCCACGTGTCTCACTCAGCCTGCTCAGAAGGAACAACAGAGGTAGAAGACAGAGATAGAGTATATCCACGTGTCTGATCTACACCTCACTCAGCCTGCTCAGAAGGAACAGCAGAGGTAGAAGACAGATATAGAGTATATCCACGTGTCTGATATACACCTCACTCAGCCTGCTCAGAAGGAACAGCAGAGGTAGAAGACAGAGATAGAGTATATCCACGTGTCTGATCTACACCTCACTCAACCTGCTCAGAAGGAACAGCAGAGGTAGAAGACAGAGATAGAGTATATCCACGTGTCTGATCTACACCTCACTCAGCCTGCTCAGAAGGAACAGCAGAGGTAGAAGACAGAGATAGAGTATATCCACGTGTCTCACTCAGCCTGCTCAGAAGGAACAGCAGAGGTAGAAGACAGAGATAGGGTATATCCACAAGTCTGATTTACACCTCACTCAGCCTGCTCAGATGGAACAGCAGAGGTAGAAGACAGAGATAGAGTATATCCACGTGGCTCACTCAGCCTGCTCAGAAGGAACAGCAGATGTAGAAGACAGAGACAGAGTATATCCACGTGTCTAATCTACACCCCACTCAGCCTGCTCAGAAGGAACATCAGAGGTAGAAGACAGAGATAAAGTATATCCACGTGTCTGATCTACACCTCACTCAGCCTGCTCAGAAGGAACAGCAGAGGTAGAAGACAGAAATAGAGTATATCCACGTGTCTGATCTACACCTCACTCAGCCTGCTCAGAAGGAACAGCAGAGGGAGAAGACGGAGATAGGGTATATCCACGTGTCTCGCTCAGCCTGCTCAGAAGGAACAGAAGAGGTAGTAGACAGAGATAGAGTATATCACTGCTCAGAAGGAACAGCAGAGGTAGGAAGGCAGAGATAGAGTATATCCACGTGTCTCACTCAGCCTGCTCAGAAGGAACAGCAGAGGTAGAAGACAGAGATAGAGTATATCCACGTGTCTGATATACACCTCACTCAACTGCTCAGAAGGAACAGCAGAGGTAGAAGACGGAGATAGAGTATATCCACGTGTCTCACTCAGCCTGCTCAAAAGGAACAGCAGAGGTAGAGACAGAGATAGAGTATATCCACGTGTCTGATCTACACCTCACTCAGATGCTCAGAAGGAACATCAGAGGTGAAGACAGAGATAGAGCATATCCAAGTGTCTCACTCAGCCTGCTCAGAAGGAACAGCAGAGGTAGAAGACAGAGATATAGTATATTCACGTGTCCTCACTCAGTCTGCTCAGAAGGAACAGCAGAGGTAGAAGACAGAGATAAAGTATATCCACGTGTTCCTCACTCAGCCTGCTCAGAAGGAACAGCAGAGGTAGAAGACAGATATAGAGTATATCCACGTGTCTCACTCAGCCTGCTCAGAAGGAACATCAGAGGTAGAAGACAGAGATAGAGTATATCCACGTGTCTGATCTACACTCACTCAACCTGCTCAGAAGGAACAGCAGAGGTAGAAGACAGAGATAGAGTATATCCACGTGTCTGATCTACACCTCACTCAGCCTGCTCAGAAGGAACAGCAGAGGTAGAAGACAGAGATAGAGTATATCCACGTGTCTCACTCAGCCTGCTCAGAAGGAACAGCAGAGGTAGAAGACAGAGATAGAGTATATCCACGTGTCTGATCTACACCTCACTCAACCTGCTCAGAAGGAACAGCAGAGGTAGAAGACAGAGATAGAGTATATCCACGTGTCTGATCTACACCTCACTCAGCCTGCTCAGAAGGAACAGCAGAGGTAGAAGACAGAGATAGAGTATATCCACGTGTCTCACTCAGCCTGCTCAGAAGGAACAGCAGAGTAGAAGACAGAGATAGGGTATATCCACGTGTCTGATTTACACCTCACTCAGCCTGCTCAGAAGGAACAGCAGAGGTAGAAGACAGAGATAGAGTATATCCACGTGTCTCACTCAGCCTGCTCAGAAGGAACAGCAGATGTAGAAGACAGAGACAGAGTATATCCACGTGTCTAATCTACACCCCACTCAGCCTGCTCAGAAGGAACATCAGAGGTAGAGACAGAGATAAAGTATATACACGTGTCTGATCTACACCTCACTCAGCCTGCTCAGAAGGACAGCAGAGGTAGAAGACAGAGATAGAGTATATCCACGTGTCTGATCTACACCTCACTCAGCCTGCTCAGAAGGAACAGCAGAGGGAGAAGACGGAGATAGGGTATATCCACGTGTCTCGCTCAGCCTGCTCAGAAGGACAGCAGAGGTAGTAGACAGAGATAGAGTATATCCACCTGTCTCACTCAGCCTGCTCAGAAGGAACAGCAGAGGTAGAAGGCAGATATAGAGTATATCCACGTGTCTCACTCAGCCTGCTCAGAAGGAACAGCAGAGGTAGAAGACAGAGATAGAGTATCCACGTGTCTGATCTACACCTCACTCAGCCTGCTCAGAAGGAACAGCACAGGTAGAAGACAGAGATAGAGTATATCCACGTGTCTGATCTACACCTCACTCAGCCTGCTCAGAAGGAACAGCACAGGTAGAAGACAGAGATAGAGTATATCCACGTGTCTGATCTACACCTCACTCAGCCTGCTCAGAAGGAACAGCAGAGGTAGAATACAGAGATAGAGTATACCCACGAGTCTCATTCAGCCTGCTCAGAAGGAACAGCAGAGGTAGAATACAGAGATATAGTATATTCACGTATCTCACTCATCCTGCTCATAAGGAACAGCAGAGGTAGAAGACAGAAATAGAGTATATCCACGTGTCTCACTCAGCCTGCTCAGAAGGAACAGCAGAGGTAGAAGACAGAGATAGAGTATATCCACGTGTCTGATCTACACCTCACTCAGCCTGCTCAGAAAGAACAGCAGAGATAGAAGACAGAGATAGTGTATATCCACGTGTCTCACTCAGCCTGCTCAGAAGGAACAGCATAGGTAGAAGAGAGAGATAGAGTATATTCACTTATCTCACTCAGCCTGCTCATAAGGAACAGCAGAGGTAGAAGACAGAGATAGAGTATATCCACGTGTCTCACTCAGCCTGCTCAGAAGGAACAGCAGAGGTAGAATACAGAGATAGAGTATATCCACGTGTCTGATCTACACCTCACTCAGCCTGCTCAGAAGGAACAGCACAGGTAGAAGACAGAGATAGAGTATATCCACGTGTCTGATCTACACCTCACTCAGCCTGCTCAGAAGGAACAGCAGAGATAGAAGACAGAGATATAGTATATCCACGTGTCTCACTCAGCCTGCTCAGAAGGAACAGCAGATGTAGAAGACAGAGATAGAGTATATCCACGTGTCTCACTCAGCCTGCTCAGAAGGAACAGCAGAGGTAGAAGACAGAGATAGAGTATATCCACGTGTCTCACTCAGCCTGCACAGAAGGAACAGCAGAGGTAGAAGGCAGAGATTTAGTATATCCAAGTGTCTGATCTACACCTCACTCAGCCTGCTCAGAAGGAACAGCAGAGGTAAAAGGCAGAGATAGAGTATATCCACGTGTCTCACTCAGCCTGCTCAGAAGGAACAGCAGAGGTAGAAGAAGGAGATCGAGTATATCCACGTGTCTGATCTACACCTCACTCAGCCTGATCAGAAGGAACAGCAGAGGTAGAAGACAGAGATAGAGTATATCCATGTGTCTGATCTACACCTCACTCAGCCTGCTCAGAAGGAACAGCAGAGGTAGAAGACCGAGATAGAGTATATCCACGTGTCTCATTCAACCTGATCAGAAGGAACAGCAGAGGTAGAAGACAGAGATATAGTATATTCACGTATCTCACTCATCCTGCTCATAAGGAACAGCAGAGGTAGAAGACAGAGATAGAGTATATCCACGTGTCTCACTCAGCCTGCTCAGAAGGAACAGTAGAGGTAGAAGACAGAGATAGAGTATATCCACGTGTCTGATCTACACCTCACTCAGCCTGCTCAGAAAGAACAGCAGAGATAGAAGACAGAGATAGAGTATATCCACGTGTCTCACTCAGCCTGCTCAGAAGGAACAGCATAGGTAGAAGACAGAGATAGAGTATATTCACTTATCTCACTCAGCCTGCTCATAAGGAACAGCAGAGGTAGAAGACAGATATAGAGTATATCCACGTGTCTCATTCAGCCTGCTCAGAAGGAACAGCAGATGTAGAAGACAGAGATAGAGTATATCCACGTGTCTCACTCAGCCTGCTCAGAAGGAACAGCAGAGGTAGAAGACAGAGATAGAGTATATCCACGTGTCTCACTCAGCCTGCTCAGAAGGAACAGCAGAGGTAGAAGGCAGAGATATGGTATATCCAAGTGTCTGATCTACACCTCACTCAGCCTGCTCAGAAGGAACAGCAGAGGTAGAAGGCAAAGATAGAGTATATCCACGTGTCTCACTCAGCCTGCTCAGAAGGAACATCAGAGGTAGAAGAAAGAGATAGAGTATATCCACGTGTCTGATCTACACCTCACTCAGCCTGATCAGAAGGAACAGCAGAGGTAGAAGACAGAGATAGAGTATATCCACGTGTCTGATCTACACCTCACTCAGCCTGCTCAGAAGGAACAGCACAGGTAGAAGACAGATAAAGAGTATATCCACGTGTCTGATCTACACCTCATTCAGCCTGCTCATAAGGAACAGCAGAGGTAGAAGACAGAAATAGAGTATATCCACGTGTCTCACTCAGCCTGCTCAGAAGGAACAGCAGAAGTAGAAGACAGATATATAGTATATCCACGTGTCTGATCTACACCTCACTCAGCCTGCTCAGAAGGAACAGCAGATGTAGAAGACAGAGATAGAGTATATCCACGTGTCTCACTCAGCCTGCTCAGAAGGAACAGCAGAGGTAGAAGACAGAGATAGAGTATATCCACGTGTCTCACTCAGCCTGCTCAGAAGGAACAGCAGAGGTAGAAGGCAGATATATAGTATATCCAAGTGTCTGATCTACACCTCACTCAGCCTGCTCAGAAGGAACAGCACAGGTAGAAGACAGATAAAGGGTATATCCACGTGTCTGATCTACCCCTCACTCAGCCTGCTCAGAAGGAACAGCAGAGGTAGAAGGCAGAGATAGAGTATATCCACGTGTCTCACTCAGCCTGCTCAGAAGGAACATCAGAGGTAAAAGAAAGAGAAAGAGTGTCCACGTGTCTGATCTACACCTCACTCAGCCTGATCAGAAGGAACAGCAGAGGTAGAAGACAGAGATAGAGTATAATCCACGTGTCTGATCTACACCTCACTCAGCCTGCTCAGAAGGAACAGCACAGGTAGAAGACAGAGATAGAGTATATCCACGTGTCTGATGTACACCTCACTCAGCCTGCTCAGAAGGAACAGCAGAGGTAGAATACAGAGATAGAGTATATCCACGAGTCTCATTCAGCCTGCTCAGAAGGAACAGCAGAGGTAGAAGACAGAGATATAGTATATTCACGTATCTCACTCATCCTGCTCATAAGGAACAGCAGAGGTAGAAGACAGAGATAGAGTATATCCACGTGTCTCACTCAGCCTGCTCAGAAGGAACACCACAGGTAGAAGACAGAGATAGAGTATATCCACGTGTCTGATCTACACCTCACTCAGCCTGCTCAGAAGGAACAGCAGAGGTAGAAGACAGAGATAGAGTATATCCACGTGTCTCACTCAGCCTGCTCAGAAGGAACAGCAGAGGTATAAGACAGAGATAGAGTATATTCACGTATCTCACTCAGCCTGCTCATAAGGAACAGCAGAGGTAGAAGACAGATATACAGTATATCCACGTGTCTCACTCAGCCTGCTCAGAAGGAACAGCAGAGGTAGAAGACAGATATAGAGTATATCCACGTGTCTGATCTACACCTCACTCAGCCTGCTCAGAAGGAACAGCAGATGTAGAAGACAGAGATAGAGTATATCCACGTGTCTCACTCAGCCTGCTCAGAAGGAACAGCAGAGGTAGAAGACAGAGATAGAGTATATTCACTTATCTCACTCAGCCTGCTCATAAGGAACAGCAGAGGTAGAAGACAGATATAGAGTATATCCACGTGTCTCACTCAGCCTGCTCAGAAGGAACAGCAGAGGTAGAAGACAGATATAGAGTATATCCACGTGTCTGATCTACACCTCACTCAGCCTGCTCAGAAGGAACAGCAGATGTAGAAGACAGAGATAGAGTATATCCACGTGTCTCATTCAACCTGATCAGAATGAACAGCAGAGGTAGAAGACAGAGATATAGTATATTCACGTATCTCACTCATCCTGCTCATAAGGAACAGCAGAGGTAGAAGACAGAGATAGAGTATATCCACGTGTCTCACTCAGCCTGCTCAAAAGGAACAGTAGAGGTAGAAGACAGAGATAGAGTATATCCACGTGTCTGATCTACACCTCACTCAGCCTGCTCAGAAAGAACAGCAGAGATAGAAGACAGAGATAGAGTATATCCACGTGTCTCACTCAGCCTGCTCAGAAGGAACAGCATAGGTAGAAGACAGAGATAGAGTATATTCACTTATCTCACTCAGCCTGCTCATAAGGAACAGCAGAGGTAGAAGACAGATATAGAGTATATCCACGTGTCTCATTCAGCCTGCTCAGAAGGAACAGCAGATGTAGAAGACAGAGATAGAGTATATCCACGTCTCTCACTCAGCCTGCTCAGAAGGAACAGCAGAGGTAGAAGACAGAGATAGAGTATATCCACGTGTCTC
The DNA here is from genome assembly GCA_037893245.1 of Crossaster papposus. Lineage (NCBI taxonomy): Eukaryota > Metazoa > Echinodermata > Asteroidea > Velatida > Solasteridae > Crossaster > Crossaster papposus. The sequence continues at coordinate 436,030 of JBAIAA010001137.1, forward strand.
ACTCAGCCTGCTCAGAAGGAACAGCAGAGGTAGAAGGCAGAGATATAGTATATCCAAGTGTCTGATCTACACCTCACTCAGCCTGCTCAGAAGGAACAGCAGAGGTAGAAGGCAAAGATAGAGTATATCCACGTGTCTCACTCAGCCTGCTCAGAAGGAACATCAGAGGTAGAAGAAAGAGATAGAGTATATCCACGTGTCTGATCTACACCTCACTCAGCCTGATCAGAAGGAACAGCAGAGGTAGAAGACAGAGATAGAGTATATCCACGTGTCTGATCTACACCTCACTCAGCCTGCTCAGAAGGAACAGCACAGGTAGAAGACAGATAAAGAGTATATCCACGTGTCTGATCTACACCTCATTCAGCCTGCTCATAAGGAACAGCAGAGGTAGAAGACAGAAATAGAGTATATCCACGTGTCTCACTCAGCCTGCTCAGAAGGAACAGCAGAAGTAGAAGACAGATATATAGTATATCCACGTGTCTGATCTACACCTCACTCAGCCTGCTCAGAAGGAACAGCAGATGTAGAAGACAGAGATAGAGTATATCCACGTGTCTCACTCAGCCTGCTCAGAAGGAACAGCAGAGGTAGAAGACAGAGATAGAGTATATCCACGTGTCTCACTCAGCCTGCTCAGAAGGAACAGCAGAGGTAGAAGGCAGAGATATGGTATATCCAAGTGTCTGATCTACACCTCACTCAGCCTGCTCAGAAGGAACAGCAGAGGTAGAAGGCAAAGATAGAGTATATCCACGTGTCTCACTCAGCCTGCTCAGAAGGAACATCAGAGGTAGAAGAAAGAGATAGAGTATATCCACGTGTCTGATCTACACCTCACTCAGCCTGATCAGAAGGAACAGCAGAGGTAGAAGACAGAGATAGAGTATATCCACGTGTCTGATCTACACCTCACTCAGCCTGCTCAGAAGGAACAGCACAGGTAGAAGACAGATAAAGAGTATATCCACGTGTCTGATCTACACCTCATTCAGCCTGCTCATAAGGAACAGCAGAGGTAGAAGACAGAAATAGAGTATATCCACGTGTCTCACTCAGCCTGCTCAGAAGGAACAGCAGAAGTAGAAGACAGATATATAGTATATCCACGTGTCTGATCTACACCTCACTCAGCCTGCTCAGAAGGAACAGCAGATGTAGAAGACAGAGATAGAGTATATCCACGTGTCTCACTCAGCCTGCTCAGAAGGAACAGCAGAGGTAGAAGACAGAGATAGAGTATATCCACGTGTCTCACTCAGCCTGCTCAGAAGGAACAGCAGAGGTAGAAGGCAGATATATAGTATATCCAAGTGTCTGATCTACACCTCACTCAGCCTGCTCAGAAGGAACAGCACAGGTAGAAGACAGATAAAGGGTATATCCACGTGTCTGATCTACCCCTCACTCAGCCTGCTCAGAAGGAACAGCAGAGGTAGAAGGCAGAGATAGAGTATATCCACGTGTCTCACTCAGCCTGCTCAGAAGGAACATCAGAGGTAAAAGAAAGAGAAAGAGTGTCCACGTGTCTGATCTACACCTCACTCAGCCTGATCAGAAGGAACAGCAGAGGTAGAAGACAGAGATAGAGTATATCCACGTGTCTGATCTACACCTCACTCAGCCTGCTCAGAAGGAACAGCACAGGTAGAAGACAGAGATAGAGTATATCCACGTGTCTGATGTACACCTCACTCAGCCTGCTCAGAAGGAACAGCAGAGGTAGAATACAGAGATAGAGTATATCCACGAGTCTCATTCAGCCTGCTCAGAAGGAACAGCAGAGGTAGAAGACAGAGATATAGTATATTCACGTATCTCACTCATCCTGCTCATAAGGAACAGCAGAGGTAGAAGACAGAGATAGAGTATATCCACGTGTCTCACTCAGCCTGCTCAGAAGGAACACCACAGGTAGAAGACAGAGATAGAGTATATCCACGTGTCTGATCTACACCTCACTCAGCCTGCTCAGAAGGAACAGCAGAGGTAGAAGACAGAGATAGAGTATATCCACGTGTCTCACTCAGCCTGCTCAGAAGGAACAGCAGAGGTATAAGACAGAGATAGAGTATATTCACGTATCTCACTCAGCCTGCTCATAAGGAACAGCAGAGGTAGAAGACAGATATACAGTATATCCACGTGTCTCACTCAGCCTGCTCAGAAGGAACAGCAGAGGTAGAAGACAGATATAGAGTATATCCACGTGTCTGATCTACACCTCACTCAGCCTGCTCAGAAGGAACAGCAGATGTAGAAGACAGAGATAGAGTATATCCACGTGTCTCACTCAGCCTGCTCAGAAGGAACAGCAGAGGTAGAAGACAGAGATAGAGTATATTCACTTATCTCACTCAGCCTGCTCATAAGGAACAGCAGAGGTAGAAGACAGATATAGAGTATATCCACGTGTCTCACTCAGCCTGCTCAGAAGGAACAGCAGAGGTAGAAGACAGAGATAGAGTATATCCACGTGTCTCACTCAGCCTGCTCAGAAGGAACAGCAGAGGTAGAAGGCAGATATATAGTATATCCAAGTGTCTGATCTACACCTCACTCAGCCTGCTCAGAAGGAACAGCACAGGTAGAAGACAGATAAAGGGTATATCCACGTGTCTGATCTACCCCTCACTCAGCCTGCTCAGAAGGAACAGCAGAGGTAGAAGGCAGAGATAGAGTATATCCACGTGTCTCACTCAGCCTGCTCAGAAGGAACATCAGAGGTAAAAGAAAGAGAAAGAGTGTCCACGTGTCTGATCTACACCTCACTCAGCCTGATCAGAAGGAACAGCAGAGGTAGAAGACAGAGATAGAGTATATCCACGTGTCTGATCTACACCTCACTCAGCCTGCTCAGAAGGAACAGCACAGGTAGAAGACAGAGATAGAGTATATCCACGTGTCTGATGTACACCTCACTCAGCCTGCTCAGAAGGAACAGCAGAGGTAGAATACAGAGATAGAGTATATCCACGAGTCTCATTCAGCCTGCTCAGAAGGAACAGCAGAGGTAGAAGACAGAGATATAGTATATTCACGTATCTCACTCATCCTGCTCATAAGGAACAGCAGAGGTAGAAGACAGAGATAGAGTATATCCACGTGTCTCACTCAGCCTGCTCAGAAGGAACACCACAGGTAGAAGACAGAGATAGAGTATATCCACGTGTCTGATCTACACCTCACTCAGCCTGCTCAGAAGGAACAGCAGAGGTAGAAGACAGAGATAGAGTATATCCACGTGTCTCACTCAGCCTGCTCAGAAGGAACAGCAGAGGTATAAGACAGAGATAGAGTATATTCACGTATCTCACTCAGCCTGCTCATAAGGAACAGCAGAGGTAGAAGACAGATATACAGTATATCCACGTGTCTCACTCAGCCTGCTCAGAAGGAACAGCAGAGGTAGAAGACAGATATAGAGTATATCCACGTGTCTGATCTACACCTCACTCAGCCTGCTCAGAAGGAACAGCAGATGTAGAAGACAGAGATAGAGTATATCCACGTGTCTCACTCAGCCTGCTCAGAAGGAACAGCAGAGGTAGAAGACAGAGATAGAGTATATTCACTTATCTCACTCAGCCTGCTCATAAGGAACAGCAGAGGTAGAAGACAGATATAGAGTATATCCACGTGTCTCACTCAGCCTGCTCAGAAGGAACAGCAGAGGTAGAAGACAGATATAGAGTATATCCACGTGTCTGATCTACACCTCACTCAGCCTGCTCAGAAGGAACAGCAGATGTAGAAGACAGAGATAGAGTATATCCACGTGTCTCATTCAACCTGATCAGAATGAACAGCAGAGGTAGAAGACAGAGATATAGTATATTCACGTATCTCCCTCATCCTGCTCATAAGGAACAGCAGAGGTAGAAGACAGAGATAGAGTATATCCACGTGTCTCACTCAGCCTGCTCAGAAGGAACAGTAGAGGTAGAAGACAGAGATAGAGTATATCCACGTGTCTGATCTACACCTCACTCAGCCTGCTCAGAAAGAACAGCAGAGATAGAAGACAGAGATAGAGTATATCCACGTGTCTCACTCAGCCTGCTCAGAAGGAACAGCATAGGTAGAAGACAGAGATAGAGTATATTCACTTATCTCACTCAGCCTGCTCATAAGGAACAGCAGAGGTAGAAGACAGATATAGAGTATATCCACGTGTCTCATTCAGCCTGCTCAGAAGGAACAGCAGATGTAGAAGACAGAGATAGAGTATATCCACGTGTCTCACTCAGCCTGCTCAGAAGGAACAGCAGAGGTAGAAGACAGAGATAGAGTATATCCACGTGTCTCACTCAGCCTGCTCAGAAGGAACAGCAGAGGTAGAAGGCAGAGATATAGTATATCCAAGTGTCTGATCTACACCTCACTCAGCCTGCTCAGAAGGAACAGCAGAGGTAGAAGGCAAAGATAGAGTATATCCACGTGTCTCACTCAGCCTGCTCAGAAGGAACATCAGAGGTAGAAGAAAGAGATAGAGTATATCCACGTGTCTGATCTACACCTCACTCAGCCTGATCAGAAGGAACAGCAGAGGTAGAAGACAGAGATAGAGTATATCCACGTGTCTGATCTACACCTCACTCAGCCTGCTCAGAAGGAACAGCACAGGTAGAAGACAGATAAAGAGTATATCCACGTGTCTGATCTACACCTCATTCAGCCTGCTCATAAGGAACAGCAGAGGTAGAAGACAGAAATAGAGTATATCCACGTGTCTCACTCAGCCTGCTCAGAAGGAACAGCAGAAGTAGAAGACAGATATATAGTATATCCACGTGTCTGATCTACACCTCACTCAGCCTGCTCAGAAGGAACAGCAGATGTAGAAGACAGAGATAGAGTATATCCACGTGTCTCACTCAGCCTGCTCAGAAGGAACAGCAGAGGTAGAAGACAGAGATAGAGTATATCCACGTGTCTCACTCAGCCTGCTCAGAAGGAACAGCAGAGGTAGAAGGCAGATATATAGTATATCCAAGTGTCTGATCTACACCTCACTCAACCTGCTCAGAAGGAACAGCACAGGTAGAAGACAGATAAAGAGTATATCCACGTGTCTGATCTACCCCTCACTCAGCCTGCTCAGAAGGAACAGCAGAGGTAGAAGGCAGAGATAGAGTATATCCACGTGTCTCACTCAGCCTGCTCAGAAGGAACATCAGAGGTAAAAGAAAGAGAAAGAGTGTCCACGTGTCTGATCTACACCTCACTCAGCCTGATCAGAAGGAACAGCAGAGGTAGAAGACAGAGATAGAGTATATCCACGTGTCTGATCTACACCTCACTCAGCCTGCTCAGAAGGAACAGCACAGGTAGAAGACAGAGATAGAGTATATCCACGTGTCTGATGTACACCTCACTCAGCCTGCTCAGAAGGAACAGCAGAGGTAGAATACAGAGATAGAGTATATCCACGAGTCTCATTCAGCCTGCTCAGAAGGAACAGCAGAGGTAGAAGACAGAGATATAGTATATTCACGTATCTCACTCATCCTGCTCATAAGGAACAGCAGAGGTAGAAGACAGAGATAGAGTATATCCACGTGTCTCACTCAGCCTGCTCAGAAGGAACACCACAGGTAGAAGACAGAGATAGAGTATATCCACGTGTCTGATCTACACCTCACTCAGCCTGCTCAGAAGGAACAGCAGATGTAGAAGACAGAGATAGAGTATATCCACGTGTCTCACTCAGCCTGCTCAGAAGGAACAGCAGAGGTAGAAGACAGAGATAGAGTATATCCACGTGTCTCACTCAGCCTGCTCAGAAGGAAGAGCAGAGGTAGAAGGCAGATATATAGTATATCCAAGTGTCTGATCTATACCTCACTCAGCCTGCTCAGAAGGAACAGCACAGGTAGAAGACAGATAAAGAGTATATCCACGTGTCTGATCTACCCCTCACTCAGCCTGCTCAGAAGGAACAGCAGAGGTAGAAGGCAGAGATAGAGTATATCCACGTGTCTCACTCAGCCTGCTCAGAAGGAACATCAGAGGTAAAAGAAAGAGAAAGAGTATCCACGTGTCTGATCTACACCTCACTCAGCCTGATCAGAAGGAACAGCAGAGGTAGAAGACAGAGATAGAGTATATCCACGTGTCTGATCTACACCTCACTCAGCCTGCTCAGAAGGAACAGCACAGGTAGAACACAGAGATAGAGCATATCCACGTGTCTGATCTACACCTCACTCAGCCTGCTCAGAAGGAACAGCAGAGGTAGAATACAGAGATAGAGTATATCCACGAGTCTCATTCAGCCTGCTCAGAAGGAACAGCAGAGGTAGAAGACAGAGATATAGTATATTCACGTATCTCACTCATCCTGCTCATAAGGAACAGCAGAGGTAGAAGACAGAGATAGAGTATATCCACGTGTCTCACTCAGCCTGCTCAGAAGGAACACCACAGGTAGAAGACAGAGATAGAGTATATCCACGTGTCTGATCTACACCTCACTCAGCCTGCTCAGAAGGAACAGCAGAGGTAGAAGACAGAGATAGAGTATATCCACGTGTCTCACTCAGCCTGCTCAGAAGGAACAGCAGAGGTATAAGACAGAGATAGAGTATATTCACGTATCTCACTCAGCCTGCTCATAAGGAACAGCAGAGGTAGAAGACAGATATACAGTATATCCACGTGTCTCACTCAGCCTGCTCAGAAGGAACAGCAGAGGTAGAAGACAGATATAGAGTATATCCACGTGTCTGATCTACACCTCACTCAGCCTGCTCAGAAGGAACAGCAGATGTAGAAGACAGAGATAGAGTATATCCACGTGTCTCACTCAGCCTGCTCAGAAGGAACAGCAGAGGTAGAAGACAGAGATAGAGTATATTCACTTATCTCACTCAGCCTGCTCATAAGGAACAGCAGAGGTAGAAGACAGATAGAGAGTATATCCACGTGTCTCACTCAGCCTGCTCAGAAGGAACAGCAGAGGTAGAAGGCAGATATATAGTATATCCAAGTGTCTGATCTACACCTCACTCAACCTGCTCAGAAGGAACAGCACAGGTAGAAGACAGATAAAGAGTATATCCACGTGTCTGATCTACCCCTCACTCAGCCTGCTCAGAAGGAACAGCAGAGGTAGAAGGCAGAGATAGAGTATATCCACGTGTCTCACTCAGCCTGCTCAGAAGGAACATCAGAGGTAAAAGAAAGAGAAAGAGTGTCCACGTGTCTGATCTACACCTCACTCAGCCTGATCAGAAGGAACAGCAGAGGTAGAAGACAGAGATAGAGTATATCCACGTGTCTGATCTACACCTCACTCAGCCTGCTCAGAAGGAACAGCACAGGTAGAAGACAGAGATAGAGTATATCCACGTGTCTGATGTACACCTCACTCAGCCTGCTCAGAAGGAACAGCAGAGGTAGAATACAGAGATAGAGTATATCCACGAGTCTCATTCAGCCTGCTCAGAAGGAACAGCAGAGGTAGAAGACAGAGATATAGTATATTCACGTATCTCACTCATCCTGCTCATAAGGAACAGCAGAGGTAGAAGACAGAGATAGAGTATATCCACGTGTCTCACTCAGCCTGCTCAGAAGGAACACCACAGGTAGAAGACAGAGATAGAGTATATCCACGTGTCTGATCTACACCTCACTCAGCCTGCTCAGAAGGAACAGCAGATGTAGAAGACAGAGATAGAGTATATCCACGTGTCTCACTCAGCCTGCTCAGAAGGAACAGCAGAGGTAGAAGACAGAGATAGAGTATATCCACGTGTCTCACTCAGCCTGCTCAGAAGGAAGAGCAGAGGTAGAAGGCAGATATATAGTATATCCAAGTGTCTGATCTATACCTCACTCAGCCTGCTCAGAAGGAACAGCACAGGTAGAAGACAGATAAAGAGTATATCCACGTGTCTGATCTACCCCTCACTCAGCCTGCTCAGAAGGAACAGCAGAGGTAGAAGGCAGAGATAGAGTATATCCACGTGTCTCACTCAGCCTGCTCAGAAGGAACATCAGAGGTAAAAGAAAGAGAAAGAGTATCCACGTGTCTGATCTACACCTCACTCAGCCTGATCAGAAGGAACAGCAGAGGTAGAAGACAGAGATAGAGTATATCCACGTGTCTGATCTACACCTCACTCAGCCTGCTCAGAAGGAACAGCACAGGTAGAACACAGAGATAGAGCATATCCACGTGTCTGATCTACACCTCACTCAGCCTGCTCAGAAGGAACAGCAGAGGTAGAATACAGAGATAGAGTATATCCACGAGTCTCATTCAGCCTGCTCAGAAGGAACAGCAGAGGTAGAAGACAGAGATATAGTATATTCACGTATCTCACTCATCCTGCTCATAAGGAACAGCAGAGGTAGAAGACAGAGATAGAGTATATCCACGTGTCTCACTCAGCCTGCTCAGAAGGAACACCACAGGTAGAAGACAGAGATAGAGTATATCCACGTGTCTGATCTACACCTCACTCAGCCTGCTCAGAAGGAACAGCAGAGGTAGAAGACAGAGATAGAGTATATCCACGTGTCTCACTCAGCCTGCTCAGAAGGAACAGCAGAGGTATAAGACAGAGATAGAGTATATTCACGTATCTCACTCAGCCTGCTCATAAGGAACAGCAGAGGTAGAAGACAGATATACAGTATATCCACGTGTCTCACTCAGCCTGCTCAGAAGGAACAGCAGAGGTAGAAGACAGATATAGAGTATATCCACGTGTCTGATCTACACCTCACTCAGCCTGCTCAGAAGGAACAGCAGATGTAGAAGACAGAGATAGAGTATATCCACGTGTCTCACTCAGCCTGCTCAGAAGGAACAGCAGAGGTAGAAGACAGAGATAGAGTATATTCACTTATCTCACTCAGCCTGCTCATAAGGAACAGCAGAGGTAGAAGACAGATAGAGAGTATATCCACGTGTCTCACTCAGCCTGCTCAGAAGGAACAGCAGAGGTAGAAGACAGATATAGAGTATATCCACGTGTCTGATCTACACCTCACTCAGCCTGCTCAGAAGGAACAGCAGATGTAGAAGACAGAGATAGAGTATATCCACGTGTCTCACTCAGCCTGCTCAGAAGGAACAGCAGAGATAGAAGACAGAGATAGAGTATATCCACGTGTCTCACTCAGCCTGCTCAGAAGGAACAGCAGAGGTAGAAGGCATAGATATAGTATATCCAAGTGTCTGATCTACACCTCACTCAGCCTGCTCAGAACGAACAGCAGAGGTAGAAGGCAGAGATAGAGTATATCCACGTGTCTCACTCAGCCTGCTCAGAAGGAACAGCAGAGGTAGAAGAAAGAGATCGAGTATATCCACGTGTCTGATCTACACCTCACTCAGCCTGATCAGAAGGAACAGCAGAGGTAGAAGGCAGAGATAGAGTATATCCACGTGTCTCACTCAGCCTGCTCAGAAGGAACATCAGAGGTAAAAGAAAGAGAAAGAGTGTCCACGTGTCTGATCTACACCTCACTCAGCCTGATCAGAAGGAACAGCAGAGGTAGAAGACAGAGATAGAGTATATCCACGTGTCTGATCTACACCTCACTCAGCCTGCTCAGAAGGAACAGCACAGGTAGAAGACAGAGATAGAGTATATCCACGTGTCTGATGTACACCTCACTCAGCCTGCTCAGAAGGAACAGCAGAGGTAGAATACAGAGATAGAGTATATTCACGTATCTCACTCATCCTGCTCATAAGGAACAGCAGAGGTAGAAGACAGAGATAGAGTATATCCACGTGTCTCACTCAGCCTGCTCAGAAGGAACACCACAGGTAGAAGACAGAGATAGAGTATATCCACGTGTCTGATCTACACCTCACTCAGCCTGCTCAGAAGGAACAGCAGATGTAGAAGACAGAGATAGAGTATATCCACGTGTCTCACTCAGCCTGCTCAGAAGGAACAGCAGAGGTAGAAGACAGAGATAGAGTATATCCACGTGTCTCACTCAGCCTGCTCAGAAGGAACAGCAGAGGTAGAAGGCAGATATATAGTATATCCAAGTGTCTGATCTATACCTCACTCAGCCTGCTCAGAAGGAACAGCACAGGTAGAAGACAGATAAAGAGTATATCCACGTGTCTGATCTACCCCTCACTCAGCCTGCTCAGAAGGAACAGCAGAGGTAGAAGGCAGAGATAGAGTATATCCACGTGTCTCACTCAGCCTGCTCAGAAGGAACATCAGAGGTAAAAGAAAGAGAAAGAGTATCCACGTGTCTGATCTACACCTCACTCAGCCTGATCAGAAGGAACAGCAGAGGTAGAAGACAGAGATAGAGTATATCCACGTGTCTGATCTACACCTCACTCAGCCTGCTCAGAAGGAACAGCACAGGTAGAAGACAGAGATAGAGCATATCCACGTGTCTGATCTACACCTCACTCAGCCTGCTCAGAAGGAACAGCAGAGGTAGAATACAGAGATAGAGTATATCCACGAGTCTCATTCAGCCTGCTCAGAAGGAACAGCAGAGGTAGAAGACAGAGATATAGTATATTCACGTATCTCACTCATCCTGCTCATAAGGAACAGCAGAGGTAGAAGACAGAGATATAGTATATTCACGTATCTCACTCATCCTGCTCATAAGGAACAGCAGAGGTAGAAGACAGAGATAGAGTATATCCACGTGTCTCACTCAGCCTGCTCAGAAGGAACACCACAGGTAGAAGACAGAGATAGAGTATATCCACGTGTCTGATCTACACCTCACTCAGCCTGCTCAGAAGGAACAGCAGATGTAGAAGACAGAGATAGAGTATATCCACGTGTCTCACTCAGCCTGCTCAGAAGGAACAGCAGAGGTAGAAGACAGAGATAGAGTATATCCACGTGTCTCACTCAGCCTGCTCAGAAGGAAGAGCAGAGGTAGAAGGCAGATATATAGTATATCCAAGTGTCTGATCTATACCTCACTCAGCCTGCTCAGAAGGAACAGCACAGGTAGAAGACAGATAAAGAGTATATCCACGTGTCTGATCTACCCCTCACTCAGCCTGCTCAGAAGGAACAGCAGAGGTAGAAGGCAGAGATAGAGTATATCCACGTGTCTCACTCAGCCTGCTCAGAAGGAACATCAGAGGTAAAAGAAAGAGAAAGAGTATCCACGTGTCTGATCTACACCTCACTCAGCCTGATCAGAAGGAACAGCAGAGGTAGAAGACAGAGATAGAGTATATCCACGTGTCTGATCTACACCTCACTCAGCCTGCTCAGAAGGAACAGCACAGGTAGAACACAGAGATAGAGCATATCCACGTGTCTGATCTACACCTCACTCAGCCTGCTCAGAAGGAACAGCAGAGGTAGAATACAGAGATAGAGTATATCCACGAGTCTCATTCAGCCTGCTCAGAAGGAACAGCAGAGGTAGAAGACAGAGATATAGTATATTCACGTATCTCACTCATCCTGCTCATAAGGAACAGCAGAGGTAGAAGACAGAGATAGAGTATATCCACGTGTCTCACTCAGCCTGCTCAGAAGGAACACCACAGGTAGAAGACAGAGATAGAGTATATCCACGTGTCTGATCTACACCTCACTCAGCCTGCTCAGAAGGAACAGCAGAGGTAGAAGACAGAGATAGAGTATATCCACGTGTCTCACTCAGCCTGCTCAGAAGGAACAGCAGAGGTATAAGACAGAGATAGAGTATATTCACGTATCTCACTCAGCCTGCTCATAAGGAACAGCAGAGGTAGAAGACAGATATACAGTATATCCACGTGTCTCACTCAGCCTGCTCAGAAGGAACAGCAGAGGTAGAAGACAGATATAGAGTATATCCACGTGTCTGATCTACACCTCACTCAGCCTGCTCAGAAGGAACAGCAGATGTAGAAGACAGAGATAGAGTATATCCACGTGTCTCACTCAGCCTGCTCAGAAGGAACAGCAGAGGTAGAAGACAGAGATAGAGTATATTCACTTATCTCACTCAGCCTGCTCATAAGGAACAGCAGAGGTAGAAGACAGATAGAGAGTATATCCACGTGTCTCACTCAGCCTGCTCAGAAGGAACAGCAGAGGTAGAAGACAGATATAGAGTATATCCACGTGTCTGATCTACACCTCACTCAGCCTGCTCAGAAGGAACAGCAGATGTAGAAGACAGAGATAGAGTATATCCACGTGTCTCACTCAGCCTGCTCAGAAGGAACAGCAGAGATAGAAGACAGAGATAGAGTATATCCACGTGTCTCATTCAGCCTGCTCAGAAGGAACAGCAGAGGTAGAAGGCATAGATATAGTATATCCAAGTGTCTGATCTACACCTCACTCAGCCTGCTCAGAACGAACAGCAGAGGTAGAAGACAGAGATAGAGTATATCCACGTGTCTCACTCAGCCTGCTCAGAAGGAACAGCAGAGGTAGAAGAAAGAGATCGAGTATATCCACGTGTCTGATCTACACCTCACTCAGCCTGATCAGAAGGAACAGCAGAGGTAGAAGGCAGAGATAGAGTATATCCACGTGTCTCACTCAGCCTGCTCAGAAGGAACATCAGAGGTAAAAGAAAGAGAAAGAGTGTCCACGTGTCTGATCTACACCTCACTCAGCCTGATCAGAAGGAACAGCAGAGGTAGAAGACAGAGATAGAGTATATCCACGTGTCTGATCTACACCTCACTCAGCCTGCTCAGAAGGAACAGCACAGGTAGAAGACAGAGATAGAGTATATCCACGTGTCTGATGTACACCTCACTCAGCCTGCTCAGAAGGAACAGCAGAGGTAGAATACAGAGATAGAGTATATCCACGAGTCTCATTCAGCCTGCTCAGAAGGAACAGCAGAGGTAGAAGACAGAGATATAGTATATTCACGTATCTCACTCATCCTGCTCATAAGGAACAGCAGAGGTAGAAGACAGAGATAGAGTATATCCACGTGTCTCACTCAGCCTGCTCAGAAGGAACACCACAGGTAGAAGACAGAGATAGAGTATATCCACGTGTCTGATCTACACCTCACTCAGCCTGCTCAGAAGGAACAGCAGATGTAGAAGACAGAGATAGAGTATATCCACGTGTCTCACTCAGCCTGCTCAGAAGGAACAGCAGAGGTAGAAGACAGAGATAGAGTATATCCACGTGTCTCACTCAGCCTGCTCAGAAGGAACAGCAGAGGTAGAAGGCAGATATATAGTATATCCAAGTGTCTGATCTATACCTCACTCAGCCTGCTCAGAAGGAACAGCACAGGTAGAAGACAGATAAAGAGTATATCCACGTGTCTGATCTACCCCTCACTCAGCCTGCTCAGAAGGAACAGCAGAGGTAGAAGGCAGAGATAGAGTATATCCACGTGTCTCACTCAGCCTGCTCAGAAGGAACATCAGAGGTAAAAGAAAGAGAAAGAGTATCCACGTGTCTGATCTACACCTCACTCAGCCTGATCAGAAGGAACAGCAGAGGTAGAAGACAGAGATAGAGTATATCCACGTGTCTGATCTACACCTCACTCAGCCTGCTCAGAAGGAACAGCACAGGTAGAAGACAGAGATAGAGCATATCCACGTGTCTGATCTACACCTCACTCAGCCTGCTCAGAAGGAACAGCAGAGGTAGAATACAGAGATAGAGTATATCCACGAGTCTCATTCAGCCTGCTCAGAAGGAACAGCAGAGGTAGAAGACAGAGATATAGTATATTCACGTATCTCACTCATCCTGCTCATAAGGAACAGCAGAGGTAGAAGACAGAGATAGAGTATATCCACGTGTCTCACTCAGCCTGCTCAGAAGGAACACCACAGGTAGAAGACAGAGATAGAGTATATCCACGTGTCTGATCTACACCTCACTCAGCCTGCTCAGAAGGAACAGCAGAGGTAGAAGACAGAGATAGAGTATATCCACGTGTCTCACTCAGCCTGCTCAGAAGGAACAGCAGAGGTATAAGACAGAGATAGAGTATATTCACGTATCTCACTCAGCCTGCTCATAAGGAACAGCAGAGGTAGAAGACAGATATACAGTATATCCACGTGTCTCACTCAGCCTGCTCAGAAGGAACAGCAGAGGTAGAAGACAGATATAGAGTATATCCACGTGTCTGATCTACACCTCACTCAGCCTGCTCAGAAGGAACAGCAGATGTAGAAGACAGAGATAGAGTATATCCACGTGTCTCACTCAGCCTGCTCAGAAGGAACAGCAGAGGTAGAAGACAGAGATAGAGTATATTCACGTATCTCACTCATCCTGCTCATAAGGAACAGCAGAGGTAGAAGACAGAGATAGAGTATATCCACGTGTCTCACTCAGCCTGCTCAGAAGGAACACCACAGGTAGAAGACAGAGATAGAGTATATCCACGTGTCTGATCTACACCTCACTCAGCCTGCTCAGAAGGAACAGCAGATGTAGAAGACAGAGATAGAGTATATCCACGTGTCTCACTCAGCCTGCTCAGAAGGAACAGCAGAGATAGAAGACAGAGATAGAGTATATCCACGTGTCTCACTCAGCCTGCTCAGAAGGAACAGCAGAGGTAGAAGGCATAGATATAGTATATCCAAGTGTCTGATCTACACCTCACTCAGCCTGCTCAGAACGAACAGCAGAGGTAGAAGGCAGAGATAGAGTATATCCACGTGTCTCACTTAGCCTGCTCAGAAGGAACAGCAGAGGTAGAAGAAAGAGATCGAGTATATCCACGTGTCTGATCTACACCTCACTCAGCCTGATCAGAAGGAACAGCAGAGGTAGAAGGCAGAGATAGAGTATATCCACGTGTCTCACTCAGCCTGCTCAGAAGGAACATCAGAGGTAAAAGAAAGAGAAAGAGTGTCCACGTGTCTGATCTACACCTCACTCAGCCTGATCAGAAGGAACAGCAGAGGTAGAAGACAGAGATAGAGTATATCCACGTGTCTGATCTACACCTCACTCAGCCTGCTCAGAAGGAACAGCACAGGTAGAAGACAGAGATAGAGTATATCCACGTGTCTGATGTACACCTCACTCAGCCTGCTCAGAAGGAACAGCAGAGGTAGAATACAGAGATAGAGTATATCCACGAGTCTCATTCAGCCTGCTCAGAAGGAACAGCAGAGGTAGAAGACAGAGATATAGTATATTCACGTATCTCACTCATCCTGCTCATAAGGAACAGCAGAGGTAGAAGACAGAGATAGAGTATATCCACGTGTCTCACTCAGCCTGCTCAGAAGGAACACCACAGGTAGAAGACAGAGATAGAGTATATCCACGTGTCTGATCTACACCTCACTCAGCCTGCTCAGAAGGAACAGCAGATGTAGAAGACAGAGATAGAGTATATCCACGTGTCTCACTCAGCCTGCTCAGAAGGAACAGCAGAGGTAGAAGACAGAGATAGAGTATATCCACGTGTCTCACTCAGCCTGCTCAGAAGGAACAGCAGAGGTAGAAGGCAGATATATAGTATATCCAAGTGTCTGATCTATACCTCACTCAGCCTGCTCAGAAGGAACAGCACAGGTAGAAGACAGATAAAGAGTATATCCACGTGTCTGATCTACCCCTCACTCAGCCTGCTCAGAAGGAACAGCAGAGGTAGAAGGCAGAGATAGAGTATATCCACGTGTCTCACTCAGCCTGCTCAGAAGGAACATCAGAGGTAAAAGAAAGAGAAAGAGTATCCACGTGTCTGATCTACACCTCACTCAGCCTTATCAGAAGGAACAGCAGAGGTAGAAGACAGAGATAGAGTATATCCACGTGTCTGATCTACACCTCACTCAGCCTGCTCAGAAGGAACATCACAGGTAGAAGACAGAGATAGAGCATATCCACGTGTCTGATCTACACCTCACTCAGCCTGCTCAGAAGGAACAGCAGAGGTAGAATACAGAGATAGAGTATATCCACGAGTCTCATTCAGCCTGCTCAGAAGGAACAGCAGAGGTAGAAGACAGAGATATAGTATATTCACGTATCTCACTCATCCTGCTCATAAGGAACAGCAGAGGTAGAAGACAGAGATAGAGTATATCCACGTGTCTCACTCAGCCTGCTCAGAAGGAACACCACAGGTAGAAGACAGAGATAGAGTATATCCACGTGTCTGATCTACACCTCACTCAGCCTGCTCAGAAGGAACAGCAGAGGTAGAAGACAGAGATAGAGTATATCCACGTGTCTCACTCAGCCTGCTCAGAAGGAACAGCAGAGGTATAAGACAGAGATAGAGTATATTCACGTATCTCACTCAGCCTGCTCATAAGGAACAGCAGAGGTAGAAGACAGATATACAGTATATCCACGTGTCTCACTCAGCCTGCTCAGAAGGAACAGCAGAGGTAGAAGACAGATATAGAGTATATCCACGTGTCTGATCTACACCTCACTCAGCCTGCTCAGAAGGAACAGCAGATGTAGAAGACAGAGATAGAGTATATCCACGTGTCTCACTCAGCCTGCTCAGAAGGAACAGCAGAGGTAGAAGACAGAGATATAGTATATTCACGTATCTCACTCATCCTGCTCATAAGGAACAGCAGAGGTAGAAGACAGAGATAGAGTATATCCACGTGTCTCACTCAGCCTGCTCAGAAGGAACACCACAGGTAGAAGACAGAGATAGAGTATATCCACGTGTCTGATCTACACCTCACTCAGCCTGCTCAGAAGGAACAGCAGAGGTAGAAGACAGAGATAGAGTATATCCACGTGTCTCACTCAGCCTGCTCAGAAGGAACAGCAGAGGTATAAGACAGAGATAGAGTATATTCACGTATCTCACTCAGCCTGCTCATAAGGAACAGCAGAGGTAGAAGACAGATATACAGTATATCCACGTGTCTCACTCAGCCTGCTCAGAAGGAACAGCAGAGGTAGAAGACAGATATAGAGTATATCCACGTGTCTGATCTACACCTCACTCAGCCTGCTCAGAAGGAACAGCAGATGTAGAAGACAGAGATAGAGTATATCCACGTGTCTCACTCAGCCTGCTCAGAAGGAACAGCAGAGGTAGAAGACAGAGATAGAGTATATTCACTTATCTCACTCAGCCTGCTCATAAGGAACAGCAGAGGTAGAAGACAGATAGAGAGTATATCCACGTGTCTCACTCAGCCTGCTCAGAAGGAACAGCAGAGGTAGAAGACAGATATAGAGTATATCCACGTGTCTGATCTACACCTCACGCAGCCTGCTCAGAAGGAACAGCAGATGTAGAAGACAGAGATAGAGTATATCCACGTGTCTCACTCAGCCTGCTCAGAAGGAACAGCAGAGATAGAAGACAGAGATAGAGTATATCCACGTGTCTCACTCAGCCTGCTCAGAAGGAACAGCAGAGGTAGAAGGCATAGATATAGTATATCCAAGTGTCTGATCTACACCTCACTCAGCCTGCTCAGAACGAACAGCAGAGGTAGAAGGCAGAGATAGAGTATATCCACGTGTCTCACTCAGCCTGCTCAGAAGGAACAGCAGAGGTAGAAGAAAGAGATCGAGTATATCCACGTGTCTGATCTACACCTCACTCAGCCTGATCAGAAGGAACAGCAGAGGTAGAAGGCAGAGATAGAGTATATCCACGTGTCTCACTCAGCCTGCTCAGAAGGAACATCAGAGGTAAAAGAAAGAGAAAGAGTGTCCACGTGTCTGATCTACACCTCACTCAGCCTGATCAGAAGGAACAGCAGAGGTAGAAGACAGAGATAGAGTATATCCACGTGTCTGATCTACACCTCACTCAGCCTGCTCAGAAGGAACAGCACAGGTAGAAGACAGAGATAGAGTATATCCACGTGTCTGATGTACACCTCACTCAGCCTGCTCAGAAGGAACAGCAGAGGTAGAATACAGAGATAGAGTATATCCACGAGTCTCATTCAGCCTGCTCAGAAGGAACAGCAGAGGTAGAAGACAGAGATATAGTATATTCACGTATCTCACTCATCCTGCTCATAAGGAACAGCAGAGGTAGAAGACAGAGATAGAGTATATCCACGTGTCTCACTCAGCCTGCTCAGAAGGAACACCACAGGTAGAAGACAGAGATAGAGTATATCCACGTGTCTGATCTACACCTCACTCAGCCTGCTCAGAAGGAACAGCAGATGTAGAAGACAGAGATAGAGTATATCCACGTGTCTCACTCAGCCTGCTCAGAAGGAACAGCAGAGGTAGAAGACAGAGATAGAGTATATCCACGTGTCTCACTCAGCCTGCTCAGAAGGAACAGCAGAGGTAGAAGGCAGATATATAGTATATCCAAGTGTCTGATCTATACCTCACTCAGCCTGCTCAGAAGGAACAGCACAGGTAGAAGACAGATAAAGAGTATATCCACGTGTCTGATCTACCCCTCACTCAGCCTGCTCAGAAGGAACAGCAGAGGTAGAAGGCAGAGATAGAGTATATCCACGTGTCTCACTCAGCCTGCTCAGAAGGAACATCAGAGGTAAAAGAAAGAGAAAGAGTATCCACGTGTCTGATCTACACCTCACTCAGCCTGATCAGAAGGAACAGCAGAGGTAGAAGACAGAGATAGAGTATATCCACGTGTCTGATCTACACCTCACTCAGCCTGCTCAGAAGGAACAGCACAGGTAGAAGACAGAGATAGAGCATATCCACGTGTCTGATCTACACCTCACTCAGGCTGCTCAGAAGGAACAGCAGAGGTAGAATACAGAGATAGAGTATATCCACGAGTCTCATTCAGCCTGCTCAGAAGGAACAGCAGAGGTAGAAGACAGAGATATAGTATATTCACGTATCTCACTCATCCTGCTCATAAGGAACAGCAGAGGTAGAAGACAGAGATAGAGTATATCCACGTGTCTCACTCAGCCTGCTCAGAAGGAACACCACAGGTAGAAGACAGAGATAGAGTATATCCACGTGTCTGATCTACACCTCACTCAGCCTGCTCAGAAGGAACAGCAGAGGTAGAAGACAGAGATAGAGTATATCCACGTGTCTCACTCAGCCTGCTCAGAAGGAACAGCAGAGGTATAAGACAGAGATAGAGTATATTCACGTATCTCACTCAGCCTGCTCATAAGGAACAGCAGAGGTAGAAGACAGATATACAGTATATCCACGTGTCTCACTCAGCCTGCTCAGAAGGAACAGCAGAGGTAGAAGACAGATATAGAGTATATCCACGTGTCTGATCTACACCTCACTCAGCCTGCTCAGAAGGAACAGCAGATGTAGAAGACAGAGATAGAGTATATCCACGTGTCTCACTCAGCCTGCTCAGAAGGAACAGCAGAGGTAGAAGACAGAGATAGAGTATATTCACTTATCTCACTCAGCCTGCTCATAAGGAACAGCAGAGGTAGAAGACAGATAGAGAGTATATCCACGTGTCTCACTCAGCCTGCTCAGAAGGAACAGCAGAGGTAGAAGACAGATATAGAGTATATCCACGTGTCTGATCTACACCTCACTCAGCCTGCTCAGAAGGAACAGCAGATGTAGAAGACAGAGATAGAGTATATCCACGTGTCTCACTCAGCCTGCTCAGAAGGAACAGCAGAGATAGAAGACAGAGATAGAGTATATCCACGTGTCTCACTCAGCCTGCTCAGAAGGAACAGCAGAGGTAGAAGGCATAGATATAGTATATCCAAGTGTCTGATCTACACCTCACTCAGCCTGCTCAGAAGGAACAGCAGAGGTAGAAGGCAGAGATAGAGTATATCCACGTGTCTCACTCAGCCTGCTCAGAAGGAACAGCAGAGGTAGAAGAAAGAGATCGAGTATATCCACGTGTCTGATCTACACCTCACTCAGCCTGATCAGAAGGAACAGCAGAGGTAGAAGACAGAGATAGAGTATATCCATGTGTCTGATCTACACCTCACTCAGCCTGCTCAGAAGGAACAGCACAGGTAGAAGACAGAGATAGAGTATATCCACGTGTCTGATCTACACCTCACTCAGCCTGCTCAGAAGGAACAGCAGAGGTAGAAGACAGAGATAGAGTATATCCACGTGTCTCATTCAACCTGATCAGAAGGAACAGCAGAGGTAGATGACATAGATATAGTATATTCACGTATCTCACTCATCCTGCTCATAAGGAACAGCAGAGGTAGAAGACAGAGATAGAGTATATCCACGTGTCTCACTCAGCCTGCTCAGAAGGAACAGCAGAGGTAGAAGACAGAGATAGAGTATATCCACGTGTCTCACTCAGCCTGCTCAGAAGGAACAGCATAGGTAGAAGGCAGAGATATAGTATATCCAAGTGTCTGATCTACACCTCACTCAGCCTGCTCAGAAGGAACAGCAGAGTTAGAAGGCAAAGATAGAGTATATCCACGTGTCTCACTCAGCCTGCTCAGAAGGAACATCAGAGGTAGAAGAAAGAGATAGAGTATATCCACGTGTCTGATCTACACCTCACTCAGCCTGATCAGAAGGAACAGCAGAGGTAGAAGACAGAGATAGAGTATATCCACGTGTCTGATCTACACCTCACTCAGCCTGCTCAGAAGGAACAGCACAGGTAGAAGACAGATAAAGAGTATATCCACGTGTCTGATCTACACCTCACTCAGCCTGCTCATAAGGAACAGCAGAGGTAGAAGACAGATATAGAGTATATCCACGTTTCTCATTCAGCCTGCTCAGAAGGAACAGCAGATGTAGAAGACAGAGATAGAGTATATCCACGTGTCTCACTCAGCCTGCTCAGAAGGAACAGCAGAGGTAGAAGACAGAGATAGAGTATATCCACGTGTCTCACTCAGCCTGCTCAGAAGGAACAGCAGAGGTAGAAGGCAGAGATATAGTATATCCAAGTGTCTGATATACACCTCACTCAGCCTGCTCAGAAGGAACAGCAGAGGTAGAAGGCAAAGATAGAGTATATCCACGTGTCTCACTCAGCCTGCTCAGAAGGAACATCAGAGGTAGAAGAAAGAGATATAGTATATCCACGTGTCTGATCTACACCTCACTCAGCCTGATCAGAAGGAACAGCAGAGGTAGAAGACAGAGATAGAGTATATCCACGTGTCTGATCTACACCTCACTCAGCCTGCTCAGAAGGAACAGCACAGGTAGAAGACAGATAAAGAGTATATCCACGTGTCTGATCTACACCTCACTCAGCCTGTTCATAAGGAACAGCAGAGGTAGAAGACAGATATAGAGTATATCCACGTGTCTCACTCAGCCTGCTCAGAAGGAACAGCAGAAGTAGAAGACAGATATATAGTATATCCACGTGTCTGATCTACACCTCACTCAGCCTGCTCAGAAGGAACAGCAGATGTAGAAGACAGAGATAGAGTATATCCACGTGTCTCACTCAGCCTGCTCAGAAGGAACAGCAGAGGTAGAAGACAGAGATAGAGTATATCCACGTGTCTCACTCAGCCTGCTCAGAAGGAACAGCAGAGGTAGAAGGCAGATATATAGTATATCCAAGTATCTGATCTACACCTCAATCAGCCTGCTCAGAAGGAACAGCACAGGTAGAAGACAGATAAAGAGTATATCCACGTGTCTAATCTACACCTCACTCAGCCTGCTCAGAAGGAACAGCAGAGGTAGAAGGCAGAGATAGAGTATATCCACGTGTCTCACTCAGCCTGCTCAGAAGGAACAGCAGAGGTAAAAGAAAGAGAAAGAGTATCCACGTGTCTGATCTACACCTCACTCAGCCTGCTCAGAAGGAACAGCACAGGTAGAAGACAGAGATAGAGTATATCCACGTGTCTGATCTACACCTCACTCAGCCTGCTCAGAAGGAACAGCAGAGGTAGAATACAGAGATAGAGTATATCCACGAGTCTCATTCAGCCTGCTCAGAAGGAACAGCAGAGCTAGAAGACAGAGATATAGTATATTCACGTATCTCACTCATCCTGCTCATAAGGAACAGCAGAGGTAGAAGACAGAGATAGAGTATATCCACGTGTCTCACTCAGCCTGCTCAGAAGGAACACCAGAGGTAGAAGACAGAGATAGAGTATATCCACGTGTCTCACTCAGCCTGCTCAGAAGGAACAGCAGATGTATAAGACAGAGATAGAGTATATTCACGTATCTCACTCAGCCTGCTCATAAGGAACAGCAGAGGTAGAAGACAGATATAGAGTATATCCACGTGTCTCACTCAGCCTGCTCAGAAGGAACAGCAGAGGTAGAAGACAGATATAGAGTATATCCACGTGTCTGATCTACACCTCACTCAGCCTGCTCAGAAGGAACAGCAGATGTAGAAGACAGATATAGAGTATATCCACGTGTCTCACTCAGCCTGCTCAGAAGGAACAGCAGAGGTAGAAAACAGAGATAGAGTATATCCACGTGTCTCACTCAGCCTGCTCAGAAGGAACAGCAGAGGTAGAAGGCAGAGATATAGTATATCCAAGTGTCTGATCTACACCTCACTCAGCCTGCTCAGAAGGAACAGCAGAGGTAGAAGGCAGAGATAGAGTATATCCACGTGTCTCACTCAGCCTGCTCAGAAGGAACAGCAGAGGTAGAAGAAAGAGATCGAGTATATCCACGTGTCTGATCTACACCTCACTCAGCCTGATCAGAAGGAACAGCAGAGGTAGAAGACAGAGATAGAGTATATCCACGTGTCTGATCTACACCTCACTCAGCCTGCTCAGAAGGAACAGCACAGGTAGAAGACAGAGATAGAGTATATCCACGTGTCTGATCTACACCTCACTCAGCCTGCTCATAAGGAACAGCATAGGTAGAAGACAGAGATAGAGTATATCCACGTGTCTCACTCAGCCTGCTCAGAAGGAACACCACAGGTAGAAGACAGAGATAGAGTATATCCACGTGTCTGATCTACACCTCACTCAGCCTGCTCAGAAGGAACAGCAGAGGTAGAAGACAGAGATAGAGTATATCCACGTGTCTCACTCAGCCTGCTCAGAAGGAACAGCAGAGGTATACGACAGAGATAGAGTATATTCACGTATCTCACTCAGCCTGCTCATAAGGAACAGCAGAGGTAGAAGACAGATATACAGTATATCCACGTGTCTCACTCAGCCTGCAAAGAAGGAACAGCAGAGGTAGAAGACAGATATAGAGTATATCCACGTGTCTGATCTACACCTCACTCAGCCTGCTCAGAAGGAACAGCAGATGTAGAAGACAGAGATAGAGTATATCCACGTGTCTCACTCAGCCTGCTCAGAAGGAACAGCAGAGGTAGAACACAGAGATAGAGTATATTCACTTATCTCACTCAGCCTGCTCATAAGGAACAGCAGAGGTAGAAGACAGATATAGAGTATATCCACGTGTCTCATTCAGCCTGCTCAGAAGGAACAGCAGAGGTAGAAGACAGATATAGAGTATATCCACGTGTCTAATCTACACCTCACTCAGCCTGCTCAGAAGGAACAGCAGATGTAGAAGACAGAGATAGAGTATATCCACGTGTCTCACTCAGCCTGCTCAGAAGGAACAGCAGAGGTAGAAGACAGAGATAGAGTATATCCACGTGTATCACTCAGCCTGCTCAGAAGGAACAGCAGAGGTAGAAGGCAGAGATATAGTATATCCAAGTGTCTGATCTACACCTCACTCAGCCTGCTCAGAAGGAACAGCAGAGGTAGAAGGCAGAGATATAGTATATCCACGTGTCTCACTCAGCCTGCTCAGAAGGAACAGCAGAGGTAGAAGAAAGAGATCGAGTATATCCACGTGTCTGATCTACACCTCACTCAGCCTGATCAGAAGGAACAGCAGAGGTAGAAGACAGAAATAGAGTATATCCATGTGTCTGATCTACACCTCACTCAGCCTGCTCAGAAGGAACAGCAGAGGTAGAAGACATAGATAGAGTATATCCACGTGTCTCATTCAACCTGATCAGAAGGAACAGCAGAGGTAGAAGACAGAGATATAGTATATTCACGTATCTCACTCATCCTGCTCATAAGGAACAGCAGAGGTAGAAGACAGAGATAGAGTATATCCACGTGTCTCACTCAGCCTGCTCAGAAGGAACAGCAGAGGTAGAAGACAGAGATAGAGTATATCCACGTGTCTCACTCAGCCTGCTCAGAAGGAACAGCAGAGGTAGAAGGCAGAGATATAGTATATCCAAGTGTCTGATCTACACCTCACTCAGCCTGCTCAGAAGGAACAGCAGAGGTAGAAGGCAAAGATAGAGTATATCCACGTGTCTCACTCAGCCTGCTCAGAAGGAACATCAGAGGTAGAAGAAAGAGATAGAGTATATCCACGTGTCTGATCTACACCTCACTCCGCCTGATCAGAAGGAACAGAAGAGGTAGAAGACAGAGATAGAGTATATCCACGTGTCTGATCTACACCTCACTCAGCCTGCTCAGAAGGAACAGCACAGGTAGAAGACAGATAAAGAGTATATCCACGTGTCTGATCTACACCTCACTCAGCCTGCTCATAAGGAACAGCAGAGGTAGAAGACAGATATAGAGTATATCCACGTGTCTCATTCAGCCTGCTCAGAAGGAACAGCAGATGTAGAAGACAGAGATAGAGTATATCCACGTGTCTCACTCAGCCTGCTCAGAAGGAACAGCAGAGGTAGAAGACAGAGATAGAGTATATCCACGTGTCTCACTCAGCCTGCTCAGAAGGAACAGCAGAGGTAGAAGGCAGAGATATAGTATATCCAAGTGTCTGATCTACACCTCACTCAGCCTGCTCAGAAGGAACAGCAGAGGTAGAAGGCAAAGATAGAGTATATCCACGTGTCTCACTCAGCCTGCTCAGAAGGAACATCAGAAGTAGAAGACAGATATATAGTATATCCACGTGTCTGATCTACACCTCACTCAGCCTGCTCAGAAGGAACAGCAGATGTAGAAGACAGAGATAGAGTATATCCACGTGTCTCACTCAGCCTGCTCAGAAGGAACAGCAGAGGTAGAAGACAGAGATAGAGTATATCCACGTGTCTCACTCAGCCTGCTCAGAAGGAACAGCAGAGGTAGAAGGCAGATATATAGTATATCCAAGTGTCTGATCTATACCGCACTCAGCCTGCTCAGAAGGAACAGCACAGGTAGAAGACAGATAAAGAGTATATCCACGTGTCTGATCTACCCCTCACTCAGCCTGCTCAGAAGGAACAGCAGAGGTAGAAGGCAGAGATAGAGTATATCCACGTGTCTCACTCAGCCTGCTCAGAAGGAACATCAGAGGTAAAAGAAAGAGAAAGAGTATCCACGTGTCTGATCTACACCTCACTCAGCCTGATCAGAAGGAACAGCAGAGGTAGAAGACAGAGATAGAGTATATCCACGTGTCTGATCTACACCTCACTCAGCCTGCTCAGAAGGAACAGCACAGGTAGAAGACAGAGATAGAGCATATCCACGTGTCTGATCTACACCTCACTCAGCCTGCTCAGAAGGAACAGCAGAGGTAGAATACAGAGATAGAGTATATCCACGAGTCTCATTCAGCCTGCTCAGAAGGAACAGCAGAGGTAGAAGACAGAGATATAGTATATTCACGTATCTCACTCATCCTGCTCATAAGGAACAGCAGAGGTAGAAGACAGAGATAGAGTATATCCACGTGTCTCACTCAGCCTGCTCAGAAGGAACACCACAGGTAGAAGACAGAGATAGAGTATATCCACGTGTCTGATCTACACCTCACTCAGCCTGCTCAGAAGGAACAGCAGAGGTAGAAGACAGAGATAGAGTATATCCACGTGTCTCACTCAGCCTGCTCAGAAGGAACAGCAGAGGTATAAGACAGAGATAGAGTATATTCACGTATCTCACTCAGCCTGCTCATAAGGAACAGCAGAGGTAGAAGACAGATATACAGTATATCCACGTGTCTCACTCAGCCTGCTCAGAAGGAACAGCAGAGGTAGAAGACAGATATAGAGTATATCCACGTGTCTGATCTACACCTCACTCAGCCTGCTCAGAAGGAACAGCAGATGTAGAAGACAGAGATAGAGTATATCCACGTGTCTCACTCAGCCTGCTCAGAAGGAACAGCAGAGGTAGAAGACAGAGATAAGTATATCCACGTGTCTCACTCAGCCTGCTCAGAAGGAACAGCAAAGGTAGAAGACAGAGATAGAGTATATCCACGTGTCTGATCTACACCTCACTCAGCCTGCTCAGAAGGAACATCATAGGTAGAAGACAGAGATAGAGTATATCCACGTGACTCACTCAGCCTGCTCAGAAGGAACTGCAGAGGTAGAAGACAGAGATATAGTACATCCACGTGTCTCACTCAGCCTGCTCAGAAGGAACAGCAGAGGTAGAAGACAGAGATAGAGTATATACACGTGTCTGATCTACACCTCACTCAGCCTGCTGAGAAGGAACAGCAGAGGTAGAAGACAGAGATAGAGTATATCCACGTGTCTCACTCAGCCTGCTCATAAGGAACAGCAGAGGTAGAAGACAGATATATAGTATATCCACGTGTCTCACTCAGCCTGCTCAGAAGGAACAGCAGAGGTAGAAGACAGAGATAGAGTATATCCACGTGTCCCACTCAGCCTGCTCAGAAGGAACAGCAGAGGTAGAAGACAGAGATAGAGTATATCCACGTGTCTGATCTACACCTCACTCAGCCTGCTCTGAAGGAAGAGCAGAGGTAGAAGACAGATATAGAGTATATCCACGTGTCTCACTCAGCCTGCTCAGAAGGAACAGCAGAGGTAGAAGACAGAGATAGAGTATATCCACGTGTCCCACTCAGCCTGCTCAGAAGGAACAGCAGAGGTAGAAGACAGAGATAGAGTATATCCACGTGTCTGATCTACACCTCACTCAGCCTGCTCAGAAGGAAGAGCAGAGGTAGAAGACAGATATAGAGTATATCCACGTGTCTCACTCAGCCTGCTCAGAAGGAACATCAGAGGTAGAAGACAGAGATAGAGTATGTCCACGTGTCTCATTCAGCCTGCTCAGAAGGAACAGCAGAGGTAGATGACACAGATAGAGTATATCCACGTGTCTGATCTACACCTCACTCAGCCTGCTCAGAAGGAACAGCAGAGGTAGAAGACAGATATAGAGTATATCCACGTGTCCCACTCAGCCTGCTCAGAAGGAACAGCAGAGGTAGAACACAGAGATAGAGTATATCCACGTGTCTCACTCAGCCTGCTCAGAAGGAACAGCAGAGGTAGAAGACAGAGATATAGTATATCCACGTGTCTCACTCAGCCTGCTCAGAAGGAACAGCAGAGGTAGAAGACAGAGATATAGTATATCCACGTGTCTTACTCAGCCTGCTCAGAAGGAACAGCAGAGGTAGAAGACAGAGATATAGTATATCCACGTGTCTCACTCAGCCTGCTCAGAAGGAACAGCAGAGGTAGAAGACAGAGATAGAGTATATCCACGTGTCTCACTCAGCCTGCTCAGAAGGAACAGCAGAGGTAGAAGACAAAGATAGAGTATATCCACGTGTCTCACTCAGCCTGCTCAGAAGGAACAGCAGAGGTAGAAGACAGAGATAGAGTATATCCACGTGTCTGATCTACACCTCACTCAGCCTGCTCAGAAGGAACATCATAGGTAGAAGACAGAGATATAGTATATCCACGTGTCTCACTCAGCCTGCTCAGAAGGAACAGCAGAGGTAGAAGACAGAGATAGAGTATATCCACGTGTCTCACTCAGCCTGCTCAGAAGGAACAGCAGAGGTAGAAGACAGAGATATAGTATATCCACGTGTCTCACTCAGCCTGCTCAGAAGGAACAGCAGAGGTAGAAGACAGAGATAGAGTATATCCACGTGTCTCACTGAGCCTGCTCAGAAGGAACAGCAGAGGTAGAAGACAGAGATAGAGTATATCCACGTGTCTGATCTACACCTCACTCAGCCTGCTCAGAAGGAACATCATAGGTAGAAGACAGAGATAGAGTATATCCACGTGACTCACTCAGCCTGCTCAGAAGGAACAGCAGATGTAGAAGACAAAGATATAGTATATCCACGTGTCTCACTCAGCCTGCTCAGAAGGAACAGCAGAGGTAGAAGACAGAGATAGAGTATATCCATGTGTCTCACTCAGCCTGCTCAAAAGGAACAGCAGAGGTAGAAGACAGAGATAGAGTATATCCACGTGTCTGATCTACACCTCACTCAGCCTGCTCAGAAGGAACGGCAGAGGTAGAATACAGAGATAGAGTATATCCACGTGTCTGATCTACACCTCACTCAGCCTGCTCAGAAGGAAGAGCAGAGGTAGAAGACAGATATAGAGTATATCCACGTGTCTCACTCAGCCTGCTCAGAAGGAACTGCAGAGGTAGAAGACAGAGATATAGTACATCCACGTGTCTGACTCAGCCTGCTCAGAAGGAACAGCAGAGGTAGAAGACAGAGATAGAGTATATCCACGTGTCTCACTCAGCCTGCTCAGAAGGAACAGCAGAGGTAGAACACAGAGATAGAGTATATCCACGTGTCTCACTCAGCCTGCTCATAAGGAACAGCAGAGGTAGAAGACAGAGATAGAGTATATCAACGTGTCTGATCTACACCTCACTCAGCCTGCTCAGAAGGAACAGCAGAGGTAGAAGACAGAGATAGAGTATATCCACGTGTCTCACTCAGCCTGCTCATAAGGAACAACAGAGGTAGAAGACAGAGATAGAGTATATCCACGTGTGTGATCTACCACTCACTCAGCCTGCTCAGAAGGAACAGCAGAGGTAGAAGACAGAGATAGAGTATATCCACGTGTCTCACTCAGCCTGCTCAGAAGGAACAGCAGAGGTAGAAGACAGAGATATAGTATATCCACGTGTCTCACTCAGCCTGCTCAGAAGAAACAGCAGAGGTAGAAGACAGAGATAGAGTATATCCACGTGTCTTACTCAGCCTGCTCAGAAGGAACAGCAGAGGTAGAAGACAGAGATATAGTATATCCACGTGTCTCACTCAGCCTGCTCAGAAGGAACAGCAGAGGTAGAAGACAGAGATAGAGTATATCCACGTGTCTCACTCAGCCTGCTTTGAAGGAACAGCAGAGGTAGAAGACAGAGATAGAGTATATCCACGTGTCTCACTCAGCCTGCTCAGAAGGAACAGCAAAGGTAGAAGACAGAGATAGAGTATATCCACGTGTCTGATCTACACCTCACTCAGCCTGCTCAGAAGGAACATCATAGGTAGAAGACAGAGATAGAGTATATCCACGTGACTCACTCAGCCTGCTCAGAAGGAACTGCAGAGGTAGAAGACAGAGATATAGTACATCCACGTGTCTCACTCAGCCTGCTCAGAAGGAACAGCAGAGGTAGAAGACAGAGATAGAGTATATACACGTGTCTGATCTACACCTCACTCAGCCTGCTGAGAAGGAACAGCAGAGGTAGAAGACAGAGATAGAGTATATCCACGTGTCTCACTCAGCCTGCTCATAAGGAACAGCAGAGGTAGAAGACAGATATATAGTATATCCACGTGTCTCACTCAGCCTGCTCAGAAGGAACAGCAGAGGTAGAAGACAGAGATAGAGTATATCCACGTGTCCCACTCAGCCTGCTCAGAAGGAACAGCAGAGGTAGAAGACAGAGATAGAGTATATCCACGTGTCTGATCTACACCTCACTCAGCCTGCTCTGAAGGAAGAGCAGAGGTAGAAGACAGATATAGAGTATATCCACGTGTCTCACTCAGCCTGCTCAGAAGGAACAGCAGAGGTAGAAGACAGAGATAGAGTATATCCACGTGTCCCACTCAGCCTGCTCAGAAGGAACAGCAGAGGTAGAAGACAGAGATAGAGTATATCCACGTGTCTGATCTACACCTCACTCAGCCTGCTCAGAAGGAAGAGCAGAGGTAGAAGACAGATATAGAGTATATCCACGTGTCTCACTCAGCCTGCTCAGAAGGAACATCAGAGGTAGAAGACAGAGATAGAGTATGTCCACGTGTCTCATTCAGCCTGCTCAGAAGGAACAGCAGAGGTAGATGACACAGATAGAGTATATCCACGTGTCTGATCTACACCTCACTCAGCCTGCTCAGAAGGAACAGCAGAGGTAGAAGACAGATATAGAGTATATCCACGTGTCCCACTCAGCCTGCTCAGAAGGAACAGCAGAGGTAGAACACAGAGATAGAGTATATCCACGTGTCTCACTCAGCCTGCTCAGAAGGAACAGCAGAGGTAGAAGACAGAGATATAGTATATCCACGTGTCTCACTCAGCCTGCTCAGAAGGAACAGCAGAGGTAGAAGACAGAGATATAGTATATCCACGTGTCTTACTCAGCCTGCTCAGAAGGAACAGCAGAGGTAGAAGACAGAGATATAGTATATCCACGTGTCTCACTCAGCCTGCTCAGAAGGAACAGCAGAGGTAGAAGACAGAGATAGAGTATATCCACGTGTCTCACTCAGCCTGCTCAGAAGGAACAGCAGAGGTAGAAGACAAA
This sequence comes from Crossaster papposus, assembly GCA_037893245.1. Lineage (NCBI taxonomy): Eukaryota > Metazoa > Echinodermata > Asteroidea > Velatida > Solasteridae > Crossaster > Crossaster papposus. The sequence goes on from JBAIAA010001137.1 coordinate 466,421, forward strand.
GATAGAGTATATCCACGTGTCTCACTCAGCCTGCTCAGAAGGAACAGCAGAGGTAGAAGACAGAGATAGAGTATATCCACGTGTCTGATCTACACCTCACTCAGCCTGCTCAGAAGGAACATCATAGGTAGAAGACAGAGATATAGTATATCCACGTGTCTCACTCAGCCTGCTCAGAAGGAACAGCAGAGGTAGAAGACAGAGATAGAGTATATCCACGTGTCTCACTCAGCCTGCTCAGAAGGAACAGCAGAGGTAGAAGACAGAGATATAGTATATCCACGTGTCTCACTCAGCCTGCTCAGAAGGAACAGCAGAGGTAGAAGACAGAGATAGAGTATATCCACGTGTCTCACTGAGCCTGCTCAGAAGGAACAGCAGAGGTAGAAGACAGAGATAGAGTATATCCACGTGTCTGATCTACACCTCACTCAGCCTGCTCAGAAGGAACATCATAGGTAGAAGACAGAGATAGAGTATATCCACGTGACTCACTCAGCCTGCTCAGAAGGAGCAGCAGAGGTAAAAGACAGAGATATAGTATATCCACGTGTCTGAACTACACCTCACTCAGCCTGCTCAGAAGGAACAGCAGAGGTAGAAGACAGAGATAGAGTATATCCACGTGTCCCACTCAGCATGCTCAGAAGGAACAGCAGAGGTAGAACACAGAGATAGAGTATATCCACGTGTCTCACTCAGCCTGCTCAGAAGGAACAGCAGAGGTAGAAGACAGATATAGATTATATCCACGTGTCTGATCTACACCTCACTCAGCCTGCTCAGAAGGAACAGCAGAGGTAGAAGACAGAGATAGAGTATATCCACGTGTCTCACTCAGCCTGCTCAGAAGGAACAGCAGAGGTAGAAGACAGAGATATAGTATATCCACGTGTCTCACTCAGCCTGCTCATAAGGAACAACAGAGGTAGAAGACAGAGATAGAGTATATCCACGTGTGTGATCTACCACTCACTCAGCCTGCTCAGAAGGAACAGCAGAGGTAGAAGACAGAGATAGAGTATATCCACGTGTCTCACTCAGCCTGCTCAGAAGGAACAGCAGAGGTAGAAGACAGAGATAGAGTATATCCACGTGTCTCACTCAGCCTGCTCAGAAGGAACAGCAGAGGTAGAAGACAGAGATATAGTATATCCACGTGTCTCACTCAGCCTGCTCAGAAGGAACAGCAGAGGTAGAAGACAGAGATATAGTATATCCACGTGTCTCACTCAGCCTGCTCAGAAGGAGCAGCAGAGATAGAAGACAGAGATAGAGTATATCCATGTGTCTCACTCAGCCTGCTCAGAAGGAACAGCAGAGGTAGAAGACAGAGATAGAGAATATCCACGTGTCTGATCTACACCTCACTCAGCCTGCTCAGAAGGAACAGCAGAGGTAGAAGACAGAGATAGAGTATATCCACGTGTCCCACTCAGCATGCTCAGAAGGAACAGCAGAGGTAGAACACAGAGATAGAGTATATCCACGTGTCTCACTCAGCCTGCTCAGAAGGAACAGCAGAGGTAGAAGACAGAGATAGAGTATATCCACGTGTCTGATCTACACCTCACTCAGCCTGCTCAGAAGGAACATCATAGGTAGAAGACAGAGATATAGTATATCCACGTGTCTCACTCAGCCTGCTCAGAAGGAACAGCAGAGGTAGAAGACAGAGATAGAGTATATCCACGTGTCTCACTCAGCCTGCTCAGAAGGAACAGCAGAGGTAGAAGACAGAGATATAGTATATCCACGTGTCTCACTCAGCCTGCTCAGAAGGAACAGCAGAGGTAGAAGACAGAGATAGAGTATATCCACGTGTCTCACTGAGCCTGCTCAGAAGGAACAGCAGAGGTAGAAGACAGAGATAGAGTATATCCACGTGTCTGATCTACACCTCACTCAGCCTGCTCAGAAGGAACATCATAGGTAGAAGACAGAGATAGAGTATATCCACGTGACTCACTCAGCCTGCTCAGAAGGAGCAGCAGAGGTAAAAGACAGAGATATAGTATATCCACGTGTCTGAACTACACCTCACTCAGCCTGCTCAGAAGGAACAGCAGAGGTAGAAGACAGAGATAGAGTATATCCATGTGTCTCACTCAGCCTGCTCAGAAGGAACAGCAGAGGTAGAAGACAGAGATAGAGTATATCCACGTGACTCACTCAGCCTGCTCAGAAGGAACAGCAGAGGTATAAGACAGAGATGGAGTATATCCACGTGTCTCACTCAGCCTGCTCAGAAGGAACAGCAGATGTAGAAGACAGAGATATAGTATATCCACGTGTCTCACTCAGCCTGCTCAGAAGGAACAGCAGAGGTAGAAGACAGAGATAGAGTATATCCATGTGTCTCACTCAGCCTGCTCAGAAGGAACAGCAGAGGTAGAAGACAGAGATAGAGTATATCCACGTGTCTGATCTACACCTCACTCAGCCTGCTCAGAAGGAACGTCAGAGGTAGAAGACAGAGATAGAGTATATCCACGTGTCTGATCTACACCTCACTCAGCCTGCTCAGAAGGAAGAGCAGAGGTAGAAGACAGATATAGAGTATATCCACGTGTCTCACTCAGCCTGCTCAGAAGGAACTGCAGAGGTAGAAGACAGAGATATAGTACATCCACGTGTCTCACTCAGCCTGCTCAGAAGGAACAGCAGAGGTAGAAGACAGAGATAGAGTATATCCACGTGTCTCACTCAGCCTGCTCATAAGGAACAGCAGAGGTAGAAGACAGAGATAGAGTATATCCACGTGTCTGATCTACACCTCACTCAGCCTGCTCAGAAGGAACAGCAGAGGTAGAAGACATAGATAGAGTATATCCACGTGTCTCACTCAGCCTGCTCATAAGGAACAACAGAGGTAGAAGACAGAGATAGAGTATATCCACGTGTGTGATCTACCACTCACTCAGCCTGCTCAGAAGGAACAGCAGAGGTAGAAGACAGAGATAGAGTATATCCACGTGTCTCACTCAGCCTGCTCAGAAGGAACAGCAGAGGTAGAAGACAGAGATATAGTATATCCACGTGTCTCACTCAGCCTGCTCAGAAGAAACAGCAGAGGTAGAAGACAGAGATAGAGTATATCCACGTGTCTTACTCAGCCTGCTCAGAAGGAACAGCAGAGGTAGAAGACAGAGATATAGTATATCCACGTGTCTCACTCAGCCTGCTCAGAAGGAACAGCAGAGGTAGAAGACAGAGATAGAGTATATCCACGTGTCTCACTCAGCCTGCTTTGAAGGAACAGCAGAGGTAGAAGACAGAGATAGAGTATATCCACGTGTCTCACTCAGCCTGCTCAGAAGGAACAGCAGAGGTAGAAGACAGAGATAGAGTATATCCACGTGTCTGATCTACACCTCACTCAGCCTGCTCAGAAGGAACATCATAGGTAGAAGACAGAGATAGAGTATATCCACGTGACTCACTCAGCCTGCTCAGAAGGAACTGCAGAGGTAGAAGACAGAGATATAGTACATCCACGTGTCTCACTCAGCCTGCTCAGAAGGAACAGCAGAGGTAGAAGACAGAGATAGAGTATATACACGTGTCTGATCTACACCTCACTCAGCCTGCTGAGAAGGAACAGCAGAGGTAGAAGACAGAGATAGAGTATATCCACGTGTCTCACTCAGCCTACTCATAAGGAACAGCAGAGGTAGAAGACAGATATATAGTATCTCCACGTGTCTCACTCAGCCTGCTCAGAAGGAACAGCAGAGGTAGAAGACAGAGATAGAGTATATCCACGTGTCCCACTCAGCCTGCTCAGAAGGAACAGCAGAGGTAGAAGACAGAGATAGAGTATATCCACGTGTCTGATCTACACCTCACTCAGCCTGCTCTGAAGGAAGAGCAGAGGTAGAAGACAGATATAGAGTATATCCACTTGTCTCACTCAGCCTGCTCAGAAGGAACAGCAGAGGTAGAAGACAAAGATAGAGTATATCCACGTGTCCCACTCAGCCTGCTCAGAAGGAACAGCAGAGGTAGAAGACAGAGATAGAGTAACTCCACGTGTCTGATCTACACCTCACTCAGCCTGCTCAGAAGGAAGAGCAGAGGTAGAAGACAGATATAGAGTATATCCACGTGTCTCACTCAGCCTGCTCAGAAGGAACATCAGAGGTAGAAGACAGCGATATAGTATGTCCACGTGTCTCATTCAGCCTGCTCAGAAGGAACAGCAGAGGTAGATGACACAGATAGAGTATATCCACGTGTCTGATCTACACCTCACTCAGCCTGCTCAGAAGGAACAGCAGAGGTAGAAGACAGATATAGAGTATATCCACGTGTCCCACTCAGCCTGCTCAGAAGGAACAGCAGAGGTAGAACACAGAGATAGAGTATATCCACGTGTCTCACTCAGCCTGCTCAGAAGGAACAGCAGAGGTAGAAGACAGAGATATAGTATATCCACGTGTCTCACTCAGCCTGCTCAGAAGGAACAGCAGAGGTAGAAGACAGAGATAGAGTATATCCACGTGTCTTACTCAGCCTGCTCAGAAGGAACAGCAGAGGTAGAAGACAGAGATATAGTATATCCACGTGTCTCACTCAGCCTGCTCAGAAGGAACAGCAGAGGTAGAAGACAGAGATAGAGTATATCCACGTGTCTCACTCAGCCTGCTCAGAAGGAACAGCAGAGGTAGAAGACAGAGATAGAGTATATCCACGTGTCTCACTCAGCCTGCTCAGAAGGAACAGCAGAGGTAGAAGACAGAGATAGAGTATATCCACGTGTCTGATCTACACCTCACTCAGCCTGCTCAGAAGGAACATCATAGGTAGAAGACAAAGATAGAGTATATCCACGTGACTCACTCGGCCTGCTCAGAAGGAACTGCAGAGGTAGAAGACAGAGATATAGTACATCCACGTGTCTCACTCAGCCTGCTCAGAAGGAACAGCAGAGGTAGAAGACAGAGATAGAGTATATACACGTGTCTGATCTACACCTCACTCAGCCTGCTGAGAAGGAACAGCAGAGGTAGAAGACAGAGATAGAGTATATCCACGTGTCCCACTCAGCCTGCTCAGAAGGAACAGCAGAGGTAGAAGACAGAGATAGAGTATATCCACGTGTCTGATCTACACCTCACTCAGCCTGCTCAGAAGGAAGAGCAGAGGTAGAAGACAGATATAGAGTATATCCACGTGTCTCACTCAGCCTGCTCAGAAGGAACATCAGAGGTAGAAGACAGAGATAGAGTATGTCCACGTGTCTCATTCAGCCTGCTCAGAAGGAACAGCAGAGGTAGATGACACAGATAGAGTATATCCACGTGTCTGATCTACACCTCACTCAGCCTGCTCAGAAGGAACAGCAGAGGTAGAAGACATAGATAGAGTATATCCACGTGTCTCACTCAGCCTGCTCATAAGGAACAGCAGAGGTAGAAGACAGAGATAGAGTATATCCACGTGTGTGATCTACCACTCACTCAGCCTGCTCAGAAGGAACAGCAGAGGTAGAAGACAGAGATAGAGTATATCCACGTGTCTCACTCAGCCTGCTCAGAAGGAACAGCAGAGGTAGAAGACAGAGATATAGTATATCCACGTGTCTCACTCAGCCTGCTCAGAAGAAACAGCAGAGGTAGAAGACAGAGATAGAGTATATCCACGTGTCTTACTCAGCCTGCTCAGAAGGAACAGCAGAGGTAGAAGACAGAGATATAGTATATCCACGTGTCTCACTCAGCCTGCTCAGAAGGAACAGCAGAGGTAGAAGACAGAGATAGAGTATATCCACGTGTCTCACTCAGCCTGCTTTGAAGGAACAGCAGAGGTAGAAGACAGAGATAGAGTATATCCACGTGTCTCACTCAGCCTGCTCAGAAGGAACAGCAGAGGTAGAAGACAGAGATAGAGTATATCCACGTGTCTGATCTACACCTCACTCAGCCTGCTCAGAAGGAACATCATAGGTAGAAGACAGAGATAGAGTATATCCACGTGACTCACTCAGCCTGCTCAGAAGGAACTGCAGAGGTAGAAGACAGAGATATAGTACATCCACGTGTCTCACTCAGCCTGCTCAGAAGGAACAGCAGAGGTAGAAGACAGAGATAGAGTATATACACGTGTCTGATCTACACCTCACTCAGCCTGCTGAGAAGGAACAGCAGAGGTAGAAGACAGAGATAGAGTATATCCACGTGTCTCACTCAGCCTACTCATAAGGAACAGCAGAGGTAGAAGACAGATATATAGTATCTCCACGTGTCTCACTCAGCCTGCTCAGAAGGAACAGCAGAGGTAGAAGACAGAGATAGAGTATATCCACGTGTCCCACTCAGCCTGCTCAGAAGGAACAGCAGAGGTAGAAGACAGAGATAGAGTATATCCACGTGTCTGATCTACACCTCACTCAGCCTGCTCTGAAGGAAGAGCAGAGGTAGAAGACAGATATAGAGTATATCCACTTGTCTCACTCAGCCTGCTCAGAAGGAACAGCAGAGGTAGAAGACAAAGATAGAGTATATCCACGTGTCCCACTCAGCCTGCTCAGAAGGAACAGCAGAGGTAGAAGACAGAGATAGAGTAACTCCACGTGTCTGATCTACACCTCACTCAGCCTGCTCAGAAGGAAGAGCAGAGGTAGAAGACAGATATAGAGTATATCCACGTGTCTCACTCAGCCTGCTCAGAAGGAACATCAGAGGTAGAAGACAGCGATATAGTATGTCCACGTGTCTCATTCAGCCTGCTCAGAAGGAACAGCAGAGGTAGATGACACAGATAGAGTATATCCACGTGTCTGATCTACACCTCACTCAGCCTGCTCAGAAGGAACAGCAGAGGTAGAAGACAGATATAGAGTATATCCACGTGTCCCACTCAGCCTGCTCAGAAGGAACAGCAGAGGTAGAACACAGAGATAGAGTATATCCACGTGTCTCACTCAGCCTGCTCAGAAGGAACAGCAGAGGTAGAAGACAGAGATATAGTATATCCACGTGTCTCACTCAGCCTGCTCAGAAGGAACAGCAGAGGTAGAAGACAGAGATAGAGTATATCCACGTGTCTTACTCAGCCTGCTCAGAAGGAACAGCAGAGGTAGAAGACAGAGATATAGTATATCCACGTGTCTCACTCAGCCTGCTCAGAAGGAACAGCAGAGGTAGAAGACAGAGATAGAGTATATCCACGTGTCTCACTCAGCCTGCTCAGAAGGAACAGCAGAGGTAGAAGACAGAGATAGAGTATATCCACGTGTCTCACTCAGCCTGCTCAGAAGGAACAGCAGAGGTAGAAGACAGAGATAGAGTATATCCACGTGTCTGATCTACACCTCACTCAGCCTGCTCAGAAGGAACATCATAGGTAGAAGACAAAGATAGAGTATATCCACGTGACTCACTCGGCCTGCTCAGAAGGAACTGCAGAGGTAGAAGACAGAGATATAGTACATCCACGTGTCTCACTCAGCCTGCTCAGAAGGAACAGCAGAGGTAGAAGACAGAGATAGAGTATATACACGTGTCTGATCTACACCTCACTCAGCCTGCTGAGAAGGAACAGCAGAGGTAGAAGACAGAGATAGAGTATATCCACGTGTCCCACTCAGCCTGCTCAGAAGGAACAGCAGAGGTAGAAGACAGAGATAGAGTATATCCACGTGTCTGATCTACACCTCACTCAGCCTGCTCAGAAGGAAGAGCAGAGGTAGAAGACAGATATAGAGTATATCCACGTGTCTCACTCAGCCTGCTCAGAAGGAACATCAGAGGTAGAAGACAGAGATAGAGTATGTCCACGTGTCTCATTCAGCCTGCTCAGAAGGAACAGCAGAGGTAGATGACACAGATAGAGTATATCCACGTGTCTGATCTACACCTCACTCAGCCTGCTCAGAAGGAACAGCAGAGGTAGAAGACAGATATAGAGTATATCCACGTGTCTGATCTACACCTCACTCAGCCTGCTCAGAAGGAACAGCAGATGTAGAAGACAGAGATAGAGTATATCTACGTGTGTGATCTACCACTCACTCAGCCTGCTCAGAAGGAACAGCAGAGGTAGAAGACAGAGATAGAGTATATCCACGTGTCTCACTCAGCCTGCTCATAAGGAACAACAGAGGTAGAAGACAGAGATAGAGTATATCCACGTGTGTGATCTACCACTCACTCAGCCTGCTCAGAAGGAACAGCAGAGGTAGAAGACAGAGATAGAGTATATCCACGTGTCTCACTCAGCCTGCTCAGAAGGAACAGCAGAGGTAGAAGACAGAGATATAGTATATCCACGTGTCTCACTCAGCCTGCTCAGAAGAAACAGCAGAGGTAGAAGACAGAGATAGAGTATATCCACGTGTCTTACTCAGCCTGCTCAGAAGGAACAGCAGAGGTAGAAGACAGAGATATAGTATATCCACGTGTCTCACTCAGCCTGCTCAGAAGGAACAGCAGAGGTAGAAGACAGAGATAGAGTATATCCACGTGTCTTACTCAGCCTGCTCAGAAGGAACAGCAGAGGTAGAAGACAGAGATATAGTATATCCACGTGTCTCACTCAGCCTGCTCAGAAGGAACAGCAGAGGTAGAAGACAGAGATAGAGTATATCCACGTGTCTCACTCAGCCTGCTCAGAAGGAACAGCAGAGGTAGAAGACAGAGATAGAGTATATCCACGTGTCTCACTCAGCCTGCTCAGAAGGAACAGCAGAGGTAGAAGACAGAGATAGAGTATATCCACGTGTCTGATCTACACCTCACTCAGCCTGCTCAGAAGGAACATCATAGGTAGAAGACAAAGATAGAGTATATCCACGTGACTCACTCGGCCTGCTCAGAAGGAACTGCAGAGGTAGAAGACAGAGATATAGTACATCCACGTGTCTCACTCAGCCTGCTCAGAAGGAACAGCAGAGGTAGAAGACAGAGATAGAGTATATACACGTGTCTGATCTACACCTCACTCAGCCTGCTGAGAAGGAACAGCAGAGGTAGAAGACAGAGATAGAGTATATCCACGTGTCCCACTCAGCCTGCTCAGAAGGAACAGCAGAGGTAGAAGACAGAGATAGAGTATATCCACGTGTCTGATCTACACCTCACTCAGCCTGCTCAGAAGGAAGAGCAGAGGTAGAAGACAGATATAGAGTATATCCACGTGTCTCACTCAGCCTGCTCAGAAGGAACATCAGAGGTAGAAGACAGAGATAGAGTATGTCCACGTGTCTCATTCAGCCTGCTCAGAAGGAACAGCAGAGGTAGATGACACAGATAGAGTATATCCACGTGTCTGATCTACACCTCACTCAGCCTTCTCAGAAGGAACAGCAGAGGTAGAAGACAGAGATATAGTACATCCACGTGTCTCACTCAGCCTGCTCAGAAGGAACAGCAGAGGTAGAAGACAGAGATAGAGTATATCCACGTGTCTGATCTACACCTCACTCAGCCTGCTCAGAAGGAACATCATAGGTAGAAGACAAAGATAGAGTATATCCACGTGACTCACTCGGCCTGCTCAGAAGGAACTGCAGAGGTAGAAGACAGAGATATAGTACATCCACGTGTCTCACTCAGCCTGCTCAGAAGGAACAGCAGAGGTAGAAGACAGAGATAGAGTATATACACGTGTCTGATCTACACCTCACTCAGCCTGCTGAGAAGGAACAGCAGAGGTAGAAGACAGAGATAGAGTATATCCACGTGTCCCACTCAGCCTGCTCAGAAGGAACAGCAGAGGTAGAAGACAGAGATAGAGTATATCCACGTGTCTGATCTACACCTCACTCAGCCTGCTGAGAAGGAACAGCAGAGGTAGAAGACAGAGATAGAGTATATCCACGTGTCTCACTCAGCCTACTCATAAGGAACAGCAGAGGTAGAAGACAGATATATAGTATCTCCACGTGTCTCACTCAGCCTGCTCAGAAGGAACAGCAGAGGTAGAAGACAGAGATAGAGTATATCCACGTGTCCCACTCAGCCTGCTCAGAAGGAACAGCAGAGGTAGAAGACAGAGATAGAGTATATCCACGTGTCTGAGCTACACCTCACTCAGCCTGCTCTGAAGGAAGAGCAGAGGTAGAAGACAGATATAGAGTATATCCACTTGTCTCACTCAGCCTGCTCAGAAGGAACAGCAGAGGTAGAAGACAAAGATAGAGTATATCCACGTGTCCCACTCAGCCTGCTCAGAAGGAACAGCAGAGGTAGAAGACAGAGATAGAGTAACTCCACGTGTCTGATCTACACCTCACTCAGCCTGCTCAGAAGGAAGAGCAGAGGTAGAAGACAGATATAGAGTATATCCACGTGTCTCACTCAGCCTGCTCAGAAGGAACATCAGAGGTAGAAGACAGCGATATAGTATGTCCACGTGTCTCATTCAGCCTGCTCAGAAGGAACAGCAGAGGTAGATGACACAGATAGAGTATATCCACGTGTCTGATCTACACCTCACTCAGCCTGCTCAGAAGGAACAGCAGAGGTAGAAGACAGATATAGAGTATATCCACGTGTCCCACTCAGCCTGCTCAGAAGGAACAGCAGAGGTAGAACACAGAGATAGAGTATATCCACGTGTCTCACTCAGCCTGCTCAGAAGGAACAGCAGAGGTAGAAGACAGAGATATAGTATATCCACGTGTCTCACTCAGCCTGCTCAGAAGGAACAGCAGAGGTAGAAGACAGAGATAGAGTATATCCACGTGTCTTACTCAGCCTGCTCAGAAGGAACAGCAGAGGTAGAAGACAGAGATATAGTATATCCACGTGTCTCACTCAGCCTGCTCAGAAGGAACAGCAGAGGTAGAAGACAGAGATAGAGTATATCCACGTGTCTCACTCAGCCTGCTCAGAAGGAACAGCAGAGGTAGAAGACAGAGATAGAGTATATCCACGTGTCTCACTCAGCCTGCTCAGAAGGAACAGCAGAGGTAGAAGACAGAGATAGAGTATATCCACGTGTCTGATCTACACCTCACTCAGCCTGCTCAGAAGGAACATCATAGGTAGAAGACAAAGATAGAGTATATCCACGTGACTCACTCGGCCTGCTCAGAAGGAACTGCAGAGGTAGAAGACAGAGATATAGTACATCCACGTGTCTCACTCAGCCTGCTCAGAAGGAACAGCAGAGGTAGAAGACAGAGATAGAGTATATACACGTGTCTGATCTACACCTCACTCAGCCTGCTGAGAAGGAACAGCAGAGGTAGAAGACAGAGATAGAGTATATCCACGTGTCCCACTCAGCCTGCTCAGAAGGAACAGCAGAGGTAGAAGACAGAGATAGAGTATATCCACGTGTCTGATCTACACCTCACTCAGCCTGCTCAGAAGGAAGAGCAGAGGTAGAAGACAGATATAGAGTATATCCACGTGTCTCACTCAGCCTGCTCAGAAGGAACATCAGAGGTAGAAGACAGAGATAGAGTATGTCCACGTGTCTCATTCAGCCTGCTCAGAAGGAACAGCAGAGGTAGATGACACAGATAGAGTATATCCACGTGTCTGATCTACACCTCACTCAGCCTGCTCAGAAGGAACAGCAGAGGTAGAAGACAGATATAGAGTATATCCACGTGTCTGATCTACACCTCACTCAGCCTGCTCAGAAGGAACAGCAGATGTAGAAGACAGAGATAGAGTATATCTACGTGTGTGATCTACCACTCACTCAGCCTGCTCAGAAGGAACAGCAGAGGTAGAAGACAGAGATAGAGTATATCCACGTGTCTCACTCAGCCTGCTCATAAGGAACAACAGAGGTAGAAGACAGAGATAGAGTATATCCACGTGTGTGATCTACCACTCACTCAGCCTGCTCAGAAGGAACAGCAGAGGTAGAAGACAGAGATAGAGTATATCCACGTGTCTCACTCAGCCTGCTCAGAAGGAACAGCAGAGGTAGAAGACAGAGATATAGTATATCCACGTGTCTCACTCAGCCTGCTCAGAAGAAACAGCAGAGGTAGAAGACAGAGATAGAGTATATCCACGTGTCTTACTCAGCCTGCTCAGAAGGAACAGCAGAGGTAGAAGACAGAGATATAGTATATCCACGTGTCTCACTCAGCCTGCTCAGAAGGAACAGCAGAGGTAGAAGACAGAGATAGAGTATATCCACGTGTCTCACTCAGCCTGCTTTGAAGGAACAGCAGAGGTAGAAGACAGAGATAGAGTATATCCACGTGTCTCACTCAGCCTGCTCAGAAGGAACAGCAGAGGTAGAAGACAGAGATAGAGTATATACACGTGTCTGATCTACACCTCACTCAGCCTTCTCAGAAGGAACAGCAGAGGTAGAAGACAGAGATATAGTACATCCACGTGTCTCACTCAGCCTGCTCAGAAGGAACAGCAGAGGTAGAAGACAGAGATAGAGTATATCCACGTGTCTGATCTACACCTCACTCAGCCTGCTCAGAAGGAACATCATAGGTAGAAGACAAAGATAGAGTATATCCACGTGACTCACTCGGCCTGCTCAGAAGGAACTGCAGAGGTAGAAGACAGAGATATAGTACATCCACGTGTCTCACTCAGCCTGCTCAGAAGGAACAGCAGAGGTAGAAGACAGAGATAGAGTATATACACGTGTCTGATCTACACCTCACTCAGCCTGCTGAGAAGGAACAGCAGAGGTAGAAGACAGAGATAGAGTATATCCACGTGTCCCACTCAGCCTGCTCAGAAGGAACAGCAGAGGTAGAAGACAGAGATAGAGTATATCCACGTGTCTGATCTACACCTCACTCAGCCTGCTGAGAAGGAACAGCAGAGGTAGAAGACAGAGATAGAGTATATCCACGTGTCTCACTCAGCCTACTCATAAGGAACAGCAGAGGTAGAAGACAGATATATAGTATCTCCACGTGTCTCACTCAGCCTGCTCAGAAGGAACAGCAGAGGTAGAAGACAGAGATAGAGTATATCCACGTGTCCCACTCAGCCTGCTCAGAAGGAACAGCAGAGGTAGAAGACAGAGATAGAGTATATCCACGTGTCTGAGCTACACCTCACTCAGCCTGCTCTGAAGGAAGAGCAGAGGTAGAAGACAGATATAGAGTATATCCACTTGTCTCACTCAGCCTGCTCAGAAGGAACAGCAGAGGTAGAAGACAAAGATAGAGTATATCCACGTGTCCCACTCAGCCTGCTCAGAAGGAACAGCAGAGGTAGAAGACAGAGATAGAGTAACTCCACGTGTCTGATCTACACCTCACTCAGCCTGCTCAGAAGGAAGAGCAGAGGTAGAAGACAGATATAGAGTATATCCACGTGTCTCACTCAGCCTGCTCAGAAGGAACATCAGAGGTAGAAGACAGCGATATAGTATGTCCACGTGTCTCATTCAGCCTGCTCAGAAGGAACAGCAGAGGTAGATGACACAGATAGAGTATATCCACGTGTCTGATCTACACCTCACTCAGCCTGCTCAGAAGGAACAGCAGAGGTAGAAGACAGATATAGAGTATATCCACGTGTCCCACTCAGCCTGCTCAGAAGGAACAGCAGAGGTAGAACACAGAGATAGAGTATATCCACGTGTCTCACTCAGCCTGCTCAGAAGGAACAGCAGAGGTAGAAGACAGAGATATAGTATATCCACGTGTCTCACTCAGCCTGCTCAGAAGGAACAGCAGAGGTAGAAGACAGAGATAGAGTATATCCACGTGTCTTACTCAGCCTGCTCAGAAGGAACAGCAGAGGTAGAAGACAGAGATATAGTATATCCACGTGTCTCACTCAGCCTGCTCAGAAGGAACAGCAGAGGTAGAAGACAGAGATAGAGTATATCCACGTGTCTCACTCAGCCTGCTCAGAAGGAACAGCAGAGGTAGAAGACAGAGATAGAGTATATCCACGTGTCTCACTCAGCCTGCTCAGAAGGAACAGCAGAGGTAGAAGACAGAGATAGAGTATATCCACGTGTCCCACTCAGCCTGCTCAGAAGGAACAGCAGAGGTAGAAGACAGAGATAGAGTATATCCACGTGTCTGATCTACACCTCACTCAGCCTGCTCAGAAGGAAGAGCAGAGGTAGAAGACAGATATAGAGTATATCCACGTGTCTCACTCAGCCTGCTCAGAAGGAACATCAGAGGTAGAAGACAGAGATAGAGTATGTCCACGTGTCTCATTCAGCCTGCTCAGAAGGAACAGCAGAGGTAGATGACACAGATAGAGTATATCCACGTGTCTGATCTACACCTCACTCAGCCTGCTCAGAAGGAACAGCAGAGGTAGAAGACAGATATAGAGTATATCCACGTGTCTGATCTACACCTCACTCAGCCTGCTCAGAAGGAACAGCAGATGTAGAAGACAGAGATAGAGTATATCTACGTGTGTGATCTACCACTCACTCAGCCTGCTCAGAAGGAACAGCAGAGGTAGAAGACAGAGATAGAGTATATCCACGTGTCTCACTCAGCCTGCTCATAAGGAACAACAGAGGTAGAAGACAGAGATAGAGTATATCCACGTGTGTGATCTACCACTCACTCAGCCTGCTCAGAAGGAACAGCAGAGGTAGAAGACAGAGATAGAGTATATCCACGTGTCTCACTCAGCCTGCTCAGAAGGAACAGCAGAGGTAGAAGACAGAGATATAGTATATCCACGTGTCTCACTCAGCCTGCTCAGAAGAAACAGCAGAGGTAGAAGACAGAGATAGAGTATATCCACGTGTCTTACTCAGCCTGCTCAGAAGGAACAGCAGAGGTAGAAGACAGAGATATAGTATATCCACGTGTCTCACTCAGCCTGCTCAGAAGGAACAGCAGAGGTAGAAGACAGAGATAGAGTATATCCACGTGTCTCACTCAGCCTGCTTTGAAGGAACAGCAGAGGTAGAAGACAGAGATAGAGTATATCCACGTGTCTCACTCAGCCTGCTCAGAAGGAACAGCAGAGGTAGAAGACAGAGATAGAGTATATACACGTGTCTGATCTACACCTCACTCAGCCTTCTCAGAAGGAACAGCAGAGGTAGAAGACAGAGATATAGTACATCCACGTGTCTCACTCAGCCTGCTCAGAAGGAACAGCAGAGGTAGAAGACAGAGATAGAGTATATCCACGTGTCTGATCTACACCTCACTCAGCCTGCTCAGAAGGAACATCATAGGTAGAAGACAAAGATAGAGTATATCCACGTGACTCACTCGGCCTGCTCAGAAGGAACTGCAGAGGTAGAAGACAGAGATATAGTACATCCACGTGTCTCACTCAGCCTGCTCAGAAGGAACAGCAGAGGTAGAAGACAGAGATAGAGTATATACACGTGTCTGATCTACACCTCACTCAGCCTGCTGAGAAGGAACAGCAGAGGTAGAAGACAGAGATAGAGTATATCCACGTGTCCCACTCAGCCTGCTCAGAAGGAACAGCAGAGGTAGAAGACAGAGATAGAGTATATCCACGTGTCTGATCTACACCTCACTCAGCCTGCTGAGAAGGAACAGCAGAGGTAGAAGACAGAGATAGAGTATATCCACGTGTCTCACTCAGCCTACTCATAAGGAACAGCAGAGGTAGAAGACAGATATATAGTATCTCCACGTGTCTCACTCAGCCTGCTCAGAAGGAACAGCAGAGGTAGAAGACAGAGATAGAGTATATCCACGTGTCCCACTCAGCCTGCTCAGAAGGAACAGCAGAGGTAGAAGACAGAGATAGAGTATATCCACGTGTCTGAGCTACACCTCACTCAGCCTGCTCTGAAGGAAGAGCAGAGGTAGAAGACAGATATAGAGTATATCCACTTGTCTCACTCAGCCTGCTCAGAAGGAACAGCAGAGGTAGAAGACAAAGATAGAGTATATCCACGTGTCCCACTCAGCCTGCTCAGAAGGAACAGCAGAGGTAGAAGACAGAGATAGAGTAACTCCACGTGTCTGATCTACACCTCACTCAGCCTGCTCAGAAGGAAGAGCAGAGGTAGAAGACAGATATAGAGTATATCCACGTGTCTCACTCAGCCTGCTCAGAAGGAACATCAGAGGTAGAAGACAGCGATATAGTATGTCCACGTGTCTCATTCAGCCTGCTCAGAAGGAACAGCAGAGGTAGATGACACAGATAGAGTATATCCACGTGTCTGATCTACACCTCACTCAGCCTGCTCAGAAGGAACAGCAGAGGTAGAAGACAGATATAGAGTATATCCACGTGTCCCACTCAGCCTGCTCAGAAGGAACAGCAGAGGTAGAACACAGAGATAGAGTATATCCACGTGTCTCACTCAGCCTGCTCAGAAGGAACAGCAGAGGTAGAAGACAGAGATATAGTATATCCACGTGTCTCACTCAGCCTGCTCAGAAGGAACAGCAGAGGTAGAAGACAGAGATAGAGTATATCCACGTGTCTTACTCAGCCTGCTCAGAAGGAACAGCAGAGGTAGAAGACAGAGATATAGTATATCCACGTGTCTCACTCAGCCTGCTCAGAAGGAACAGCAGAGGTAGAAGACAGAGATAGAGTATATCCACGTGTCTCACTCAGCCTGCTCAGAAGGAACAGCAGAGGTAGAAGACAGAGATAGAGTATATCCACGTGTCTCACTCAGCCTGCTCAGAAGGAACAGCAGAGGTAGAAGACAGAGATAGAGTATATCCACGTGTCTGATCTACACCTCACTCAGCCTGCTCAGAAGGAACATCATAGGTAGAAGACAAAGATAGAGTATATCCACGTGACTCACTCGGCCTGCTCAGAAGGAACTGCAGAGGTAGAAGACAGAGATATAGTACATCCACGTGTCTCACTCAGCCTGCTCAGAAGGAACAGCAGAGGTAGAAGACAGAGATAGAGTATATACACGTGTCTGATCTACACCTCACTCAGCCTGCTGAGAAGGAACAGCAGAGGTAGAAGACAGAGATAGAGTATATCCACGTGTCCCACTCAGCCTGCTCAGAAGGAACAGCAGAGGTAGAAGACAGAGATAGAGTATATCCACGTGTCTGATCTACACCTCACTCAGCCTGCTCAGAAGGAAGAGCAGAGGTAGAAGACAGATATAGAGTATATCCACGTGTCTCACTCAGCCTGCTCAGAAGGAACATCAGAGGTAGAAGACAGAGATAGAGTATGTCCACGTGTCTCATTCAGCCTGCTCAGAAGGAACAGCAGAGGTAGATGACACAGATAGAGTATATCCACGTGTCTGATCTACACCTCACTCAGCCTGCTCAGAAGGAACAGCAGAGGTAGAAGACAGATATAGAGTATATCCACGTGTCTGATCTACACCTCACTCAGCCTGCTCAGAAGGAACAGCAGATGTAGAAGACAGAGATAGAGTATATCTACGTGTGTGATCTACCACTCACTCAGCCTGCTCAGAAGGAACAGCAGAGGTAGAAGACAGAGATAGAGTATATCCACGTGTCTCACTCAGCCTGCTCATAAGGAACAACAGAGGTAGAAGACAGAGTTAGAGTATATCCACGTGTGTGATCTACCACTCACTCAGCCTGCTCAGAAGGAACAGCAGAGGTAGAAGACAGAGATAGAGTATATCCACGTGTCTCACTCAGCCTGCTCAGAAGGAACAGCAGAGGTAGAAGACAGAGATATAGTATATCCACGTGTCTCACTCAGCCTGCTCAGAAGAAACAGCAGAGGTAGAAGACAGAGATAGAGTATATCCACGTGTCTTACTCAGCCTGCTCAGAAGGAACAGCAGAGGTAGAAGACAGAGATATAGTATATCCACGTGTCTCACTCAGCCTGCTCAGAAGGAACAGCAGAGGTAGAAGACAGAGATAGAGTATATCCACGTGTCTCACTCAGCCTGCTTTGAAGGAACAGCAGAGGTAGAAGACAGAGATAGAGTATATCCACGTGTCTCACTCAGCCTGCTCAGAAGGAACAGCAGAGGTAGAAGACAGAGATAGAGTATATACACGTGTCTGATCTACACCTCACTCAGCCTGCTGAGAAGGAACAGCAGAGGTAGAAGACAGAGATAGAGTATATCCACGTGTCTCACTCAGCCTACTCATAAGGAACAGCAGAGGTAGAAGACAGATATATAGTATCTCCACGTGTCAAACTCAGCCTGCTCAGAAGGAACAGCAGAGGTAGAAGACAGAGATAGAGTATATCCACGTGTCCCACTCAGCCTGCTCAGAAGGAACAGCAGAGGTAGACGACAGAGATAGAGTATATCCACGTGTCTGATCTACACCTCACTCAGCCTGCTCTGAAGGAAGAGCAGAGGTAGAAGACAGATATAGAGTATATCCACTTGTCTCACTCAGCCTGCTCAGAAGGAACAGCAGAGGTAGAAGACAAAGATAGAGTATATCCACGTGTCCCACTCAGCCTGCTCAGAAGGAACAGCAGAGGTAGAAGACAGAGATAGAGTAACTCCACGTGTCTGATCTACACCTCACTCAGCCTGCTCAGAAGGAAGAGCAGAGGTAGAAGACAGATATAGAGTATATCCACGTGTCTCACTCAGCCTGCTCAGAAGGAACATAAGAGGTAGAAGACAGCGATATAGTATGTCCACGTGTCTCATTCAGCCTGCTCAGAAGGAACAGCAGAGGTAGATGACACAGATAGAGTATATCCACGTGTCTGATCTACACCTCACTCAGCCTGCTCAGAAGGAACAGCAGAGGTAGAACACAGAGATAGAGTATATCCACGTGTCTCACTCAGCCTGCTCAGAAGGAACAGCAGAGGTAGAAGACAGAGATATAGTATATCCACGTGTCTCACTCAGCCTGCTCAGAAGGAACAGCAGAGGTAGAAGACAGAGATAGAGTATATCCACGTGTCTTACTCAGCCTGCTCAGAAGGAACAGCAGAGGTAGAAGACAGAGATATAGTATATCCACGTGTCTCACTCAGCCTGCTCAGAAGGAACAGCAGAGGTAGAAGACAGAGATAGAGTATATCCACGTGTCTCACTCAGCCTGCTCAGAAGGAACAGCAGAGGTAGAAGACAGAGATAGAGTATATCCACGTGTCTCACTCAGCCTGCTCAGAAGGAACAGCAGAGGTAGAAGACAGAGATAGAGTATATCCACGTGTCTGATCTACACCTCACTCAGCCTGCTCAGAAGGAACAGCAGATGTAGAAGACAGAGATAGAGTATATCTACGTGTGTGATCTACCACTCACTCAGCCTGCTCAGAAGGAACAGCAGAGGTAGAAGACAGAGATAGAGTATATCCACGTGTCTCACTCAGCCTGCTCAGAAGGAACAACAGAGGTAGAAGACAGAGATATAGTATATCCACGTGTCTCACTCAGCCTGCTCAGAAGGAACAGCAGAGGTAGAAGACAGAGATAGAGTATATCCACGTGTCTCACTCAGCCTGCTCAGAAGGAACAGCAGAGGTAGAAGACAGAGATATAGTATATCCACGTGTCTCATTCAGCCTGCTCAGAAGGAACAGCAGAGGTAGAAGACAGAGATAGAGTATATCCACGTGTCTCACTCAGCCTGCTCAGAAGGAACAGCAGAGGTAGAAGACAGAGATAGAGTATATCCACGTGTCTCACTCAGCCTGCTCAGAAGGAACAGCAGAGGTAGAAGACAGAGATAGAGTATATCCACGTGTCTGATGTACACCTCACTCAGCCTGCTCAGAAGGAACATCATAGGTAGAAGACAGAGATAGAGTATATCCACGTGACTCACTCAGCCTGCTCAGAAGGAACAGCAGAGGTAAAAGACAGAGATATAGTATATCCACGTGTCTGATCTACACCTCACTCAGCCTGCTCAGAAGGAACAGCAGAGGTATGAGACAGAGATGGAGTATATCCACGTGTCTCACTCAGCCTGCTCAGAAGGAACTGCAGAGGTAGAAGACAGAGATATAGTACATCCACGTGTCTCACTCAGCCTGCTCAGAAGGAACAGCAGAGGTAGAAGACAGAGATAGAGTATATCCACGTGTCTCACTCAGCCTGCTCAGAAGGAACAGCAGAGGTAGAACACAGAGATAGAGTATATCCACGTGTCTCACTCAGCCTGCTCATAAGGAACAACAGAGGTAGAAGACAGAGATAGAGTATATCCACGTGTGTGATCTACCACTCACTCAGCCTGCTCAGAAGGAACAGCAGAGGTAGAAGACAGAGATAGAGTATATCCACGTGTCTCACTCAGCCTGCTCAGAAGGAACAGCAGAGGTAGAAGACAGAGATATAGTATATCCACGTGTCTCACTCAGCCTGCTCAGAAGGAACAGCAGAGGTAGAAGACAGAGATAGAGTATATCCACGTGTCTTACTCAGCCTGCTCAGAAGGAACAGCAGAGGTAGAAGACAGATATATAGTATATACACGTGTCTGATCTACACCTCACTCAGCCTGCTGAGAAGGAACAGCAGAGGTAGAAGACAGAGATAGAGTATATCCACGTGACTCACTCAGCCTGCTCAGAAGGAACTGCAGAGGTAGAAGACAGAGATATAGTACATCCACGTGTCTCACTCAGCCTGCTCAGAAGGAACAGCAGAGGTAGAAGACAGAGATATAGTATATCCACGTGTCTCACTCAGCCTGCTCAGAAGGAACAGCAGAGGTAGAAGACAGAGATAGAGTATATCCACGTGTCTCACTCAGCCTGCTCAGAAGGAACAGCAGAGGTAGAAGACAGAGATAGAGTATATCCACGTGTCTCACTCAGCCTGCTCAGAAGGAACAGCAGAGGTAGAAGACAGAGATATAGTATACCCACGTGTCTCACTCAGCCTGCTCAGAAGAAACAGCAGAGGTAGAAGACAGAGATAGAGTATATCCACGTGTCTTACTCAGCCTGCTCAGAAGGAACAGCAGAGGTAGAAGACAGAGATATAGTATATCCACGTGTCTCACTCAGCCTGCTCAGAAGGAACAGCAGAGGTAGAAGACAGAGATAGAGTATATCCACGTGTCTCACTCAGCCTGCTTTGAAGGAACAGCAGAGGTAGAAGACAGAGATAGAGTATATCCACGTGTCTCACTCAGCCTGCTCAGAAGGAACAGCAGAGGTAGAAGACAGAGATAGAGTATATCCACGTGTCTGATCTACACCTCACTCAGCCTGCTCAGAAGGAACATCATAGGTAGAAGACAGAGATAGAGTATATCCACGTGACTCACTCAGCCTGCTCAGAAGGAACTGCAGAGGTAGAAGACAGAGATATAGTACATCCACGTGTCTCACTCAGCCTGCTCAGAAGGAACAGCAGAGGTAGAAGACAGAGATAGAGTATATACACGTGTCTGATCTACACCTCACTCAGCCTGCTGAGAAGGAACAGCAGAGGTAGAAGACAGAGATAGAGTATATCCACGTGTCTCACTCAGCCTACTCATAAGGAACAGCAGAGGTAGAAGACAGATATATAGTATCTCCACGTGTCTCACTCAGCCTGCTCAGAAGGAACAGCAGAGGTAGAAGACAGAGATAGAGTATATCCACGTGTCCCACTCAGCCTGCTCAGAAGGAACAGCAGAGGTAGAAGACAGAGATAGAGTATATCCACGTGTCTGATCTACACCTCACTCAGCCTGCTCTGAAGGAAGAGCAGAGGTAGAAGACAGATATAGAGTATATCCACTTGTCTCACTCAGCCTGCTCAGAAGGAACAGCAGAGGTAGAAGACAAAGATAGAGTATATCCACGTGTCCCACTCAGCCTGCTCAGAAGGAACAGCAGAGGTAGAAGACAGAGATAGAGTATATCCACGTGTCTGATCTACACCTCACTCAGCCTGCTCAGAAGGAACATCATAGGTAGAAGACAAAGATAGAGTATATCCACGTGACTCACTCGGCCTGCTCAGAAGGAACTGCAGAGGTAGAAGACAGAGATATAGTACATCCACGTGTCTCACTCAGCCTGCTCAGAAGGAACAGCAGAGGTAGAAGACAGAGATAGAGTATATACACGTGTCTGATCTACACCTCACTCAGCCTGCTGAGAAGGAACAGCAGAGGTAGAAGACAGAGATAGAGTATATCCACGTGTCCCACTCAGCCTGCTCAGAAGGAACAGCAGAGGTAGAAGACAGAGATAGAGTATATCCACGTGTCTGATCTACACCTCACTCAGCCTGCTCAGAAGGAAGAGCAGAGGTAGAAGACAGATATAGAGTATATCCACGTGTCTCACTCAGCCTGCTCAGAAGGAACATCAGAGGTAGAAGACAGAGATAGAGTATGTCCACGTGTCTCATTCAGCCTGCTCAGAAGGAACAGCAGAGGTAGATGACACAGATAGAGTATATCCACGTGTCTGATCTACACCTCACTCAGCCTGCTCAGAAGGAACAGCAGAGGTAGAAGACAGAGATATAGTACATCCACGTGTCTCACTCAGCCTGCTCAGAATGAACAGCAGAGGTAGAAGACAGAGATGGAGTATATCCACGTGTCTGATCTACACCTCACTCAGCCTGCTCAGAAGGAACATCATAGGTAGAAGACAAAGATAGAGTATATCCACGTGACTCACTCGGCCTGCTCAGAAGGAACTGCAGAGGTAGAAGACAGAGATATAGTACATCCACGTGTCTCACTCAGCCTGCTCAGAAGGAACAGCAGAGGTAGAAGACAGAGATAGAGTATATACACGTGTCTGATCTACACCTCACTCAGCCTGCTGAGAAGGAACAGCAGAGGTAGAAGACAGAGATAGAGTATATCCACGTGTCCCACTCAGCCTGCTCAGAAGGAACAGCAGAGGTAGAAGACAGAGATAGAGTATATCCACGTGTCTGATCTACACCTCACTCAGCCTGCTGAGAAGGAACAGCAGAGGTAGAAGACAGAGATAGAGTATATCCACGTGTCTCACTCAGCCTACTCATAAGGAACAGCAGAGGTAGAAGACAGATATATAGTATCTCCACGTGTCTCACTCAGCCTGCTCAGAAGGAACAGCAGAGGTAGAAGACAGAGATAGAGTATATCCACGTGTCCCACTCAGCCTGCTCAGAAGGAACAGCAGAGGTAGAAGACAGAGATAGAGTATATCCACGTGTCTGATCTACACCTCACTCAGCCTGCTCTGAAGGAAGAGCAGAGGTAGAAGACAGATATAGAGTATATCCACTTGTCTCACTCAGCCTGCTCAGAAGGAACAGCAGAGGTAGAAGACAAAGATAGAGTATATCCACGTGTCCCACTCAGCCTGCTCAGAAGGAACAGCATAGGTAGAAGACAGAGATAGAGTAACTCCACGTGTCTGATCTACACCTCACTCAGCCTGCTCAGAAGGAAGAGCAGAGGTAGAAGACAGATATAGAGTATATCCACGTGTCTCACTCAGCCTGCTCAGAAGGAACATCAGAGGTAGAAGACAGCGATATAGTATGTCCACGTGTCTCATTCAGCCTGCTCAGAAGGAACAGCAGAGGTAGATGACACAGATAGAGTATATCCACGTGTCTGATCTACACCTCACTCAGCCTGCTCAGAAGGAACAGCAGAGGTAGAAGACAGATATAGAGTATATCCACGTGTCCCACTCAGCCTGCTCAGAAGGAACAGCAGAGGTAGAACACAGAGATAGAGTATATCCACGTGTCTCACTCAGCCTGCTCAGAAGGAACAGCAGAGGTAGAAGACAGAGATATAGTATATCCACGTGTCTCACTCAGCCTGCTCAGAAGGAACAGCAGAGGTAGAAGACAGAGATAGAGTATATCCACGTGTCTTACTCAGCCTGCTCAGAAGGAACAGCAGAGGTAGAAGACAGAGATATAGTATATCCACGTGTCTCACTCAGCCTGCTCAGAAGGAACAGCAGAGGTAGAAGACAGAGATAGAGTATATCCACGTGTCTCACTCAGCCTGCTCAGAAGGAACAGCAGAGGTAGAAGACAGAGATAGAGTATATCCACGTGTCTCACTCAGCCTGCTCAGAAGGAACAGCAGAGGTAGAAGACAGAGATAGAGTATATCCACGTGTCTGATCTACACCTCACTCAGCCTGCTCAGAAGGAACATCATAGGTAGAAGACAAAGATAGAGTATATCCACGTGACTCACTCGGCCTGCTCAGAAGGAACTGCAGAGGTAGAAGACAGAGATATAGTACATCCACGTGTCTCACTCAGCCTGCTCAGAAGGAACAGCAGAGGTAGAAGACAGAGATAGAGTATATACACGTGTCTGATCTACACCTCACTCAGCCTGCTGAGAAGGAACAGCAGAGGTAGAAGACAGAGATAGAGTATATCCACGTGTCCCACTCAGCCTGCTCAGAAGGAACAGCAGAGGTAGAAGACAGAGATAGAGTATATCCACGTGTCTGATCTACACCTCACTCAGCCTGCTCAGAAGGAAGAGCAGAGGTAGAAGACAGATATAGAGTATATCCACGTGTCTCACTCAGCCTGCTCAGAAGGAACATCAGAGGTAGAAGACAGAGATAGAGTATGTCCACGTGTCTCATTCAGCCTGCTCAGAAGGAACAGCAGAGGTAGATGACACAGATAGAGTATATCCACGTGTCTGATCTACACCTCACTCAGCCTGCTCAGAAGGAACAGCAGAGGTAGAAGACAGATATAGAGTATATCCACGTGTCTGATCTACACCTCACTCAGCCTGCTCAGAAGGAACAGCAGATGTAGAAGACAGAGATAGAGTATATCTACGTGTGTGATCTACCACTCACTCAGCCTGCTCAGAAGGAACAGCAGAGGTAGAAGACAGAGATAGAGTATATCCACGTGTCTCACTCAGCCTGCTCATAATGAACAACAGAGGTAGAAGACAGAGATAGAGTATATCCACGTGTGTGATCTACCACTCACTCAGCCTGCTCAGAAGGAACAACAGAGGTAGAAGACAGAGATAGAGTATATCCACGTGTCTCACTCAGCCTGCTCAGAAGGAACAGCAGAGGTAGAAGACAGAGATATAGTATATCCACGTGTCTCACTCAGCCTGCTCAGAAGAAACAGCAGAGGTAGAAGACAGAGATAGAGTATATCCACGTGTCTTACTCAGCCTGCTCAGAAGGAACAGCAGAGGTAGAAGACAGAGATATAGTATATCCACGTGTCTCACTCAGCCTGCTCAGAAGGAACAGCAGAGGTAGAAGACAGAGATAGAGTATATCCACGTGTCTCACTCAGCCTGCTTTGAAGGAACAGCAGAGGTAGAAGACAGAGATAGAGTATATCCACGTGTCTCACTCAGCCTGCTCAGAAGGAACAGCAGAGGTAGAAGACAGAGATAGAGTATATACACGTGTCTGATCTACACCTCACTCAGCCTGCTGAGAAGGAACAGCAGAGGTAGAAGACAGAGATAGAGTATATCCACGTGTCTCACTCAGCCTACTCATAAGGAACAGCAGAGGTAGAAGACAGATATATAGTATCTCCACGTGTCTCACTCAGCCTGCTCAGAAGGAACAGCAGAGGTAAAATACAGAGATAGAGTATATCCACGTGTCTCACTCAGCCTGCTCAGAAGGAACAGCAGTGGTAGAAGACAGAGATAAATTATATCAACGTGTCTGATCTACACCTCACTCAGCCTGCTCAGAAGGAACAGCAGAGGTAAAAGACAGAGATAGAGTATATCCACGTGTCTGATCTACACCTCACTCAGCCTGCTCAGAAGGAACAGCAGAGGTAAAATACAGAGATAGAGTATATCCACGTGTCTGATCTACACCTCACTCAGCCTGCTCAGAAGGAACAGCAGAGGTAGAAGACAGAGATAGAGTATATCCACGTGTCTGATCTACACTTCACTCAGCCTGCTCAGAAGGAGCAGCAGAGGTAGAAGACAGAGATAGAGTATATCCACGTGTCTGATCTACACCTCACTCAGCCTGCTCAGAAGGAACAGCAGAGGTAGAAGACAGATATATAGTATATCCACGTGTCTCACTCATCCTGCTCAGAAGGAACAGCAGAAGTAGAAGAAAGAGATAGAGTATATCCACGTGTCTGATATACACCTCACTCAGCCTGCTCAGAAGGAACAGCAGAGGTAGAAGACACAGATAAATTATATCCACGTGTCTGATCTACACCTCACTCAGCCTGCTCAGAAGGAACAGCAGAGGTAAAAGACAGAGATATAGTATATCCACGTGTCTCACTCAGCCTGCTCAGAAGAAACAGCAGAGGTAGAAGACAGAGATAGAGTATATCCACGTGTCTGATCTACACCTCACTCAGCCTGTTCATAAGAAACAGCAGAGGTAGAAGACAGATATAGAGTATATCCACGTGTCTCACTCAGCCTGCTCAGAAGGAACAGCAGAGGTACAAGACAGAGATAGAGTATATCCACGTGTCTGATCTACACCTCACTCAGCCTGCTCAGAAGGAACAGCAGAGGTAGAAGATAGATAGAGTATATTCACGTGTCTCACTCAGCCTGCTCAGAAGGAACAGCAGAGGTAGAAGACAGAGATAGAGTTTATCCACGTGTCTCACTCAACCTGCTCAGAAGAAATAGCAGAGGTAGAAGACAGATATAGAGTATATACACGTGTCTGGTCTACACCTCAGTCAGCCTGCTCAGAAGGAACAGCAGAGGTAGAAGACAGAGATAGAGTATATCCACGTGTCTGATCTACATCTCACTCAGCCTGCTCAGAAGGAACAGCAGAGGTAAAATACAAAGATAGAGTATATCCACGTGTCTCACTCAGCCTGCTCAGAAGGAACAGCAGAGGTAGAAGACAGAGATAGAGTATATCCACGTGTCTGATCTACACATCACTCAGCCTGCTCAGAAGGAACAGCAGAGGTATAAGACAGAGATAGAGTATATCCACGTGTCTGATCTACACCTCACTCAGCCTGCTCAGAAGGAACAGCAGAGGTAGAAGACAGATATATAGTATATCCACGTGTCTCACTCATCCTGCTCAGAAGGAACAGCAGAAGTAGAAGACAGAGATGGAGTATATCCACGTGTCTGATATACACCTCACTCAGCCTGCTCAGAGGAACAGCAGAGGTAGAAGACAGAGATAGAGTATATCCACGTGTCTGATCTACACCTCACTCAGCCTGCTCAGAAGGAACAGCAGAGGTACAAGACAGAGATATAGTATATCCACGTGTCTCACTCAGCCTGCTCAGAAGGAACAGCAGAGGTAGAAGACAGAGATAGAGTATATCCACGTGTCTCACTCAGCCTGCTCAGAAGGAACACCAGAGGTAGAAGACAGAGATAGAGTATATCCACGTGTCTGATCTACACCTCACTCAGCCTGCTCAGAAGGAACAGCAGAGGTAAAATACAGAGATAGAGTATATCCACGTGTCTCACTCAGCCTGCTCAGAAGGAACAGCAGTGGTAGAAGACAGAGATAAATTATATCAACGTGTCTGATCTACACCTCACTCAGCCTGCTCAGAAGGAACAGCAGAGGTAAAAGACAAAGATAAAGTATATTCACGTGTCTGATCTACACCTCACTCAGCCTGCTCAGAAGGAACAGCAGAGGTAAAATACAGAGATAGAGTATATCCACGTGTCTCACTCAGCCCGCTCAGAAGGAACAGCAGAGGTAGAAAACAGAGATAGAGTATATCCACGTGTCTGATCTACACCCCACTCAGCCTGCTCAGAAGGAACAGCAGAGGTAGAAGACAGAGATAGAGTATATCCACGTGTCTGAACTACACCTCACTCAGCCTGCTCAGAAGGAACATCAGAGGTAGAAGACAGAAATAGAGTATATCCACGTGTCTCACTCAGCCTGCTCAGAAGGAACAGCAGATGTAGAAGACAGATATATAGTATATCCACGTGTCTCACTCAGCCTGCTCAGAAGGAACAGCAGAGGTAGAAGACAGAGATAGATTATATCCACGTGTCTGATCTACACCTCACTCAGCCTGCTCAGAAGGAACAGCAGAGGTAGAAGACAGAGATAGAGTATATCCACGTGTCTGATCTACACATCACTCAGCCTGCTCACAAGGAACAGCAGAGGTAGAAGACAGATATATAGTATATCCACGTGTCTCACTCATCCTGCTCAGAAGGAACAGCAGAAGTAGAAGACAGAGATAGAGTATATCCACGTGTCTGATATACACCTCACTCAGCCTGCTCAGAAGGGACAGCAGAGGTAGAAGACACAGATAAATTATATCCACGTGTCTGATCTACACCTCACTCAGCCTGCTCAGAGGAACAGCAGAGGTAGAAGACAGAGATAGAGTATATCCACGTGTCTGATCTACACCTCACTCAGCCTGCTCAGAATGAACAGCAGATGTAGAAGACATAGATAGAGTTTATCCACGTGTCTCACTCAACATGCTCAGAAGGAACAGCAGAGGTAGAAGACAGAGATAGAGTATATCCACGTGTTTGAACCACACCTCACTCAGCCTGCTCAGAAGGAAGAGCAGAGGTAGAAGACAGAGATAGAGTATATCCACGTGTCTGATATATACCTCACTCAGCCTGCTCAGAAGGAGCAGCAGAGGTAGAAGACAGAGATAGAGTTTATCCACGTGTCTCACTCAACCTGCTCAGAAGGAACAGCAGAGGTAGAAGACAGAGATAGAGTATATCCACGTGTCTCACTCAGCCTGCTCAGAAGGAACACCAGAGGTAGAAGACAGAGATAGAGTATATCCACGTGTCTGATCTACACCTCACTCAGCCTGCTCAGAAGGAACAGCAGATGTAGAAGACATAGATAGAGTTTATCCACGTGTCTCACTCAACATGCTCAGAAGGAACAGCAGAGGTAGAAGACAGAGATAGAGTATATCCACGTGTTTGAACCACACCTCACTCAGCCTGCTCAGAAGGAAGAGCAGAGGTAGAAGACAGAGATAGAGTATATCCACGTGTCTGATATATACCTCACTCAGCCTGCTCAGAAGGAGCAGCAGAGGTAGAAGACATAGATAGAGTTTATCCACGTGTCTCACTCAACATGCTCAGAAGGAACAGCAGAGGTAGAAGACAGAGATAGAGTATATCCACGTGTTTGAACCACACCTCACTCAGCCTGCTCAGAAGGAAGAGCAGAGGTAGAAGACAGAGAT
Source organism: Crossaster papposus (assembly GCA_037893245.1). Lineage (NCBI taxonomy): Eukaryota > Metazoa > Echinodermata > Asteroidea > Velatida > Solasteridae > Crossaster > Crossaster papposus. The sequence continues at coordinate 495,416 of JBAIAA010001137.1, forward strand.
AGAGTATATCCACGTGTCTGATATATACCTCACTCAGCCTGCTCAGAAGGAGCAGCAGAGGTAGAAGACAGAGATAGAGTTTATCCACGTGTCTCACTCAACCTGCTCAGAAGGAACAGCAGAGGTAGAAGACAGAGATAGAGTATATCCACGTGTTTGAACCACACCTCACTCAGCCTGCTCAGAAGGAAGAGCAGAGGTAGAAGACAGAGATAGAGTATATCCACGTGTCTGATATACACCTCACTCAGCCTGCTCAGAAGGAGCAACAGAGGTAGAAGACAGAGATAGAGTATATCCACGTGTCTGATCTACACCTCACTCAGCCTGCTCAGAAGGAACAGCAGAGGTAGAAGACAGAGATAGAGTATATCCACGTGTCTGATCTACACTTCACTCAGCCTGCTCAGAAGGAACAGCAGAGGTAGAAGACAGAGATAGAGTATATCCACGTGTCTGATCTACACCTCACTCAGCCTGCTCAGAAGGAACAGCAGAGGTAGAAGACAGAGATAGAGTATATCCACGTGTCTGATCTACACCTCACTCAGCCTTCTGAGAAAGGAACAGCAGAGGTAGAAGACAGATATATAGTATATCCACGTGTCTCACTCATCCTGCTCAGAAGTAAAAGCAGAGGTAGAAGACAGAGATAGAGTATATCCACGTGTCTGATCTACACCTCACTCAGCCTGCTCAGAAGGAACAGCAGAGGTAGAAGACAGAGATAGATTATATCCACGTGTCTGATCTACACCTCACTCAGCCTGCTCAGAAGGAACAGCAGAGGTAGAAGACAGAGATAGAGTATATCCACGTGTCTGATCTACATCTCACTCAGCCTGCTCAGAAGGAACAGCAGAGGTAAAATACAGAGATAGAGTATATCCAGGTGTCTCACTCAGCCTGCTCAGAAGGAACAGCAGAGGTAGAAGACAGAGATAGAGTATATTCACGTGTCTGATCTACACCTCACTCAGCCTGATCAGGAGGAACAGCAGAGGTAGAAGACAGAGATAGAGTATATCCACGTGTCTGATCTACACCTCACTCAGCCTGCTCAGAAGGAACAGCAGAGGTAGAAGACAGATATATAGTATATCCACGTGTCTCACTCATCCTGCTCAGAAGGAACAGCAGAAGTAGAAGACAGAGATAGAGTATATCCACGTGTCTGATATACACCTCACTCAGCCTGCTCAGAAGGAACAGCAGAGGTAGAAGACACAGATAAATTATATCCACGTGTCTGATCTACACCTCACTCAGCCTGCTCAGAGGAACAGCAGAGGTAGAAGACAGAGATAGAGTATATCCACGTGTCTGATCTACACCTCACTCAGCCTGCTCAGAAGGAACAGCAGAGGTAAAAGACAGAGATATAGTATATCCACGTGTCTCACTCAGCCTGCTCAGAAGGAACAGCAGAGGTAGAAGACAGAGATAGAGTATATCCACGTGTCTCACTCAGCCTGCTCAGAAGGAACAGCAGAGGTAGACGACAGAGATAGAGTATATCCACGTGTCTGATCTACACCTCACTCAGCCTGCTCAGAAGGAACAGCAGAGGTAGAAGACATAGATGGAGTATATCCACGTGTCTGATCTACACCTCACTCAGCCTGCTCAGAAGGAACAGCAGAGGTAGAAGACAGATATAGAGTATATCCACGTGTCTCACTCATCCTGCTCAGAAGGAACAGCAGAGGTAGAAGACAGAGATAGAGTATATCCACGTGTCTCACTCAACCTGCTCAGAAGGAACAGCAGAGGTAGAAGACAGAGATAGAGTATATCCACCTGTCTGATCTACACCTCACTCAACCTGCTCAGAAGGAAAAGCAGAGGTAGAAGACAGAGATAAAGTATATCCACGTGTCTCACTCAGACTGCGCAGAAGGAACAGCAGAGGTAGAAAACAGAGATAAGGTATATCTACGTGTCTCACTCAGCCTGCTCATAAGGAACAGCAGAGGTAGAAGACAGAGATAGAGTATATCCACGTGTCTGATCTACACCTCAGAAGGAACAGCAGAGATAGAAGACAGAGATAGAGTATATCCACGTGTCTGATCTACACCTCACTCAGCCTGCTCAGAAGGAACAGCAGAGGTAGAAGACAGAGATGAATTATATCCACGTGTCTGATCTACACCTCACTCAGCCTGCTCAGAAGGAACAGCAGAGGTAGAAGACAGCGATAGAGTATATCCACGTGTCTGATCTACACCTCACTCAACCTGCTCAGAAGGAACAGCAGAGGTAGAAGACAGAGATAAAGTATATCCACGTGTCTCACTCAGACTGCGCAGAAGGAACAGCAGAGGTAGAAAACAGAGATAAGGTATATCTACGTGTCTCACTCAGCCTGCTCATAAGGAACAGCAGAGGTAGAAGACAGAGATAGAGTATATCCACGTGTCTGATCTACACCTCAGAAGGAACAGCAGAGATAGAAGACAGAGATAGAGTATATCCACGTGTCTGATCTACACCTCACTCAGCCTGCTCAGAAGGAACAGCAGAGGTAGAAGACAGAGATGGATTATATCCACGTGTCTGATCTACACCTCACTCAGCCTGCTCAGAAGGAACAGCAGAGGTAGAAGACAGAGATAGAGTATATCCACGTGTCTGATCTACACCTCACTCAGCCTGTTCAGAAGGAACAGCAGAGGTAAAATACAGAGATAGAGTATATCCACGTGTCTCACTCAGCCTGCTCAGAAGGAACAGCAGTGGTAGAAGACAGAGATAAATTATATCAACGTGTCTGATCTACACCTCACTCAGCCTGCTCAGAAGGAACAGCAGAGGTAAACGACAGAGATAGAGTATATCCACGTGTCTGATCTACACCTCACTCAGCCTGCTCAGAAGGAACAGCAGAGGTAAAATACAGAGATAGAGTATATCCACGTGTCTGATCTACACATCACTCAGCCTGCTCAGAAGGAACAGCAGAGGTAGAAGACAGAGATAGAGTATATCCACGTGTCTGATCTACACCTCACTCAGCCTGCTCAGAAGGAACAGCAGAGGTAGAAGACAGATATATAGTATATCCACGTGTCTCACTCATCCTGCTCAGAAGGAACAGCAGAAGTAGAAGACAGAGATAGAGTATATCCACGTGTCTGATATACACCTCACTCAGCCTGCTCAGAAGGGACAGCAGAGGTAGAAGACACAGATAAATTATATCCACGTGTCTGATCTACACCTCACTCAGCCTGCTCAGAGGAACAGCAGAGGTAGAAGACAGAGATAGAGTATATCCACGTGTCTGATCTACACCTCACTCAGCCTGCTCAGAAGGAACAGCAGATGTAGAAGACATAGATAGAGTTTATCCACGTGTCTCACTCAACATGCTCAGAAGGAACAGCAGAGGTAGAAGACAGAGATAGAGTATATCCACGTGTTTGAACCACACCTCACTCAGCCTGCTCAGAAGGAAGAGCAGAGGTAGAAGACAGAGATAGAGTATATCCACGTGTCTGATATATACCTCACTCAGCCTGCTCAGAAGGAGCAGCAGAGGTAGAAGACAGATATAGAGTTTATCCACGTGTCTCACTCAACCTGCTCAGAAGGAACAGCAGAGGTAGAAGACAGAGATAGAGTATATCCACGTGTTTGAACCACACCTCACTCAGCCTGCTCAGAAGGAAGAGCAGAGGTAGAAGACAGAGATAGAGTATATCCACGTGTCTGATCTACACTTCACTCAGCCTGCTCAGAAGGAACAGCAGAGGTAGAAGACAGAGATAGAGTATATCCACGTGTCTGATCTACACCTCACTCAGCCTGCTCAGAAGGAACAGCAGAGGTAGAAGACAGAGATAGAGTATATCCACGTGTCTGATCTACACCTCACTCAGCCTTCTCAGAAAGGAACAGCAGAGGTAGAAGACAGATATATAGTATATCCACGTGTCTCACTCATCCTGCTCAGAAGTAACAGCAGAGGTAGAAGACAGAGATAGAGTATATCCACGTGTCTGATCTACACCTCACTCAGCCTGCTCAGAAGGAACAGCAGAGGTAGAAGACAGAGATAGAGTATATCCACGTGTCTGATCTACATCTCACTCAGCCTGCTCAGAAGGAACAGCAGAGGTAAAATACAGAGATAGAGTATATCCAGGTGTCTCACTCAGCCTGCTCAGAAGGAACAGCAGAGGTAGAAGACAGAGATAGAGTATATCCACGTGTCTGATCTACACCTCACTCAGCCTGATCAGGAGGAACAGCAGAGGTAGAAGACAGAGATAGAGTATATCCACGTGTCTGATCTACACCTCACTCAGCCTGCTCAGAAGGAACAGCAGAGGTAGAAGACAGATATATAGTATATCCACGTGTCTCACTCATCCTGCTCAGAAGGAACAGCAGAAGTAGAAGACAGAGATAGAGTATATCCACGTGTCTGATATACACCTCACTCAGCCTGCTCAGAAGGAACAGCAGAGGTAGAAGACACAGATAAATTATATCCACGTGTCTGATCTACACCTCACTCAGCCTGCTCAGAGGAACAGCAGAGGTAGAAGACAGAGATAGAGTATATCCACGTGTCTGATCTACACCTCACTCAGCCTGCTCAGAAGGAACAGCAGAGGTAAAATACAGAGATATAGTATATCCACGTGTCTCACTCAGCCTGCTCAGAAGGAACAGCAGAGGTAGAAGACAGAGATAGAGTATATCCACGTGTCTCACTCAGCCTGCTCAGAAGGAACAGCAGAGGTAGACGACAGAGATAGAGTATATCCACGTGTCTGATCTACACCTCACTCAGCCTGCTCAGAAGGAACAGCAGAGGTAGAAGACATAGATGGAGTATATCCACGTGTCTGATCTACACCTCACTCAGCCTGCTCAGAAGGAACAGCAGAGGTAGAAGACAGATATAGAGTATATCCACGTGTCTCACTCATCCTGCTCAGAAGGAACAGCAGAGGTAGAAGACAGAGATAGAGTATATCCACGTGTCTCACTCAGCCTGCTCAGAAGGAACAGCAGAGGTAGAAGACAGAGATAGAGTATATCCACCTGTCTGATCTACACCTCACTCAACCTGCTCAGAAGGAACAGCAGAGGTAGAAGACAGAGATAAAGTATATCCACGTGTCTCACTCAGACTGCGCAGAAGGAACAGCAGAGGTAGAAAACAGAGATAAGGTATATCTACGTGTCTCACTCAGCCTGCTCATAAGGAACAGCAGAGGTAGAAGACAGAGATAGAGTATATCCACGTGTCTGATCTACACCTCAGAAGGAACAGCAGAGATAGAAGACAGAGATAGAGTATATCCACGTGTCTGATCTACACCTCACTCAGCCTGCTCAGAAGGAACAGCAGAGGTAGAAGACAGAGATGGATTATATCCACGTGTCTGATCTACACCTCACTCAGCCTGCTCAGAAGGAACAGCAGAGGTAGAAGACAGAGATAGAGTATATCCACGTGTCTGATCTACACCTCACTCAGCCTGTTCAGAAGGAACAGCAGAGGTAAAATACAGAGATAGAGTATATCCACGTGTCTCACTCAGCCTGCTCAGAAGGAACAGCAGTGGTAGAAGACAGAGATAAATTATATCAACGTGTCTGATCTACACCTCACTCAGCCTGCTCAGAAGGAACAGCAGAGGTAAAAGACAGAGATAGAGTATATCCACGTGTCTGATCTACACCTCACTCAGCCTGCTCAGAAGGAACAGCAGAGGTAAAATACAGAGATAGAGTATATCCACGTGTCTGATCTACACCTCACTCAGCCTGCTCAGAAGGAACAGCAGAGGTAGAAGACAGAGATAGAGTATATCCACGTGTCCGATCTACACTTCACTCAGCCTGCTCAGAAGGAGCAGCAGAGGTAGAAGACAGAGATAGAGTATATCCACGTGTCTGATCTACACCTCACTCAGCCTGCTCAGAAGGAACAGCAGAGGTAGAAGACAGAGATAGAGTATATCCACGTGTCTGATCTACACCTCACTCAGCCTTCTCAGAAAGGAACAGCAGAGGTAGAAGACAGATATATAGTATATCCACGTGTCTCACTCATCCTGCTCAGAAGGAACAGCAGAGGTAGAAGACAGAGATAGAGTATATCCACGTGTCTGATCTACACCTCACTCAGCCTGCTCAGAAGGAACAGCAGAGGTAGAAGACAGAGATAGATTATATCCACGTGTCTGATCTACATCTCACTCAGCCTGCTCAGAAGGAACAGCAGAGGTAAAATACAAAGATAGAGTATATCCACGTGTCTCACTCAGCCTGCTCAGAAGGAACAGAAGAGGTAGAAGACAGAGATAGAGTATATCCACGTGTCTGATCTACACATCACTCAGCCTGCTCAGAAGGAACAGCAGAGGTAGAAGACAGAGATAGAGTATATCCACGTGTCTGATCTACACCTCACTCAGCCTGCTCAGAAGGAACAGCAGAGGTAGAAGACAGAGATAGATTATATCCACGTGTCTCACTCATCCTGCTCAGAAGGAACAGCAGAAGTAGAAGACAGAGATAGAGTATATCCACGTGTCTGATATACACCTCACTCAGCCTGCTCAGAAGGGACAGCAGAGGTAGAAGACACAGATAAATTATATCCACGTGTCTGATCTACACCTCACTCAGCCTGCTCAGAGGAACAGCAGAGGTAGAAGACAGAGATAGAGTATATCCACGTGTCTGATCTACACCTCACTCAGCCTGCTCAGAAGGAACAGCAGAGGTAGAAGACATAGATAGAGTTTATCCACGTGTCTCACTCAACATGCTCAGAAGGAACAGCAGAGGTAGAAGACAGAGATAGAGTATATCAACGTGTTTGAACCACACCTCACTCAGCCTGCTCAGAAGGAAGAGCAGAGGTAGAAGACAGAGATAGAGTATATCCACGTGTCTGATATATACCTCACTCAGCCTGCTCAGAAGGAGCAGCAGAGGTAGAAGACAGAGATAGAGTTTATCCACGTGTCTCACTCAACCTGCTCAGAAGGAACAGCAGAGGTAGAAGACAGAGATAGAGTATATCCACGTGTTTGAACCACACCTCACTCAGCCTGCTCAGAAGGAAGAGCAGAGGTAGAAGACAGAGATAGAGTATATCCACGTGTCTGATATACACCTCACTCAGCCTGCTCAGAAGGAGCAACAGAGGTAGAAGACAGAGATAGAGTATATCCACGTGTCTGATCTACACCTCACTCAGCCTGCTCAGAAGGAACAGCAGAGGTAGAAGACAGAGATAGAGTATATCCACGTGTCTGATCTACACCTCACTCAGCCTGCTCAGAAGGAACAGCAGAGGTAGAAGACAGAGATAGAGTATATCCACTTGTCTGATCTACACCTCACTCAGCCTGCTCAGAAGGAACAGCAGAGGTAGAAGACAGAGATAGAGTATATCCACGTGTCTCACTCAGCCTGCTCAGAATGAACAGCAGAGGTAGAAGACAGAGATAGAGTATATACACGTTTCTGATCTACACCTCACTCAGCCTGTTCAGAAGGAACAGCAGAGGTAGAAGACAGAGATAGAGTATATCCACGTGTCTCACTTAGCCTGCTCAGAAGGAACATCAGAAGTAGAAGACAGAGATAGAGTATATCCACGTGTCTCACTCAGCCTGCTCAGAAGGAACAGCAGAAGTAGAAGACAGAGATAGAGTATATCCACGTGTCTGATCTACACCTCACTCAGCCTGCTCAGAAGGAACAGCAGAGGTAGAAGACAGAGATAGAGTATATCCAAGTGTCTCACTCAGCCTGATCAGAAGGAACAGCAGAGGTAGAAGACAGAGATAGAGTATATCCACGTGTCTGATCTACACCTCACTCAGCCTGCTCAGAAGGAACAGCAGAGGTAGAAGAAAGAGATAAAGTATATCCACTTGTCTGATCTACACCTCACTCAGCCTGCTCAGAAGGAACAGCAGAGGTAGAAGACAGAGATAGAGTATATCCACGTGTCTCACTCAGCCTGCTCAGAAGGAACAGAAGAGGTAGAAGATAGAGATAGAGTATATCCACGTGTCTCACTCAGCCTGCTCAGAAGGAAGAGTAGAGGTAGAAGACAGAGATAGAGTATATCCACGTGTCTGATCTACACCTCACTCAGCCTGCTCGGAAGGAACAGCAGAGGTAGAAGACAGAGATATAGTATATCCTCGTGTCTCACTCAGCCTGCTCAGAATGAACAGCAGAGGTAGAAAACAGCGATAGAGTATATCCACGTGTCTGATCTACACCTCACTCAGCCTGCTCAGAAGGAACAGCAGAGGTAGGAGACAGAGATAGAGTATATCCACGTGTCTCACTCAGCCTGCTCAGAAGGAACAGCAGAGGTAGAAGACAGAGATAGAGTATATCCACGTGTCTGATCTACACCTCATTCAGCCTGCTCAGAAGGAACATCAAAGGTAGAAGACAGAGATAGAGTATATCCACGTGTCTGATCGACACCTCACTCTGCCTGCTCAGAAGGAACAACAGAGGTACAAGACAGAGATAGAGTATATCCACGTGTCTCACTCAGCCTGCTCAGAAGGAACAGCAGAGGTAGAAGACAGAGATAGAGTATATCCACGTTTCTGATCTACACCTCACTCAGCCTGTTCAGAAGGAACAGCAGAGGTAGAAGACAGACATAGAGTATATCCACGTGTCTCACTTAGCCTGCTCAGAAGGAACAGCAGAAGTAGAAGACAGAGATAGAGTATATCCACGTGTCTCACTCATCCTGCTCAGAAGGAACAGCAGAGGTAGAAGACAGACATAGAGTATATCCACGTGTCTCACTTAGCCTGCTCAGAAGGAACAGCAGAAGTAGAAGACAGAGATAGAGTATATCCACGTGTCTCACTCAGCCTGCTCAGAAGGAACAGCAGAGGTAGAAGACAGAGATAGAGTATATCCACGTGTCTCACTCAGCCTGCTCAGAAGAAACAGCAGAGGTAGAAGACAGAGATAGAGTATATACACGTGTCTGATCTACACCTCACTCAACCTGCTCAGAAGGAACAGCAGAGGTACAATACAGAGATAGAGTATATCCACGTGTCTCACTCAGACTGCTCAGAAGGAACAGCAGAGGTAGAAGACAGAGATAGAGTATATCCACGTTTCTGATCTACACCTCACTCAGCCTGTTCAGAAGGAACAGCAGAGGTAGAAGACAGCGATATAGTATATCCACGTGTCTCACTTAGCCTGCTCAGAAGGAACATCAGAAGTAGAAGACAGAGATATAGTATATCCACGTGTCTCACTCAGCCTGCTCAGAAGGAACAGCAGAGGTAGAAGACAGAGATAGAGTATGTCCACGTGTCTGATCTACACCTCACTCAGCCTGCACAGAAGGAACAGCAGAGGTAGAAGACAGAGATAGAGTATATCCACGTGTCTGATCTACACCTCACTCAGCCTGCTCAGAAGGAACAGCAGAGGTAGAAGACAGCCTGCTCAGAAGGAACAGCAGAGGTAGAAGACAGAGATAGAGTATATCCACGTGTCTCACTCAGCCTGCTCAGAATGAACAGCAGAGGTAGAAGACAGAGATAGAGTATATCCACGTGTCTGATCTACACCTCACTCAGCCTGCTCAGAAGGAACAGCAGAGGCAGAAGACAGAGATAGAGTATATCCACGTGTCTCACTCAGCCTGCTCAGAAGGAACAGCAGAGGTAGAGGATAGAGATAGAGTATATCCACGTGTCTCACTCAGCCTGCTCAGACGGAAGAGCAGAGGTAGAAGACAGAGATAGAGTATATCCACGTGTCTGATCTACACCTCACTCAGCCTGCTCGGAAGGAACAGCAGAGGTAGAAGACAGAGATATAGTATATCCTCGTGTCTCACTCAGCCTGCTCAGAAGGAACAGCAGAGGTAGAAGACAGCGATAGAGTATATCCACGTGTCTGATCTACACCTCACTCAGCCTGCTCAGAAGGAACAGCAGAGGTAGGAGACAGAGATAGAGTATATCCACGTGTCTCACTCAGCCTGCTCAGAAGGAACAGCAGAGGTAGAAGACAGAGATAGAGTATATCCACGTGTCTGATCTACACCTCATTCAGCCTGCTCAGAAGGAACATCAAAGGTAGAAGACAGAGATAGAGTATATCCACGTGTCTCACTCAGACTGCTCAGAAGGAACAGCAGAGGTAGAAGACAGAGATAGAGTATATCCACGTTTCTGATCTACACCTCACTCAGCCTGTTCAGAAGGAACAGCAGAGGTAGAAGACAGCGATAGAGTATATCAACGTGTCTCACTTAGCCTGCTCAGAAGGAACAGCAGAAGTAGAAGACAGAGATATAGTATATCCACGTGTCTCACTCAGCCTGCTCAGAAGGAACAGCAGAGGTAGAAGACAGAGATAGAGTATATCCACGTGTCTGATCTACACCTCACTCAGCCTGCACAGAAGGAACAGCAGAGGTAGAAGACAGAGATAGAGTATATCCACGTGTCTGATCTACACCTCACTCAGCCTGCTCAGAAGGAACAGCAGAGGTAGAAGACAGAGATAGAGTATATCCACTTGTCTGATCTACACCTCAGTCAGCCTGCTCAGAAGGAACAGCAGAGGTAGAAGACAGAGATAGAGTATATCCACGTGTCTCACTCAGCCTGCTCAGAATGAACAGCAGAGGTAGAAGACAGAGATAGAGTATATCCACGTGTCTGATCTACACCTCACTCAGCCTGCTCAGAAGGAACAGCAGAGGCAGAAGACAGAGATAGAGTATATCCACGTGTCTCACTCAGCCTGCTCAGAAGGAACAGCAGAGGTAGAAGATAGAGATAGAGTATATCCACGTGTCTCACTCAGCCTGCTCAGACGGAAGAGCAGAGGTAGAAGACAGAGATAGAGTATATCCACGTGTCTGATCTACACCTCACTCAGCCTGCTCGGAAGGAACAGCAGAGGTAGAAGACAGAGATATAGTATATCCTCGTGTCTCACTCAGCCTGCTCAGAAGGAACAGCAGAGGTAGAAGACAGCGATAGAGTATATCCACGTGTCTGATCTACACCTCACTCAGCCTGCTCAGAAGGAACAGCAGAGGTAGGAGACAGAGATAGAGTATATCCACGTGTCTCACTCAGCCTGCTCAGAAGGAACAGCAGAGGTAGAAGACAGAGATAGAGTATATCCACGTGTCTGATCTACACCTCATTCAGCCTGCTCAGAAGGAACATCAAAGGTAGAAGACAGAGATAGAGTATATCCACGTGTCTCACTCAGACTGCTCAGAAGGAACAGCAGAGGTAGAAGACAGAGATAGAGTATATCCACGTTTCTGATCTACACCTCACTCAGCCTGTTCAGAAGGAACAGCAGAGGTAGAAGACAGCGATAGAGTATATCCACGTGTCTCACTTAGCCTGCTCAGAAGGAACAGCAGAAGTAGAAGACAGAGATATAGTATATCCACGTGTCTCACTCAGCCTGCTCAGAAGGAACAGCAGAGGTAGAAGACAGAGATAGAGTATATCCACGTGTCTGATCTACACCTCACTCAGCCTGCACAGAAGGAACAGCAGAGGTAGAAGACAGAGATAGAGTATATCCACGTGTCTGATCTACACCTCACTCAGCCTGCTCAGAAGGAACAGCAGAGGTAGAAGACAGAGATAGAGTATATCCACTTGTCTGATCTACACCTCAGTCAGCCTGCTCAGAAGGAACAGCAGAGGTAGAAGACAGAGATAGAGTATATCCACGTGTCTCACTCAGCCTGCTCAGAATGAACAGCAGAGGTAGAAGACAGAGATAGAGTATATCCACGTGTCTGATCTACACCTCACTCAGCCTGCTCAGAAGGAACAGCAGAGGCAGAAGACAGAGATAGAGTATATCCACGTGTCTCACTCAGCCTGCTCAGAAGGAACAGCAGAGGTAGAAGATAGAGATAGAGTATATCCACGTGTCTCACTCAGCCTGCTCAGACGGAAGAGCAGAGGTAGAAGACAGAGATAGAGTATATCCACGTGTCTGATCTACACCTCACTCAGCCTGCTCGGAAGGAACAGCAGAGGTAGAAGACAGAGATATAGTATATCCTCGTGTCTCACTCAGCCTGCTCAGAAGGAACAGCAGAGGTAGAAGACAGCGATAGAGTATATCCACGTGTCTGATCTACACCTCACTCAGCCTGCTCAGAAGGAACAGCAGAGGTAGGAGACAGAGATAGAGTATATCCACGTGTCTCACTCAGCCTGCTCAGAAGGAACAGCAGAGGTAGAAGACAGAGATAGAGTATATCCACGTGTCTGATCTACACCTCATTCAGCCTGCTCAGAAGGAACATCAAAGGTAGAAGACAGAGATAGAGTATATCCACGTGTCTGATCGACACCTCACTCAGCCTGCTCAGAAGGAACAGCAGAGGTAGAAGACAGAGATAGAGTATATCCACGTGTCTCACTCAGCCTGCTCAGAAGAAACAGCAGAGGTAGAAGACAGAGATAGAGTATATACACGTGTCTGATCTACACCTCACTCAACCTGCTCAGAAGGAACAGCAGAGGTACAATACAGAGATAGAGTATATCCACGTGTCTCACTCAGACTGCTCAGAAGGAACAGCAGAGGTAGAAGACAGAGATAGAGTATATCCACGTTTCTGATCTACACCTCACTCAGCCTGTTCAGAAGGAACAGCAGAGGTAGAAGACAGAGATAGAGTATATCCACGTGTCTCACTTAGCCTGCTCAGAAGGAACAGCAGAAGTAGAAGACAGAGATAGAGTATATCCACGTGTCTCACTCAGCCTGCTCAGAAGGAACAGCAGAGGTAGAAGACAGAGATAGAGTATATCCACGTGTCTGATCTACACCTCACTCAGCCTGCTCAGAAGGAACAGCAGAGGTAGAAGACAGAGATAGAGTATATCCAAGTGTCTCACTCAGCCTGATCAGAAGGAACAGCAGAGGTAGAAGACAGAGATAGAGTATATCCACGTGTCTGATCTACACCTCAATCAGCCTGCTCAGAAGGAACAGCAGAGGTAGAAGACAGAGATAGAGTATATCCACTTGTCTGATCTACACCTCACTCAGCCTGCTCAGAAGGAACAGCAGAGGTAGAAGACAGAGATAGAGTATATCCACGTGTCTCACTCAGCCTGCTCAGAATGAACAGCAGAGGTAGAAGACAGAGATAGAGTATATCCACGTGTCTGATCTACACCTCACTCAGCCTGCTCAGAAGGAACAGCAGAGGTAGAAGACAGAGATAGAGTATATCCACTTGTCTGATCTACACCTCACTCAACCTGCTCAGAAGGAACAGCAGAGGTAGAAGACAGAGATAGAGTATATCCACGTGTCTCACTCAGCCTGCTCAGAAGGAACAGCAGAGGTAGAAGACAGAGATAGAGTATATCTACGTGTCTCACTCAGCCTGGCTCAGAAGGAACAGCAGAGGTAGAAGACAGAGATAGAGTATATCCACGTGTCTCACTCAGCCTGCTCAGAAGGAACAGCAGAGGTAGAAGACAGAGATAGAGTATATCCACGTTCTGATCTACACCTCACTCAGCCTGCTCAGAAGGAACAGCAGAGGTAGAAGACAGAGATAGAGTATATCCACGTGTCTCACTCAGCCTGCTCAGAAGGAACAGCAGAGGTAGAAGACAGAGATAGAGTATATCCACGTGTCTCACTCAGCCTGCTCAGAAGGAACAGCAGAGGTAGAAGACAGAGATAGAGTATATCCACGTGTCTGATCTACACCTCACTCAGCCTGCTCAGAAGGAACAGCAGAGGTAGAAGACAGAGATATAGTATATCCTCGTGTCTCACTCAGCCTGCTCAGAAGGAACAGCAGAGGTAGAAGACAGCGATAGAGTATATCCACGTGTCTGATCTACACCTCACTCAGCCTGCTCAGAAGGAACAGCAGAGGTAGGAGACAGAGATAGAGTATATCCACGTGTCTCACTCAGCCTGCTCAGAAGGAACAGCAGAGGTAGAAGACAGAGATAGAGTATATCCACGTGTCTGATCTACACCTCATTCAGCCTGCTCAGAAGGAACATCAAAGGTAGAAGACAGAGATAGAGTATATCCACGTGTCTCACTCAGACTGCTCAGAAGGAACAGCAGAGGTAGAAGACAGAGATAGAGTATATCCACGTTTCTGATCTACACCTCACTCAGCCTGTTCAGAAGGAACAGCAGAGGTAGAAGACAGCGATAGAGTATATCCACGTGTCTCACTTAGCCTGCTCAGAAGGAACAGCAGAAGTAGAAGACAGAGATATAGTATATCCACGTGTCTCACTCAGCCTGCTCAGAAGGAACAGCAGAGGTAGAAGACAGAGATAGAGTATATCCACGTGTCTGATCTACACCTCACTCAGCCTGCACAGAAGGAACAGCAGAGGTAGAAGACAGAGATAGAGTATATCCACGTGTCTGATCTACACCTCACTCAGCCTGCTCAGAAGGAACAGCAGAGGTAGAAGACAGAGATAGAGTATATCCACTTGTCTGATCTACACCTCAGTCAGCCTGCTCAGAAGGAACAGCAGAGGTAGAAGACAGAGATAGAGTATATCCACGTGTCTCACTCAGCCTGCTCAGAATGAACAGCAGAGGTAGAAGACAGAGATAGAGTATATCCACGTGTCTGATCTACACCTCACTCAGCCTGCTCAGAAGGAACAGCAGAGGCAGAAGACAGAGATAGAGTATATCCACGTGTCTCACTCAGCCTGCTCAGAAGGAACAGCAGAGGTAGAAGATAGAGATAGAGTATATCCACGTGTCTCACTCAGCCTGCTCAGACGGAAGAGCAGAGGTAGAAGACAGAGATAGAGTATATCCACGTGTCTGATCTACACCTCACTCAGCCTGCTCGGAAGGAACAGCAGAGGTAGAAGACAGAGATATAGTATATCCTCGTGTCTCACTCAGCCTGCTCAGAACGAACAGCAGAGGTAGAAGACAGCGATAGAGTATATCCACGTGTCTGATCTACACCTCACTCAGCCTGCTCAGAAGGAACAGCAGAGGTAGGAGACAGAGATAGAGTATATCCACGTGTCTCACTCAGCCTGCTCAGAAGGAACAGCAGAGGTAGAAGACAGAGATAGAGTATATCCACGTGTCTGATCTACACCTCATTCAGCCTGCTCAGAAGGAACATCAAAGGTAGAAGACAGAGATAGAGTATATCCACGTGTCTGATCGACACCTCACTCAGCCTGCTCAGAAGGAACAGCAGAGGTAGAAGACAGAGATAGAGTATATCCACGTGTCTCACTCAGCCTGCTCAGAAGAAACAGCAGAGGTAGAAGACAGAGATAGAGTATATACACGTGTCTGATCTACACCTCACTCAACCTGCTCAGAAGGAACAGCAGAGGTACAATACAGAGATAGAGTATATCCACGTGTCTCACTCAGACTGCTCAGAAGGAACAGCAGAGGTAGAAGACAGAGATAGAGTATATCCACGTTTCTGATCTACACCTCACTCAGCCTGTTCAGAAGGAACAGCAGAGGTAGAAGACAGAGATAGAGTATATCCACGTGTCTCACTTAGCCTGCTCAGAAGGAACAGCAGAAGTAGAAGACAGAGATAGAGTATATCCACGTGTCTCACTCAGCCTGCTCAGAAGGAACAGCAGAGGTAGAAGACAGAGATAGAGTATATCCACGTGTCTGATCTACACCTCACTCAGCCTGCTCAGAAGGAACAGCAGAGGTAGAAGACAGAGATAGAGTATATCCAAGTGTCTCACTCAGCCTGATCAGAAGGAACAGCAGAGGTAGAAGACAGAGATAGAGTATATCCACGTGTCTGATCTACACCTCAATCAGCCTGCTCAGAAGGAACAGCAGAGGTAGAAGACAGAGATAGAGTATATCCACTTGTCTGATCTACACCTCACTCAGCCTGCTCAGAAGGAACAGCAGAGGTAGAAGACAGAGATAGAGTATATCCACGTGTCTCACTCAGCCTGCTCAGAATGAACAGCAGAGGTAGAAGACAGAGATAGAGTATATCCACGTGTCTGATCTACACCTCACTCAGCCTGCTCAGAAGGAACAGCAGAGGTAGAAGACAGAGATAGAGTATATCCACTTGTCTGATCTACACCTCACTCAACCTGCTCAGAAGGAACAGCAGAGGTAGAAGACAGAGATAGAGTATATCCACGTGTCTCACTCAGCCTGCTCAGAAGGAACAGCAGAGGTAGAAGACAGAGATAGAGTATATCTACGTGTCTCACTCAGCCTGCTCAGAAGGAACAGCAGAGGTAGAAGACAGAGATAGAGTATATCCACGTGTCTCACTCAGCCTGCTCAGAAGAAACAGCAGAGGTAGAAGACAGAGATAGAGTATATACACGTGTCTGATCTACACCTCACTCAACCTGCTCAGAAGGAACAGCAGAGGTACAATACAGAGATAGAGTATATCCACGTGTCTCACTCAGACTGCTCAGAAGAAACAGCAGAGGTAGAAGACAGAGATAGAGTATATCCACGTTTCTGATCTACACCTCACTCAGCCTGTTCAGAAGGAACAGCAGAGGTAGAAGACAGCGATAGAGTATATCCACGTGTCTCACTTAGCCTGCTCAGAAGGAACAGCAGAAGTAGAAGACAGAGATATAGTATATCAACGTGTCTCACTCAGCCTGCTCAGAAGGAACAGCAGAGGTAGAAGACAGAGATAGAGTATATCCACGTGTCTGAATCAGCCTGCTCAGTAGGAACAACAGATGTAGAAGACAGAGATAGAGTATATCCACGTGTCTAATCTACACCCCACTCAGCCTGCTCAGAAGGAACAGCAAAGGTAGAAGACAGAGATAAAGTATACCCACGTGTCTGATCTACACCTCACTCAGCCTGCTCAGAAGGAACAGCAGAGGTAGAAGACAGAGATAGAGTATATCCACGTGTCTCGCTCACCCTGCTCAGAAGGAACAGCAGAGGTAGAAGACAGAGATAGAGTATATCCACGTGTCTGATCTACACCTCACTCAGCCTGCTCAGAAGGAACAGCAGAGGTAGAAGACAGAGATAGAGTATATCCACGTGTCTGATCTACACCTCACTCAGCCTGCACAGAAGGAACAGCAGAGGTAGAAGACAGAGATAGAGTATATCCACGTGTCTGATCTACACCTCACTCAGCCTGCTCAGAAGGAACAGCAGAGGTAGAAGACAGAGATAGAGTATATCCACTTGTCTGATCTACACCTCAGTCAGCCTGCTCAGAAGGAACAGCAGAGGTAGAAGACAGAGATAGAGTATATCCACGTGTCTCACTCAGCCTGCTCAGAATGAACAGCAGAGGTAGAAGACAGAGATAGAGTATATCCACGTGTCTGATCTACACCTCACTCAGCCTGCTCAGAAGGAACAGCAGAGGCAGAAGACAGAGATAGAGTATATCCACGTGTCTCACTCAGCCTGCTCAGAAGGAACAGCAGAGGTAGAAGATAGAGATAGAGTATATCCACGTGTCTCACTCAGCCTGCTCAGACGGAAGAGCAGAGGTAGAAGACAGAGATAGAGTATATCCACGTGTCTGATCTACACCTCACTCAGCCTGCTCGGAAGGAACAGCAGAGGTAGAAGACAGAGATATAGTATATCCTCGTGTCTCACTCAGCCTGCTCAGAAGGAACAGCAGAGGTAGAAGACAGCGATAGAGTATATCCACGTGTCTGATCTACACCTCACTCAGCCTGCTCAGAAGGAACAGCAGAGGTAGGAGACAGAGATAGAGTATATCCACGTGTCTCACTCAGCCTGCTCAGAAGGAACAGCAGAGGTAGAAGACAGAGATAGAGTATATCCACGTGTCTGATCTACACCTCATTCAGCCTGCTCAGAAGGAACATCAAAGGTAGAAGACAGAGATAGAGTATATCCACGTGTCTGATCGACACCTCACTCAGCCTGCTCAGAAGGAACAGCAGAGGTAGAAGACAGAGATAGAGTATATCCACGTGTCTCACTCAGCCTGCTCAGAAGAAACAGCAGAGGTAGAAGACAGAGATAGAGTATATACACGTGTCTGATCTACACCTCACTCAACCTGCTCAGAAGGAACAGCAGAGGTACAATACAGAGATAGAGTATATCCACGTGTCTCACTCAGACTGCTCAGAAGGAACAGCAGAGGTAGAAGACAGAGATAGAGTATATCCACGTTTCTGATCTACACCTCACTCAGCCTGTTCAGAAGGAACAGCAGAGGTAGAAGACAGAGATAGAGTATATCCACGTGTCTCACTTAGCCTGCTCAGAAGGAACAGCAGAAGTAGAAGACAGAGATAGAGTATATCCACGTGTCTCACTCAGCCTGCTCAGAAGGAACAGCAGAGGTAGAAGACAGAGATAGAGTATATCCACGTGTCTGATCTACACCTCACTCAGCCTGCTCAGAAGGAACATCAGAGGTAGAAGACAGAGATAGAGTATATCCAAGTGTCTCACTCAGCCTGATCAGAAGGAACAGCAGAGGTAGAAGACAGAGATAGAGTATATCCACGTGTCTGATCTACACCTCAATCAGCCTGCTCAGAAGGAACAGCAGAGGTAGAAGACAGAGATAGAGTATATCCACTTGTCTGATCTACACCTCACTCAGCCTGCTCAGAAGGAACAGCAGAGGTAGAAGACAGAGATAGAGTATATCCACGTGTCTCACTCAGCCTGCTCAGAATGAACAGCAGAGGTAGAAGACAGAGATAGAGTATATCCACGTGTCTGATCTACACCTCACTCAGCCTGCTCAGAAGGAACAGCAGAGGTAGAAGACAGAGATAGAGTATATCCACTTGTCTGATCTACACCTCACTCAACCTGCTCAGAAGGAACAGCAGAGGTAGAAGACAGAGATAGAGTATATCCACGTGTCTCACTCAGCCTGCTCAGAAGGAACAGCAGAGGTAGAAGACAGAGATAGAGTATATCTACGTGTCTCACTCAGCCTGCTCAGAAGGAACAGCAGAGGTAGAAGACAGAGATAGAGTATATCCACGTGTCTCACTCAGCCTGCTCAGAAGAAACAGCAGAGGTAGAAGACAGAGATAGAGTATATACACGTGTCTGATCTACACCTCACTCAACCTGCTCAGAAGGAACAGCAGAGGTACAATACAGAGATAGAGTATATCCACGTGTCTCACTCAGACTGCTCAGAAGGAACAGCAGAGGTAGAAGACAGAGATAGAGTATATCCACGTTTCTGATCTACACCTCACTCAGCCTGTTCAGAAGGAACAGCAGAGGTAGAAGACAGCGATAGAGTATATCCACGTGTCTCACTTAGCCTGCTCAGAAGGAACAGCAGAAGTAGAAGACAGAGATATAGTATATCAACGTGTCTCACTCAGCCTGCTCAGAAGGAACAGCAGAGGTAGAAGACAGAGATAGAGTATATCCACGTGTCTGAATCAGCCTGCTCAGTAGGAACAACAGATGTAGAAGACAGAGATAGAGTATATCCACGTGTCTAATCTACACCCCACTCAGCCTGCTCAGAAGGAACAGCAAAGGTAGAAGACAGAGATAAAGTATACCCACGTGTCTGATCTACACCTCACTCAGCCTGCTCAGAAGGAACAGCAGAGGTAGAAGACAGAGATAGAGTATATCCACGTGTCTCGCTCACCCTGCTCAGAAGGAACAGCAGAGGTAGAAGACAGAGATAAAGTATATCCACGTGTCTGATCTACACCTCACTCAGCCTGCTCAGAAGGAACATCAGAGGTAGAAGACAGAGAAAGAGTATATCCACGTGTCTCAATCAGCCTGCTCAGAAGGAACAGCAGATGTAGAAGACAGAGATAGAGTATATCCACGTGTCTAATCTACACCCCACTCAGCCTGCTCAGAAGGAACAGCAGAGGTAGAAGACAGAGATAAAGTATATCCACGTGTCTGATCTACACCTCACTCAGCCTGCTCAGAAGGAACAGCAGAGGTAGAAGACAGTGATAGAGTATATCCACGTGTCTCGCTCAGCCTGCTCAGAAGGAACAGCAGAGGTAGAAGACAGAGATAGAGTATATCCACGTGTCTCACTCAGCCTGCTCAGAAGAAACAGCAGAGGTAGAAGACAGAGATAGAGTATATACACGTGTCTGATCTACACCTCACTCA